>PTEX01000001.1:10772622-10873802 GCA_003342815.1 Eudromia elegans | reverse complement strand
CGGGCCGCGCAGCCCCCGCCGAGCGCGGCTCTGCCCCGCGCGGCCCGGGCGGGCGCGTTACCCGGCGCAGCTGGAGCGAAGCAGCCGCGGGGCTGGAGGACATGAAGTAAGGGAATGGCTGCGGGTTCAGCCGTGGCTTTGCTTTCAGCGCTCTTCGGTTAAATGGGGTTTTGTTTGTTTGTTTTTGTTTTTCTAATGCTTGCTATTTATACTGTTCATTAAAAAAAAAAAAAAGCGTTTTCTAGATGTTTGGGAGCACGGATTAATAAAACAGCAGTATTTTAGCTGCGGGAGCTGATCTGTGTCAAGTTCCTCCCCGCGCTTTTTGTTTTTTCTCATTGACGCCACAGAGAAACATGAAGATCAGCTATCTTTTGGATTCTGAACTTCACGAAAATCCCTATAAGCCCATTTGCTGCGTTTTCTATATTTGAAGATTACAGCAATGCAATATTAAAGCAATGTCATAGCTACGCTAGAAATACCCCTTTGTCTATCTTTCATTCTGAAATTAGCCATGCTTGGGTTCAGTTCAAGTTGGGGGGTTGTCTGTTTGTTTGTTTTCTCGAGGAAAGAAAAAAGTGTCAAGAGTCTGGAGAAAATCCACGTATTTTATGCTTAGGTAATCACAAAGAAAAAGAAAAAAAATCCAGAGACTTTTTTTTTAAGTTCAGAGATAAAGATAAAAGGATTTAAAGAGTTTATACAGACCAGGATAAAAAATATATATCTTTCAGCCTGAAAACACTAACTTTGGAGAGAGAAGATGTAAACAATTTTACACAACCTTTTCCTGTTCTGACTGGGAGCATGGGAAGTCACACAGCCAGCGAGTGAGAGCCTCTTGCTTACTCCTCTCAAAGTTCAGAATGACAGCGCTGCTCCCATGTACTTCAGTTTGAAACTAGTCTTACTTCTCTGAAACTCCCGAATTAGCAAAATACTCGTGGGCTTTGAATCAGACCTTTTAATAAGCAAGACATCAGGATCTGGCACTGTGCTCCTGGCCACAGGGGAGTCCCTCTACATGCACGCTGGTGTAAGTGGGAGCAAAATCTGGTTCAGTGCTCACGCTGTACAGAGATATTTAGTCTCATAGCAACAAGGGATTCCAGAAGACTTCCCATTTGGGAGGACAGTGGTACCTGGCAACGCTGCTTGCTGTACTAAATATGGTTCACTGTGCTTTTTGTATTTTCTAAATAGCTTTGGACCTTTCAAATAGGGTGAGTCCTGTTCAGAAATAGCTGCCTTCATTTTTTTTTTTTTGACTTGTCACCTGCATAAAGATTTATAAAATATTGAAGCTGTCTCCAGTTACCAGCACAGACTTCTCTGAAAGATTTTTCTGAATAAATTCCACTGACAAAAATTCCCCTTATCTTTCAGCCTGTTAAGATTTGCATTCCATCTCCAACTAGTGGAATAGCACATGCCAAACAGTTTCTAAGCTGCTAAGCCCCAGAGAGATTTACTGAAATATCTCACTATGATTTTCCTTTCTTTTTTTTTTTTTTTCCTTTGGTCAACTGTCTGACCCCACACGTCTCCAGCAACATAGACACAATAGCAACATAGACACATAGGTGCATGTACCCTTTGGCTGTGTCCCAGCAATAGCTTGGTCTGGAAAACTCTTCAGCAAATATCCCCGTTACGTTTAAGCATTAGAAAAAGGGATGCTGAGCACCTGAAAGCTCCTTGACAAGGCTAATGGCTGGTGAAGGTGTTGAAATATATGTCTCGATGGTAACTTGGAAAAGAAGGGATGAATGCACTTTGCTGATGGTCAAGGAGCAGAAGCAAAAGGTGAGAGATATAAGAACTTCCAAACTCTTAAGAGAAAGCAATCATAAAACCACAGAAAAATCAAAGAAATATATATGTGCATCATTTCCAAACTATATATTCTCTTTTGTAAATAAACTCTTTTACTAAAGGAGTACCAGTTCCTTTTACTAAAGCTTCTACAGATCATTAGAACTGGAACTCAGTAGCAAAGATAGCACTATTTGCTCAGTTCTAGAGGTTTACAAGTATTTTCTGTACTCTGCATTTTATTCTATGAAAAGTGTCTACCAAAATTCCCAAGATTTATTCTTCAGTACTGAGATATTTTATAAAATAAAAAGATGTTAAAATTCTTGGAACATAATCCTGTTCAGATTGTGTTCCATACCACTGTAACTAAACTCTTGGTATGTTCAGTTGTGTCAATTTTTTATTTTTTTTTAATGTCATGATTTTATTCCTGTTCATGCAATAAAAAGCAAAACCATGCACAGCCAATGCAGCTAAATGCAGTGCCACAGGAGATGACGTTAGCCCATTTTCACTAATGAATTTGGAATCTACTACTAGCTTTTAATCACACACACACATACGAAAAGAAAAAAAAAAAAAAGAGCAAAAAAGAGTGGACGATATCTATTATTAGGTTATCTTGCCTAAACGTTTGCCAATGCCCCCTGGGGCACTGGCCCACTGGGTTTTATTTTTGCTCCTTTTGGTTACTCAGGCCGTCGTCTGTCACCAGTCACTTGAGCAGATTATTCCAGCCCAGTTGTCCTCGCAGCTGGGATGTTTCTCCTGATGCTGAGTTTAACAGTTTGTATTGTTGAAATTTATCCAAGTTCATCTTTCATATGTGCCTGAGGTGGCATTAAAAATTCTTTCCCATTTTTAATCTACCAAAGTAGATGATATGTTATTCAATATACATACACTGTGTGAATACATATGGATAATTTTTCACTAATTACTCTTTCCAGCCTTCCAATAATTTCTCTCCATTCCAACAATTGGTTCACATTTCTTTACTACTGGACTACTGACAACTGCATGTACTCCACAAAATTCTGCCCCAGATCTTCAGCTGATGCTAGCTGAGCACCACGATACTAAAAGATATTCTCTAAAAAGATTCTGTTAAATTCTGTGTTTTGTGACATGACACAGCTAACTTAAAAATCACTAAGGCACATGTATTTAATCATGTCCTTCTATGACTACCTAATATTTTTGCCTTTTTTTTCCTTCATATATCTCATCACGTGGTATATTAACATACTGTAATCATTTTTGACCAAACCACTTTTTCCTGTTCATTCTGCTAACAGCAGGTTCATAAAAGGGACAGCATGGCATGGATATTTTAGAATAATCAATGTACAGTGTAATTCACATTTATTTCCTTGAATTACACCTACTTGGTACCTGTATTTGTAAAAAAAGTCTATTTTCCTTGGCTATTCAATTGTAGTATTTTGTTGTTCTTCCTACCGCCATTCTGACTTTCTGCTCTGGTTTGGTGTCGTTGCTCATTTCTATTTATAGAGAAGAGCTGTGCCAGCATTTTTTGTCATGTGGACAGTTGCCCATTGGGAACTCATTTCACTTTCTCACACGCAGCAGCCACCCGTTGGTAATAGCTTTTGGCCACTACTGACAAAGGCTGTATAGGAGTTAGATAAGAGGAAATTGAAGTTTTGTTAAGATGGCTGTGATCCCTTGAACCACTGCTAAATTCTGAAGGAACACAAATCCAAGATGACATCATATGCCCATCACATGTGTTATGGACAGCGTAGTCAAATTCCTTCCAAGCCCTCCTTCCATGTTGTAGTCATAGATCGTATCCCTCATACGCGCTTATCCTGCAGTCTCTCCTTCTGTAATTCAAATCTTGAAAAACCTCTCTCAGGCTGTATTGCCCTTGTATGCTTTCATTTTACCTTGTACACTCAACCTGCTACACGGAGGACCTATCTTTGCAGTAGTTGCCTTGACACATTCAGCTACACAATTATAGATGACTTGGTAACCACTCTTTTGACTAAAAATAGCCTAGCAACTGAAGGCACACTTAGATATTTATACTTAGATATTCCAGAGGAACCCTTCACAGCTCTTGTAGCTGAGGAAAACATATGAGTTTCACCAAATGCGGTAGAGGAGGAATCCTCAAGGTGGGGGTGGGAGTTATAAGGGGAAGACATAACATGGCACAAGCAGAGGAGCTTCCAGACAAAACTATTGCAGCTATTCCAGCTCCTACCCAACCAGCTCTGCAACTGAGGTTTTCTACTGAGTAATATAATGACAACATTACAACACAGGGAATCTCTTACCTAGAAAAAAAGTGTACCTGGGATTACAAAATCTGGGTTCTTACATACTCCTTGGTACTTGCAGCTAGTACAGATCCCAAACCACTAAAACTAATATGCACATGAGAGTAGAGATGCACTGCACTGAATGAGGAGCATGTAAATGCTGAGACTCATTCTTGCCTTCCGGAGTAAGGAATTCTTATCATGAGATGTACCTATTTTCTACTCAAACTGCTGAGGAATAAGTGAACAAATATTCAAAGAATGAGGCAGATACTTCCATGCAGTCCTCTAAATGACATGATTTAATTGGTATGGTACGTGATTACATATGCTATGGCAGCCTATGGATAATTTTATATATTTGATGAAAAAGAAAAAAAGAACCAAACATATTTTAATGAGGAAATGTGTAATATTGCAATGCCTGTTTGCCCTTACATTCCCTCTCACAACCTTTTCTTGTTTATTTCTGTCCATCATCTTTTTTTTTTCTTCTCCAAAATAGACCTGAATCTGGCTAACATATCCAAATAGGTGGACTAAATACTAATCTCAAAAAGAAAGTCTACAACATCTCTAAGGCCTTCCCTTCTGTTTCCAGATAGAAAAATATCATCTTAAGATGATAATTCAGAGAAAGTATGCAACTATTAAAACTTACATTTGATTCTGCTAAGAAAGGCATATGCTTGAATGTTCCAGTGATTATGAGACTAATCACAAAAAATGCACTCAAATGAATGGGACATCCCCATATTTTTTATTTTATTTCTTTTCATATATTTTAAAATCATCTGGATTTTTTTAAAAAAACAAAACTCTACTCAAAGCATAACTGTTTGCTTCTCCATTTTCAAAGAAGAATGTGTTTATAATTATGATTACTAAACACATAACATTAATTAAACTTAGTTATGGACCACAGAGTTTCCATCATCACTTTTGAAGGATCTGGCCTAAATGCACATAGTTAAATTTAGTAACATTCAGTAAGTCAGTGAAGTCTCCTTTTAATGGGTCAGACATGCCCACCCAAACCATTAGCTTTTATCCTGAAGCCACAGTAAAAATTCTGCAAATTCTGCGAAAGAGCTAAGATACAAATACACAAAAATTGGTAATAAGGAGCTCCGTTCAGGCCACCATGGGTTCTTTTGACCCCTTCCTTTGGTGACTCTTACTGTAGAAAGCAGGAAAGGGAGCTACCACCAAAATATAGTACATAAAGGGCAAAGAGCAAGGCATCTCCACAGTTAGAGAGAACATACAGTAAACATATATACTGGATGATATTATTGCAAAAACGAGGGAGTTCTGATTGAAAACTGTTAGATGCGCAAAATAAACAATGATTACATTATAAGTATAAATTAAAATGATTTTACTACTATAGCAGTCTTCTTTTAAGCCTGAAAACTCTTTTGTTTTCAGTAGATCTACACCTGCATCAGACTGCAACATGGGTCTCAGAATTTTAAATATTTAAGCACTACATTCCACAATCCTGAATAAGTAAAGGAGAAAGTTGTTTTCAAATTTATATTATATATCAGAACAGATATTTATTTCTCATTCTAAAATATAAAACAATAATTTTATAAGCCATTCATGTATAATCTACTAGTTCTTGATATTGAAAAAAAAGCAATCGCTAGTCTCTAGCTATTACTGGATATATCCAGATAATATTAAGTGGTATAAGACATATTTTGTTCGGCAGGATGAAGTGGATTACTGCAAGCTAATCTGAAATTTATTTCTGAACTCATTTCTATGAGGAATGAACACTTTGGAGGCCTATCTATATACACCTGGGGTGGGATAATGGCAGGAACTTCAGATTAATATAGCTTCGCTTACATGCACAACATGCTTGCTATTTGCTTGCTTGTATAAGGTTTATCTTTTCTATTTACCATTTACCTCATGGAGCCTATAACTTACTAGAGGTAATGAAGTAGCCACTGTATAGTTGCTTCTTCAAAACAGCATATTTTAAAGGGCAGCTATGGTTTCATTTTGAATTACACAATTCTAATAGGAACCCTTTTTCTGCATATTTACACTGCTTTAAAATAGAAAGCTTTAATTACCACATGAGATAAAGCATTTAAGACCTGGGCATTTAACAAAAACAATAAAAAACAGACATTGAAACAGTGGCCTTCACACGCAGAGCATTGTTATCTTTAAGTTGCAACTGAAATTATGGATAGGACACAGCATGGACTAAGTTCAGTAAAAATCCTGGAGACATTCAACCAGATTTCAGAAAGACTGGAAATCACAAAGAGCATTAAACAGACAAGAGTAGCATCCTTTCCTATGGCATAATATTCATTCCTCCCATCAGACTTTTACTTAGAGGAGTGAATCATGGACCCCTCTCTGTGTCAAGTCTTGGGAACTTTTGTCATTACACAGTCTATGCTAGGCTGTCCTGATCTTTCCAGTCCTCAACAGTCTCATGAACAAGAGATTGAAGTTTTCTTCTAATTCTTCACTGAATGCACACTCAGTTGATAGGCCCACTCCAACACCCTGTGTCTATACTGCCTTTGGTGGTTGCACACAAGTTCAGGCAAGCATGAGCCTTAAAGTAATATATTGGTTAAGACAGAAACTCTTTTAACTTTGGTCTTGAAATCACAGCAAATATCTTAGTACAGTTTACATCACCAGTAGGCTGGTAATTTTATGACATGACATTAGTATAATATTATACATTGAATGGCTACTGTAGAAAATGTAGACACATCAGAAGCAGGTAATAGTATATTGTTTTTTAAATATGAATTACAGCATGCAGATTAGATGCTCTATTTTATTTTTGAAAATACATGACTTTTTAATGTTTATTTTGTTTTTTACATTTCAAAAGAAAATGGTATAGTCTCCTCTGTCAATACTGCACAGAACAATTGGTTGGTAATACATTTTATAAGCCATATGTTCTCAATCCATGCTATAGTGCTTTGACAATGTGTCAACACTCAGTGTAGTCCTTACCCAGCTCAAAAGCATCTTGGAAGCACCTCGGGCAATGTCTCATATACAGCCATTGAGGGTTATCCGCTCCAAAATAGCTGTTATAATCTGAATGGAAGAACCATAAATGATTCAATTGAAATCACTTCTGAAAATGCAAAAGGAAATGAACACAGAATAAGCTATATCATTAGGAGTCTATCAGCTCACAGACCTGAACATTTAGAATTGAAGACCTCAAAGTCTCCCTTGTAATCATCTTACCATATGTAACAGCTGCTTCAAGATGCCGAGAGCTTTCTTCATAAAACTGTCCTTCACTGATTTAGGGGATTTTTTTTTTTTGGTCAGTTTAGATATTAGTTAACCAAATGCATATCCAATTACATCTGACATAACTGAAACTGGATAAAAGGGTCTCTTTCTTTCTCCCTCCCCATTCATTCTTTAGAAGAATAAGTTATATAAATAAATAATATAAAATATGTATAAAATATATAAAAAATATAGAAATATTTATATATGTATAAAATATTTAAAAAGGAAAGATAGTATAGTACACATAATACTTATCTAATTATTGCCTTCATAGGAAAACTTCATCTATATTTAATAAAAACTAAAAATTAAAGCTCTAGTGCCACCAAAGGTTGGATCCAGAAACAGTTTGCTTTGCCTTTCATGAAGAAACAATGACAGAAAAATTTTTTTCACAGGAAAAAAAAAAAGTTATTCAAAATGTTATTCTTCTAAACAGAAAGAACAAATCAAACTCCCAAAACTCATGCCAATTACTATTAGAAAAGAGGAACTATCCAAAGACAGTATAATTAACTAGAATAACTGTTATGTTTAAAAGAGCATTTTAGCTGTCCATTTTCTTTAATATTATTTTAAATCCCAGTCTTTTGTATTCTTTCAGAATACTTTTAACAGATTTTTCTTCCGTTATCATCAGTTTCTTTTTAAATATGTTTTCTTCGTAATAGCTACAAAGGAATACAGAGGAGATATGAGAGGCAGATGTTTATTTTAGGTAGCAAACTGAAATATCAAGAACTACAAGTAAGATCTTGATTAACTGGATATTGAAGAGCATTGCCTGAGGGCTAAGGACACCAAGGCAATCAGCAAGGGAGAAGCCATTATATAAGCTTCAGCAACTGGCATCAGTCCTAAAGAAATGCCATAGGTATGAAGGTGTTTATCAATACTGTTGTCCTATCAAAGCAGATAAAATCAGTATATGAGTCAATCACCTCCTACTGTGAAAAAATCACTACAATTTACTTTGCCATAAGGAAAAGGTTCTTACATTTTGGAGATACATCAGATTATTTACTCTGCTGCTTCTCATATGGAAAAACAGCCTCAAGAAGTTGTCTAAATTTGATAAGAGAGTCATTAAAACATAGTAATACAAATATAAGACGCTGAGTAGGTCTAACTTCTTTCCAGATACAGGGGTGAAGATGTGTATCTTCCTTTTGACAGACACAATGCAAAACGCAGAATTGTCTGGGAGACATGCACATTCACATTTGTGGTCTTCTTTTTTAACTGGCTGGCTATAGAGCTGAGTTTTGTAGACAGGCATCCTTTATTTTGTAAACTGCTTGTTCAAACTGTATTCATCTTTGTCACGCTAATTTTTGTGTGATGCATTCAGCGAATCAAAGAGGATTATTTTCACACAAAAGGTATTTTTTTTTTTATTTTTGAGGAAGATAAAAGTAATCCAAGAAGCTACATTATATTAGTTTTGGTAGAGATTTTATTGTCATTGTATTATTTTACCATGAAAAAATGTGCCCTTTTTTTTTTTTTTTTTTTTGTAGTGGAGGACTAAAATAATGGTTAATAAATAGAAACATGAATAAACTAACAGATAGAAAGACATGTTTATGATATAAAAAACTAAAAAAATAATAACATGACCTTATTTGCTATTAATAATACTTCCTTTGCTCAACTTCACTGACTTTTTTTTATTCAATTTTGCATCAATATTAATAAAAAAATGGAGAATTTTTATTAGAAAATCCATAGTACAAATATTTTATTTTCTAATGAACTGTAAGGAAAGATGGCTGTGTTGAGTCTTTAGCTAAGCCCAGAAAACAAGAGCTTTGATTTTGAGGAGTCTGATAATGGTGAATGCAAGGTAAGATTGTGAGTTGCTGCTCATAGCTCCTTTTGTAATAAGTTGCCACAGCCCTAGAATAACGTAGCTTGCTTCTCTCCTTTTTTTTTTCCCCTATTCTTCTGTCCAGAGTGGCATATGATATTTATGTGTATAATAGAGGATAATATTAACTCCATTTGATTCCCAGTGCTTAGAGAGAGAGGTGGGATGGGGAGGAATGTGGGAAAACTGTTCTCCAGAATAGGTAGAAAAGCAAAAAAAAATTATCTCAAACCAATCTTGAGAAATCAGCATCTTGAAAAAAAAAAAAAAAATCCACTGTCTTTCATATAGGAGCTTTATTAAAAACAGTATGTATTCAGTATGTATTCAAAAAACAATAATGCAGGGATGGATTTCATAGCAAACCCTGGATAAATGTTAAAAGCTGCAAATTAATAATAAGTAATTCCTTTTCCAATATGTTTACATCTTCTAATTGATTGTAAGTTCTAATTTCTCACAGTTGGATATTTTTGAAGCCTGTCTGGATTTTCTAGATTTAATAGCATATGAGCTGACATCACATCTCTTCCCATAGCTGGGACGTTTATAGAGTCTCTGTCTTCTAATTATCACATATTTTCATAAACCTTCAGAAACATAATTATATTTGTGACTTCTGCGTCTCCAAGAAATTTGGAATAACTCAACCCCCAAATTAAAAAGTTATTAGGGATACACAGATGCACAACAGATACCTTGTTTCCTGAGCATTCCAAAGCTGCAGAGCCCTCTCCATGTTCTCAGGAACTACTCACACTCATCCAGATCCCTCACTTCCATAATTTATCTGCTGTCACTAGCTTCTACAAATGAAATCAAAACAAAATAATACCCTTTATCAAGTCTTTACTACACCTATTCCTCCTGTTTGGACTCTCTCAGCAGCAACTTTTCCACAAAGGCCTTTAGAATATCAAATATTCTTTTCCTTCAGCTTAGTGACAGTGCTCTGAGTCTCATATTCAGGTTTTAATACTGTACAGCACTCAGCCAGGCAAATTATCAAATTACAGTGCCTTACCAATTTACCTCCCATCAGAGCTGAAGCAATAACTTGTTAACCTGCTACAACTGTGTCATGTGTCTGAACTGAACACACATGAGTGAAGGTTATTTCAGAAAGAAAGGACAGACTAAAAGAACAGCTTATATCCACAAGGAGAAAAATAGGGTAGACATTTGAGCAAACTGTTTAACTTTAAAGGCAATTAGGCAATGGAATGACTTGCCTGGGGAGGTAGTTTAGACAATGTAATGAGAAGCACTTGAAACAGAATAAACTAGTTGTGAGACAGATACAGATGTAAATAATTCTCCATGTCTTGAATGAGATGAATCAGAAGGGGTATCTTTTCCATTCAAATGTATGAGTATAAAAATTCTATTCTCTTTCCTTGGGAACAGCTTTCAAACTTATGAGTGTTTACACCTGTTCTGAATACTAACATGAAACTGCACTCCAAAAGGCAGTTTAACCTCACTGTATCATTATAAAATAGATTTATTCATAACAAGCAGCTATGAAAAACTTCCAGTAAAAAAAAGTCCTTAGTCAGGGAGATTGCGCATTGTTGCAAAAATGGATTGTTTCTCTAAGTGCTTATATGGCCCCATCACTATAGCATCCGAGCGCCTTACAAACATTAATGAATGTATTCTCACAACACTCCTGGGAGATAGAGATAGTATTATTAGCTAATGCACAAAGAGTAGCTTGTCCAAAGTCACACTGCAAGCCTGTGGCACAGCCAAGACTCAAAACTGTGACTTCCTGCCCACTGCCGTAACCATGACTATATTCTCCTGTCCATATACAGCATTTCAAAATATGTTCCATGCAACCTCAGATCTTTACACAACAGACATCTCTGTTCAGCTCTTGATCCAACTGCTGACTTAATAAATAAGAATAACCTTGTTTATTGGGAAGCCTCTTTACGGCAACAAATCTGCAGGTTACTGAAACAGTGACAGTTATATAGGCCATAACTAGCTCTAATATATGGGAGCAGTGAAAGAGAATTCCCCACTCATCACATCCAGAACATCAGGCATCATATCCAGAACATCATTTTGAAATCAGAATATTTTTCTTCAGATTATGCAAGGTTTTACTCATACAAAAGAGTACCTTATTGTAGTATATTGTACCATGTCTTTTCTGATCTTTATCTTTGGAAAAAAAAAAGGCTACCTAGATTCCCTACTATAGCTCTATTTTTGGATTTTTTTTTTTTCTGTAATAAGGGAATTACACTATGAGTACTGTAATACACAGGTTTTATCAGCTTTGATGGGGCAAGTATGGGGAAACAGCTGGAGTAAGGGTTTTTACCCCAGGAAGTCAGAGAGCCGCATTTGGCTTATAAACTGAAAATTGTAATCTTTCAAATATATAAATTAATATGAGCTCATATCAGAGCTTATATCAAAGGATAACTTTTCAGTCATTTTGAAAGGTCAACACTTTTGTGAATTCAGATATTCAATTAAATGTTGACAGAGTTCTGTTGAATCAGGAATATAGCAAATTGTCTTTCATTTTGGCAAAATTGCATAGGCAACATATTTGTTCTCAAGTGCTAAGCATTTTTAAATGACAATATAGAAGATAACTGCCTACATAACAGAAAAAGGCATGAAAATGTGGCAGGTCACAAAGTGACAAATTATCCAAAATTATGGTACTGTTGCAACAAAATAAAAGTGTAATTCAGGAACACATTGACAGAAACACACAAGTGTTTTCTTCTGTTCCGATGGAATTTCCTGTGTTTCAGTTTGCAGCCATGACCTCTCGTACAGGAGACAAGAGAAGTATTATTTCCTGAAAATCATTCCTGAAGTCCCAGCAACAGCACTCTTTTTTGTTTGGGCCTCCAAGATTTAAGAAAGATGTAGATAAATTAGATCTGTTTTTAATTACAGTAACCAACATAGCACAGGGAAGTTAAATTAGAAGCTAATTGAAAACAGCCCAGCTATCAGGACAGTTAAATAATGCAGCAGATTATCATTGATATGCAATCCACACAAATATAGGTTTTTTTTTTTTTTTTTTTTCAATGAACATGTTAAATAAATGCCCATTAGGGATGATCTTAATGTATTTAATCCTAATTCATAGGAGGGGATAGACTAGACTGTTACCTGAAATCCATTCCAGTCCTAAATATATATATTCAACCACTGAACAAATAGTCCAAGCAGCCATTCAGATCTCTCCAGTTCTGTTCTACTCTTCCTTCAACTCTTTTCTTTCTTTCTTTATCTCTTCTTTCTCTTTCCTCTTCTCTTTTGCTTTCTCTCCTTTTCTCTCCCTTCTCCTCTCTCTTACTTTCTCTCACTTCTCCTTCATTTTCTTTTTCTCTTTCCCTTTCTCTCTCTCCCCTTCTTTTTCATTTTCATTTTCCCTCTTTCCTTCTTTTTTTCTCTTCTCTTCCCTTCTCTCTTCTTTTTTCTTTTTTTTTCTATTTTTCTTTCTCTCTATTTTTTTTCTCCCCTTCCTCCACTCTTCTCTCCTCTCTTCTCTCTTCTCTCTCCCTTTGCAGTAGAGAGATGGAGAGATACCTATATATATGCATATATATATCCCTATCTCTCTTTTCCATATAGAGATACACACATACATATCACTATCTCTCTTCTCTAGAGAGTTTCTATGTCTCTAATCTCTAGTTAGTGTCTACCTTTGCATGTGAAAGAACAGTCTGTTCTGATGAGCAGAAACCTATTCTTTATTCAAGTGAATGAAGATCTAGATTTGAATCCAAACAAATTATTACATTAAATCTAGATTTGACATACATTTGGTTTATATTTTACTGCAGTCCACTCTCAAACTCAAACTCATGCACTTTTAGGCATAATTTGGTGAACTTTTTCACAGTAACAGTAAATTTAACGGTAAGTTAAAGCAAATACTGAAAAAAATAAAAGATATCAGAAGAAGAAACTGAACCTTGGAACTGAGAAATGCAAAAAAAAAGCAAAATGTTATAAATGACGGTCAGAATTATTACAGAGTTGGCAACAAATTTTCTCAATTAAATTTTGCATACCTTGTATTTGAGTTATCTTTAGTGTAAACTAATAGGTCTAGTCATATGATATCACCTAAGTGATTATATGAAAAGATCCAATATGTGTAGATAAGAATGTTCATCACAATGTAAGTGACATTAAATAGTAGGAGCTCCTGTGAATAGCTAATCTAGAATAAAATCTTCAGAAAGGTAAAGGCAACTTAGAGCAGTCTGGTATCTGTCTTCTCCCAAACATATTGTGAGACCAATTGAGAAATGAGGTAGAGATTCTTTGATCTTTCTGGTCTCTTTAGGATAGGGAAAAAAATAAAAAATGTAATTCTGGACTATCAACAGCTACATTGTCACAAAATATAATCTATTTCCATATGCTAAGTATAGACATTTATATACTAGCATATTTATGGTGTTGAAGCCATTGTTCTAAACACAACTTGCAGCAAGCACCACCTTTACCTTCACTCTTTCAATCCTCTCAAGATTACAGTATTTTTTTTCTTTTTTTGCTCTTCAATGATATTTCATGGATTGTGTTCATGTATTCAATAAATATGTTTTATTCAATTTGAGTATGAAAAATTGAGATTCATAACATCCAAAATCTCAAAGCACAAGAGAGACAGCAGTTTGAATACATTTTTGAATATATGTTGGTTTTGAAACGGGAGATTTGATCTTTATTGTTAAGCGTATTCAGATCAAACTACCTCCTCATGAAAACTGAGAAGAATTGGAAATATCATTCCACCACTACAGTAACTGAGATATGGATTGTCCTTGATCTACATCTTGATTAAAAGAGAATCTCTCTTCCCAAATTAGAAAAGGTGTTGCTTCCAGATAATGTTACAGGTTTATGGAGTATTTACTTCAACAAACTATCATTACCATAAGGAACTTGGTTCTAATAAATAGCACTTTGGGATGAGGTCTTCCTCTTATTTCTGACAAAGAAAAAAAAAAAGGTTTTAAAAGAAGAGGTTGACAGAAGCAGCTTATAGTAGCATCCAACAGTAGCTTACACAGTTGTCTTCAGGCCAACATAACAAAGATATTTCACCTGTGGGCTGTCACATTGACAGAAATGGTGTTATAGTCAACTCCACATGAATGCAGTTAATAAGTTAAGTGCATAATGTGCTCCTGCTTCAAAATTTCATATAGTACTTGTGTTACAAGTCTAGTGCAAAAATGACACATACCTGACTTTGTCTAAGCAACTGAGATTTTAGAGAGACTGACAAAAGCCTGAACTAAGGCAGATAACAATACCCAAACCTATACAGTTGCAGAGCTAACATGCAGCCATCAAGAACTGCTAATATCTATTCGATCTACCAAAAGAGATAGCTGAAAGTGTTGTATTTCTTCTAAATGGTGGCTCATTTTCTGTTGTTTTCTTAACAGCATTTCCCAGGTCTCTTTCTCCTTAGCCCAAGGCTCCTAATAGCCAAAAGTTGGCTGTGATTCTAGGAAATCTCATCTAGATCATGGAGTTCTATCCCTGTATCATGCCGTTAAGATTGTTTAAGCATGCAGCTGGCATTTTGTATGAATGCAAGTTTATTTCAGTACCGTAAGTGAATGCTTTTGTTTGTATTTTGTCATACGCATGTGACTACTGAATTTAGGATGCATTCTCAAGACTTCAAAGTAAAGTCTGTCTGCTTGAGGGTTTTTGTTTTGTTTTATTTTTTGCTAAGCTGAGTAACTTATGGGTAATACAAGAAAAGTGAAAATATTAATCAGATTTTCAACGTTTGTTCAAAAATTCAGAGACAAAATTCCTATTGAATAAATTAGTAAAGAAAAAACATAGCAAAGTATGAATTACCTCATTATAATTTTCTACATATATTTAATAAAAGTTTAGTAGTTTGAACTTTTCATAAATACTGAGGAAGGTAGCAGATTAAAATCGAATTGCATGATCCTAAAGCAGGGGAATTTCAGGAAGGATGAGTGACAATGACATGTCAAATCATAAATAGATTCACCAAATGTTACAACATTTTCTATCTGTCCTGAGCATCAAATTAAGAAACCTTTAGAGAACGGACTGTTCTCATAGAGCACAGCTTTGTGTGACCTAACTTACTGCAGTGTATTTGATAAGAAATAAGAATCCTACATATAAATATCTGTCTAACAGTAATAAATATTATAAATGTAAATTAAAAATTTTTTAACTGATCTATGTAATTATTTTACTATGAGCATTCCTGTACTCTATGTATTGTTTATTAATGGTTCCTTAGTACTGCATGAGCTGTCCTTTCAGCACCACAATGTCACAAATTACTAATAACTGTCATGTTACTTCAACTGCCTGGCCAGCTGTTAATGAGCTTCTTCATCACTCAGGAATTCTTCCAGATTCTATAGCTTTAGGAAAGTTGAAAAGATATAAAAGATTAACTATTCAAATGGAGATCTGAAAGGTTATACATAAAACAAGTACTTTACAATGAATTAGAAACATCGATGATTTATAAAACACTATGTTTAGAAGAGAGAAATAAAAACAAAATGCATAGCTCTTTATTCTCTGCCTTTGTTCAAAAAATCTGTCTCATTTACAAAGCAAAAAATCATGGCAGCTTCATAACTGAAACTCAAAAAAGTACTTGCAATTTGTTTGTGCATGAAACTTGCTCCAGACCAGCCAACTAATTTTACCAATTAAATCCCACATATGCCATAAAAATCATTGCTTATATAGATGATAAATGTAGACAGTGCTCTCTTTCCAAAAATTGCAGATGTCCATGTGTCAGAAAATTCCTTCTCTCTAAGCACTAATAAGATATCTGTTTCCACATCTTTGATGTGGCGTAAAACCTTGGCAGATATTAAAGAATAAAAGAGAAGAAAAAAAAATGATTCTTAGTCAGTAAAATTACATCATTATATACTCCTCTACTCTGCTCAGCTAAGCATATACCTTAAACCTAGGACTAACTATGCATTAAGACTCTATCTTGACTACAGAAAAAGTTCCAAATTTACCACTTTATTTTTTTATTGTATTGTATATTTATAGAGACATAAACTCCTGCAAATTTTGAGACATAATTGAAATGTAATAGTTAGGAAGAAATGTTGTTTAGTCCTGGCTGATATAAAGATGCGACTGTACACACTAGAAAATACAGAACTCCACCTTGTGGTGATAATTTTAACTATATATTGGAAACAAATGGGTAGTAAAAAAATACAGAACATTGAGATGCAACGAGGAAAACATAAGAAACGCAAATCTGAACTACACTGTGGATATTCACTTGGAAAAGCTTGCAAATTCACTCAAAACATGTGAGGCAAAATGAACATCTAGAATGTTTATTTTTATTCATGTTTTATTCATTTGAGGAAGAAACTTTCAAAGTGATGTAATAGATACTATTTGGAGCATAGATAGAAGAAACACTCTGTTTTTTCTTTTTTCTCTCAAGCAAAATGCCTGAAAGTCAGTTCACACCTAAATTTACAGGACCACGGTTCCTTAAGCTTTTCTGTAGCAGCAAATGTAGAACAAAGGCTGGACAAACCCATGTTGCTGGACAGCTCACACTGAACTGGAATTGTTTAAGAAAATCCAGACCGGCCGTCTCCCATGACAGCTTTCAGCTTGCCAGAAATATCAGGCAACAATACAAGTTCTTTCACCTGGTATTCCTCTATGCAAAGCAAATATTTTGCTCTTCAGATATCCATCCCTGTGTTACTAAAGGAACATGAAGGGAACACAGGATCTAAGCATCTGAGCATTTGATTCTGTGTGATGGCAGACAGGAGAGAAGAACTCAGCATTCTTTTGGTTTTGCTCTTTTTTTTTTTCCTACTTAAAATAAAATGATCACATAATGAGGCTGATACACAGAAGCTGAAAACTGTATATGTGTGCATATATACATACTTACATATTCTTATATATAAAGTATCATACTCCACTTTCTTCTCATGGTTATGTTAAAAAGCAAAAAGAATATGATGTTTTCTTTGATTAAGATAGTGTATTCATTTTTATGAATCTACAAAGTTGTAGGTTTGAGGGTGACAACAACTAAGAAAGTTATTATGCCAGATTCCTACTGTTCTACAGGTGCTATAATTTATTTGCTTATTTTGGGGTAAACTGACAGATGGGGGGGATTGTTGTTTCACTTGATCATGCTGCAGAGTTACAGTTGATCACTGTACGCTCCACCAGTGATGTGCCCTTGTAGGAAACAGTTACTTCAGCTGAATTTTAAGAAAAAAAAAAAAGAAACCAAAATACTACAAAATTGTATACAAATACTATTCATAATCTGTAGAGAACAAACACTGTTGTGCCATAGAAGATCTGAAAAGGCCACTATCTGAATCTCTTCAGTTGCTGAAATCTGTGAGGTAAAAACAAAGAATCTAGACAGCCAGGGATGTTCGTCTTTTCATTTTAAGCAGAAAACCCCCAGGCCTGGTCATGCCTTAATTTTTGGAAGTGCTGGTGAGTTGGAAGATATTTTAATAGCTTTACATAATCATCACACACAAACTGAAGGAAGAGGCATCATTAGCTATTCCTTTGTGTGCATGTCCCAGCCTCCATACCCTATCAGGAGTCTCCAGCAGAAGAAATACACAGATAGGAGAGTAGAGTCACTCTGCTAGTCCTCCTATAGAACACAAATTAGAAATACCATCTTAAACAGATCTACTGGTACTTACTATAAATACTGTAAATAAAGGTACCTAAACAAACAAAAAGGTAAGAAATCATATAACCCCTAGGTATAAATATGTACATTGGTAAATATTTATCCTAGCATAAAACCAATGGAACAAATAGTCATATAGAAGCCTAACAGTCAGGATTGTGACGGGGCGGGGGGGGGGGAGGGGGGGAAAGTATCTACTTAAGGGGAGTCAAATCTATAGAAGAGTTATAAAGAATGACAAGTTTTTGTTATTTTTTCCACCTTTTCTTCAAATGCTCCTGGCATAACTGTGAGCTATGCAGACACAGCAGTGAGAAGGCAGGTCTGCCAAACGAATGCACACAATGGCAGCAGACCTCTGCAGCACAGCAAAGGATTTACTGGAATTAATTAATTGTTTTCTTTTTATCTTCACTCACTTCCATAATGGCCAATGCACCCTGCCTTGAGGAAGCTCTTTTGAAATTGGACTTCTGTGCACAGACTATTGAAATCTAATAGATATTAAGCAAAATGCAGAGGTACAAAGGTACATTATACCAACACTTCTTCAGAAACCAAACATTTATATTTTGACTTTTTATGTATGTCAGGGAGTAGACCCACACAGAGGCTTCCCACACCTCCTTATCTCTCAGCCTGAGCTCTTCCCCAGCAAGAAGCCTCTCCGCTACCCTCAGATTTGTGCTCCTAACCTTTCTCAAAACTCTTCTTTTAACAGCAAAGCAGACAGAAGTTTGCTTTGAGACTTCCACATTTCCATATCATATTTTCTGAATTTCCATTTTGAGTTCTAAATTTCCAATACATCATATATCTTTTTCTATCTTTTATGCAGCATTCACTGTAGTGGTGGAGAATAGCAAACCAAGGCCATACAGGGTTATTAATTTCTTGAATGTGATGACTTGTACATAGCTGGTACGCCTATTATTTTTGTTTCAGTATTTCAATGTACTTTCTTAAGGATGGTTTATGTATACATTGTATTTCTGACAGCACTTTTTATGGTTCAGTGAAAAGTATATTTTTTTCTTGAGAGGTAATCTATTGTCAACAATTTTGGACAACTTAAGTGAGGGGTTTTTTTTACAACCAACTTAGCCTAATTTGATTTATTTTAATTATTTTAATTGGATGTGGGTTGACTCTAATCAAATTTTTTTGAGGATTTTTACATTTTCTCAGAATTTCCGTTGAGCTGCTTAAGCGACTCAGCTAAACTGAGACTAAGGTGATCAGCATGCAGACCCCCTCACTGTGCTGACCTCAGCACAATCCACTCGCACTCATACTGCAACGTGCTGAGCACTAGCCAGCACACTTTTTCACCTTCTTTCTTCAAGGCCACAATGTATGCTGTATACAACAGCATTAGCTAGACTTATTGACCATCCCAAACATTAGGAAAAAGATGTATAAAAGTCATTACAGAAAATAACTCTGTATTAATTCCGCTGGAAGATGAAAGCAAATGCTTTTAAACTAAACCTTGTAAATATATTATTTCCTGGATAAAAGAAACAAAGAAATTCTAAAAAACAGATATGTAAGAAAAGGATTTTAAGAAATCTTGCTCAATTAATTCCTATCAGTGTTCCTGAATGAAATCTATGCTGCTTTTAATTTCAGAAATTTAAAGAAATTATGATTTTTTTTCAGTCATCTTAAGATATATTGTCTAATTAAGTTCAGTAATATCCTTTTTAGAATATATATATATCCTGCTGTAACCAAACCATGATAAACCACAAAGCAAGTATGTGATTTATGATGTTTAGATGGTACTGACTACCCCATGATGCTTAGGTAATAAAAATAACTATTCACATTGATGGGATTATACTTAAGTCCAATTCTTTCAAGTTAATATTTTGCATAAACATGCAAAGTTGTAAGAACACATATGACATCTGACATATTGTGTTTGTTTTTCAATAAGGCATCTTATTTCTGATACATATGGCTATGGTTGTTGCTATTGTTCTTTTCTGTGGAAAAAGGTACAGGCAATAAAACATAGCAATGGATTACTGCATTACAATGCCCAAATGCCCAGATTCATTCAAAACCCGGACACACAGACGTTCATCTTGTTAAAAGATGGTATCTTACCAGATCTAGTTCTCACTTGGGTATGATCTTATTTCCAAGAAGACTTAAGTATTCTTATTTAAGGATGACCATCTTTAAAAAGACTACTACTGTAAAATGGCTTTATTCAAACATAGAAGAAAAATAAGAAAAAAAAGATAAAAAAGAATTTAAGAATTATATATTTGTTTTGACCACTGTGTATATGAAAATGTAAACACTTTACAGGAATTTCAGCTTTAAAGTAAATTAAGTAGCAACAGAATTCTAATATAAGAATCAGACAACTCCATTACTTTAGTAGTTCCCTGGTCAGAAATACTAAGGATACTCTTTCTTTTTTTTGATTACAAATATTACAATATTTTGACTGCTAATAACAGTTTATAATGTCTAAGAGCATTACCTTTTTTTTTCTCAAAATCTGCTTTATTCTTATCATATCTCTCATTTAGAATATCTATTAAAAATAGGTACACTATTTAAAGAAAAGTGAATATGTTTCAACTGAATTTGAGCTTAAGATTTGTTTGTCTTAGAAGTTTGGTTGAACTAATATTGTTTATGTGAGAAAATTCAGTCAATACTAAGTAGAAAACATTAATTTTGGCTGAAAAACATTGAGCTTGGTACCTCAAAGTTACTCACAATACATTCTGCTTAGACCATCATACACACTACTAGGATTTAAAAATTACACAGAAAAATATATTTTAAGACATATAAGGCAGCAAAAGTCACATTACTTCCAGAAAAGAGAGAGGAGGTATTAAAAATCAGTTAAAAATGTCATGTAGTATTGGTTGCATCATTTCTAACAATCACTGAAGTAATGAAAATAAAAATAAGCAAATAAAGACCACTTCAAACATCTCTACGCTGTTATTTCTAATTGAAAGTTATCTAAGATTTTATCATAAGATTTTCTTAAGTTTCCAACTCTGCAGCAAAATAAGTAGGAAAAAAACATATACTCTCAAGGGCAGTTGGTACTAGTCATTTGTACAAACACTATATAAGCATGACAACTGTTTGCAGTGCACTGCATGGTTCAAACCATGCGTGAGCATGCCCTTAATGAATGTTGGCATCTATAATGGATATCTATAGCATGGTATCTAACATCTACAGCTGCTAGCAAGATGCCAAAACAGAAATCTATAAAATAAAATATTGTAATTCTCATTGGAAATACAGAATCCATGAGAATTCATGCCAATAAAGAAGTTAGTTACTCTTACACATACACATAAAAAAATCTTCCAATCATTGGGTAGATACTTGTAAAAGAGTCATGTTATTCACATTTACATAAGCAAGTTATTCACATTTCCATCACAAAAGAATTACAAAAAATCACTTTGCCATGCTGCGTTAATAGCACTGATACTGTGCTGATGCTCAGTAGCCGCTGTCTAAAATACCCACCACAAAATTGCTAGCATAGCACTGAAGTGTAAAACAGAAGGAAATGTGGAACTTCATACATCAGTGACTAACAATAGAAAATCACTTGAGAAGTAATAGAACATCTCTTCCGTGCCTTCATACATCTTTTTCACATTTCTTTTATTTAGAAGAACAACTTAAAATAAAAAAAGCATTAGATAGACAATCTTAATTCATATTTTCAGATGAGAAACCACAGTGATCTCCAGTTCCTTCCAATATGGTGCACAGCCATTAAGCATTCAACTGAATTTCAGAAAGACAATTGAGGTTTCATACCTTGAAATGGAAAGTGGCAAGCTAAATGAAGCAATACTAAAGACAAAGCTCACTGAGCACTCAAGTGTAGAGTTGAGTATGTAAGTTCTATTCAAGACAGTTGTACAAATTGTGGATGGAAGAACAGGATTGCTCCCAGCTCTTAGGTCAACACCAGAATGTATCTAATACAGGTTACAACATTGCAAGTAGAGTACTCTGTTTATTGAGGCTGCCGACACACATTCCTTGCCACACTGTCTGCAGGGCAGATTCAGCAATCACCAGCAATAACGATTCATACAACCAATAGTCCCATTTATCATGCAAACAGCAACTGGCAAATATCACTAGTTTTCAAAAGCAATTTCTGCTTCTACCATTAGATCTCCCAACCCAGCATTTCACAGAGAAGCAAGAAAAACATAATAATAAAAAAGAAACAGTGTAAATTATACAAGGGACTACCAAAGAGACAAGTCTATATACTTTCTGGTTATTAGCCTGGACATCTTTGCTTAATGCTTTTGGTTATCTACTCATAAAAAAATAATAAATGGATCACCTCCTCCAAGGTAAAGGCTGGTCCGTTTAAACAAGCAGGAAATCAAGCAAAAGTGGTACAAAGCTCACATGGATAAAGAAGAAGGTCCAGACTAGACTCATAAATAAATAAATAAAGAGTTGAAAGTGGAAAAGGATGTGAAAGGGAAAAGGAAAGCCACATAAGCAGCCAAATGAAGGCTAGGGAAAATATGGGCCTACAACCACATGAGGGAAAGGCTCGAAGGACACAGAAGATGCCTTCCTCACTTTAGTCTTTACTTGTAAGAAAAGCCCCCAGGAATCTCAAGCCCTTAAGACCAATAGGGAAGTCTGAAACAATTAAGATTTTAAGATTTGGTAGATAAAGATAAGGTTAGGGAACAGTTTACAAAACACAGCTGGACAATAACAAATTCATGGATCCTGAAGGGATGCACAAGAGGTGTGTGAGTTGGCTGATGTCACAGCAAACCCACTTTTCATTTTCTTTGAAAGGTCTTTTGAAAGAGATTTCTGAGGACTAGAAGGGAGTAAATGACTTTTCAAAAGGAAAAGGAAGGAGGATGCAGGGAGGTACAAGCCTGTCATTCTCACCTCCATGCATTGGAAAATGATGGAGCAAGTAATCTTGGATATCATTTCCAGGCACATGTAATCAGAAAGGTGACTCGAATTTCGTCTTTGCAAAGGGAAGTTTAGCTAACATGACAGCCTTCTGTGAAAAGAGGACTAGTTTGGTAGATGAGGGAAGGGCAACAGATGTTGTTTGCTTTGACTTTAATGAGTCTTTTAGCACTGTCTCCCGTAACATCCTCATTGACAAACTGATGAAGGACAGATTAGGTAGTAAAGTGGACCGAGAACTTGCTAAACTGCCACACTCAGAGGACTCTGATCAGCAGCACAAAGTCCAGCTGGTGATCAGTCAGTAGGGGTGTACTCCAGGTTGGCGCTACGTACAGTGCTGTTCAATATCTTCATTAATGACCAGGATAACAGGACCAAGTGTTCCCTCATCAAGTTTAGAGATACCACAGAACTGGAGGAAATGATTGATAGATGAGATCACTGTGCTGCTATCCAGAGGGACCTCAATATGCTTGAGGAATGGGTAGAGAGTAACTTCACCACGTTCAATAAATAGAAGCACAAAGTCCTGAGGCCATTTTCTAGAGAAAAGTTTTGCAGAGAAGAATCTAGGTCTTGGTAGACAAGAAGTTAAAAATGAGCTAGCAATATACTCTTGTGATACAGCAGGTCCTTCACTGCATCAGAGAGTGTAGTCAAGAAGTTGAGGGAAGTGATCCTTCTTCCCTACTCCAGGTGAGGAGTCAGTCCAGGCATCTCGGTGAGGCTACATATTGAATGTTCTATTCAATTCCGGACTTCCAAGTACAATCATGGATTTACTGGAGTGAGTTGAGCAGAGGACTACAAAGATAATTAAGGGACTAGAACATCTCTCATACGAGGAGAAGACTGAGAGAGTTGGTTGACTACCCAGCGTCAAGAGGAGATGGCTCAGGGAGTAGTTTGTCAATATATATAAATAGCTGATGGGGGGAAGCAAAGATGATGGAGCCAGGCTCTTCTCAGTGCTCAGCATTAACAGGACAAGAGGCAACAGGCCCAATTTGAAATACAGAAAATTGTCTGAACATAGGAAAACATTTCTTTATCATCAGGATAGTTCAAATCTGAAACAGGTTGCCGAGAGAATCTGTGAAGATTTCATCCTTGGAAATATTCAAAATCCAATGAGACATGGTCTCGGGCAACTAGCTTTAGCTGACCCCACGTGAGTTGGAATTGGGCTTTAGAGGTCCTTTTATTCTTATTAAGTGATTCTGTGAAACTCATATAAGCAACATGCACATCAGGACTAACCACCAAAACAGGAATTATAGTTAAATCATGCAAAACAACTTTTCTGAGTAGGCTAAGAATTTTCAGCCTAGAGGGACAATTTTGGGGTGGGAAGGGAGATACAACAGAGTTTGACAAAATCCTGGCTACACTGAGGAGCTAGAGGACCAGATGTTTCTTGTGTCTGACAGTACAAGAACTTGGAACTATAAAATAAAGTTAGCTCCAGTCAGGTCCTAGAGAAACAAAAGTTTATGGTTCTTAACATAAGATCTGTGGAACACCTTGTGATGTGGATGGATTCAAGAGGAAACTATATAAATATACAAAGATGAGAATGAAACAAGCAAACAAAAAATCCATTCTATATTCCTTACATCCTACATTTTTCAATGGTGTCTATTCAACAGACTAAATTTAAAGTATTCCTGCCTATATATTCAATGTATTATATCCATCGCTGGAGTCAGAACAAAAGCACTAAAAATGAAACTATGTTTTTCAGTACTATAAATATTATTATATTGACTATATTATCATGCAAAATTGCTCAGACCTCTAAAATACTTCTTTTGAGGGCATTAGTATTGGGGTAAGATGGCCAAGACACTTTTTCAGTGTCCTTCTGCTACTATCAATAATATCATCAGTAACATGAACAGTATCATAACAGCTCATGTTGCAAGTCACTGGGGTACTCATTTTACTTTCTTTCCAGTGTGAATTCTCAATATGATCTCTGACACTCCAAAGAGAAAATGCTTATCAAGGTATACAGCATGAGAACCAACAATGATTTCATACTGCAGTACTATATTACGTTTTTGTGGCCTTTTGCAGTAAATACCTAAAACCAAATTTGACATTTAACATTCAAACTGTTTTTTATTGCCACTTTCAGTTACCTGTTGACAAAATTAAAATAGAGCTTATGGTAGTCCAAGATCAAATGTTAGCTTATGGTGTACATCATAAATTATTTTTATTTGATTCTTGTCATTATGAATGCAATAAAAGTCTTAGTTTGGCACGTGAGGATTGCAAATTAGGTTTTTTTCCAATATACAGATAAATGGCTTTCCGTAATCTGAGGTATGCAAGTTTGTATTATTGGAAATAATTCATTTTGCTGCTATCTAGAATCTGATTTAACTTCTCCCAGTTTTTTGATTTCTGTGCAGAAGTTTCTTCTTTAATATACACAATTTGTACGTTTAGACTGTCAGAGTATCTACTTTCCAATACATTTACTGAAGTGATACACTTACAATAATAGTAACAATAACAGTTACAATAATAGCAGTAGCTTTTAATATGTTATGTTGTTATTCTTTCCAATACAATCTAAATTCTATAAAAAACCTGTAAAACAATGTAAACAGAATTTATGGAAATCAGAACAAAGATATGTTTTATGTCAGATACATTTACAGTACATGTGCACTGTAAAGATAAATGGATGAAGAGTTTTCTTTCACAGAAGAAAAAACAGTTTTAGTTATTAAAAAACATTCTCTATGTTGGATGAATTCCATACTTTCATAAGGATGCCTTTTAAAGAATAAAGAATCTGTCACCACTATAACAAATGAAAATAAATAAGCAGACCTGTAATTTGCATTTTTCTTTGAGATACAGCCAGTAAAAAGGTGGGAATCTGAAAACACAGTCACATACGCATAACAATTTTAATAATAAATGTTAAGTATTTCCAAAATTGGTATGATTGAAAGTTTGTTCAAGACATCTGGGAATCCTTCTTCTTTGGTAAAGTTAATTAAATTAGTACCATTAGAACTTTCATTGTACGATAGAGGGAAATTTTATCATGAGGAAGCTGTCTGCAAAGAGTTTATTTAGGAGTATCATATGCCTAATGGTACCTATTCAAATCATTTCATTCTTTGAACAGATCATATATATCCCTCCTCTAGGGGTCATAATGAATAAGCAATAAATCGTTTAAATATTTTTTTTATGGTTTTATTTGATTCACTCACAGACAGTGAATCAGACAAAATAAAATAGTTCATCTAAATTCTCCCTAAAATCAAGATTTAAACATCTACAATTTAAGTAAATCTATACATCTTTTCAGTATTGTATTCCCTAATCTAAACTCAACTTAAATTCAAGTAAAAGCTCATAACTTCTAAAATTAATTTGCCCATGTCTTTAATTCCAAAGGCAGAATACCCTATACAGACATTGATATCCAGCCTGAAGTCAACACTCCTTGTGCATCTCTGAAGAACTTGATCTTGTTTGCTTTCTGTCCTGGTTCACTTACATTCATTGTTGTCACACTGGTTCAACCTCATTATAATGAGATGTACGTACTCTTATTTATGACACATGTAGTCTGGATATTAGATGACTTGTCAGAAATGAAAGCGTTAAATTTAGACTCCTCTCACCTACCACAGTATTTTAATTGTTCGTTTTTAGGCAAAACACTTGTAAGCACCACCACCCTCAAATGAAAGTAAGCAGATGGGATTCTGAATGTTTGGAATGACATTTCTGATATTTTCCTATGTACTTGGTGAAGAATAAACTAAATCACTTTCTGGATACACCTACATTCCCTATGTAGTGAAAGGAGAACTGTGTATCTGAAACAACGTACAGATCTTTAAAGTATAATTAATGTATGATGTGTTGTATATTATTTCACCTTCAGAACTATTGATTGCAATGGATTTGCAACAAGGACAACTCTAGGTATGCACAAGGATACTGGAAAGGGATGCAAATAAGCTAAATTTCAAATAAATTAAAATAAAATTGAAATAAATAAAATTTGAAGAAAGAAAAAAAGTGAAAGAAAAAGAAAAGAAAAAGAAATCCCATGTTTAATTTTAAATAAAAGCTTCAAGTCAAGAATTACAAATTCATTACATGTGCATACATTAGGATAAGATAATATCTTTCCAAGTGCTGGGCTTCAAACACTTAAGGTAAAATCACTGAGAGAAATTAAATTATCAAAATTAAGTATTTTCCCAGCTAATCACTATATAAAATCAATATGTATTTTCTGTATGACTAACTCATCTACATCTAAAGTGAGCATTGATCTGGCACAGTCACGTTAACCTTGGTACAGACTGCTATGAAGAAGAGATCTGAGAAGCAGGGATCTTCCTCTCCCTTGCTTGGGAATGCTTAGGGTCAGGTCCCATGACAAATGTGCTCCTTCCCCAGTCCCACTTGGTCTTACCTCATCCTGGTGGCTGCCTCCCTGATCTCTTGCACCTCTCAGACATTAACCATCAGTAACAGTCATGATGGCTGCATTCTGCTGGAAAACAGTCAGTTGCACTCAGAGACACAAGTAGCAGCACAATAGCTAAGGATGGTGAGCTTGCACAAGTCTTCTCCCACAAATACGAGGCCAGCCGCAGAGTTTGGTGAGCTTTCCTTGCGAGGCAGCGAGCTTCACACCAGCATTTCCCCTTGAGCAGGGATGCCTCTCAAGGATACCCCTCTGGGTTGAGAGATCCCTTACCAACAACAACAGATCCCTATCAGTAAAACATATTATTATTTCTGTCACGAGTGAAGTGCATTGCATCATTCACCGTCCCCCCTTGCCACTCATTCCATGACAGGTCCTAGGTCTCTGCCTCAGGTATCTCATGGCCAGGCCCACGTCTGGCTACATACCCTGCTGAGTTGCACCAGGACTTGTCCCTACAAATTTGTATGGCGATCACTGGACCAGGGCTGTCATTGCCCCTGGACCTGATCCTGATCATGAGTTGCTGATTTCCTAGCTTGTCTTGGTCATCCCTCGTAGCTAGCTTTGTCTGGTGCTCTGGACCTCCATCTAACTGTAATTAATGCCACTGGACCAAATCTACTCTGCTTTTTTTAGGTACTATGGGACTGAACCTTCCTGGGAAGCTCACTTGTGTCTGCTTTGCTGCCGCTCTCAGCTCTTGACTTGCCTTTCCTTATGGAGTAGCCTACTTTTGTTCTTCCCTGGTGTTATCATGAAAGACAGTTTAGGAAACAGGAACATAATCCCATATTCAGTCATTCAGTCAATTTCTTTGAGACTATTTGGGGAAGAAAAAGTAACAAATAGTATTTCACTCGAGATTGTTTTCAACAGGAAATGTAAATCAATAACAGTATCATTAAAGTCACAGTTCTTCTTAGCACTGTCTTAAATGTGTGATCTGCCTATTACTTCTAAACAAAGCATGGAATTCAGCAGAAGTTCACAAGCATCTAAAAAATGTACCTTGAGTTTATGCAAGTGTCACATAAAAAGCTTATACTGTTAAAATAACCACTTAAAAAACACTAGCTGAATACATGCAGAATGATGGCTACAACAGCGATGTAGGGTGTTCCAACTGCTACTAATTTAATGTGGAACTAGTAAGAGAGAATCAAATACTGTAAGTAAATTATAATTCAATCATACATGACATCCAAGATGAAAGTTATGAAGAGATAAAGTGATAAAAAATAGAAATAGCTACATGCAGTAAGGTGCCACCACCATGAAATCCAATTTTACATTCGGAGCATTTCTATTTAAAAGAAATTATCAAAACAAAGTATGTACTACCATGATGTGTAAACTTCAGGAAAGCTAATATACAAAAGAGAGATAATACAAAATATAATACTGTTACTATTTGAGCTAGATAAAAGTTAATTATAAAAATTTTTGAGGCAGGATTCATCTCACTAAACTTTCAACTATATGTAAAGCATGGAGGCTTAGCCTCAGCTATTCACCTAGATTCTCTTTGTAAGCTTAAAGGGAATATAAGTAACCAAGATGGTTTTCATTCTATTTCTGTGTGATTTCTACCAGAAGACGTCAAGTATAAGTACTGCTTAGATGACTAGCTGTGTTGCTATATCTGCAGTGACCTAAGAACATAACAAAAAGAAAGCTTGTAGGTAGAGGTAAAATATAACAGTTTCAGTAGAAAGACTGGTATTATAATGCATTAGTCATTGCTCTGGAATGTTAGCATTACATAAAACCAGTTGGTTTTATCATACCTCTGCCTCCGTATATGCTTAAACTTAAACTATGTACCTGTTGGAAGCAGCTAAGGCTGAAGTGAGTCACTCTAAGTTTGCTGGAATGGAGCTTGAAAGCATCAGTGCAACATGCTTGCAAACAGTGACTAGCTCCTGCAGTCACAAACATACGACACAATGAAGCTGACAGCTGAAAATAAAAGCCTGCTTGTGTTCCGGGCATGCACACACGAAGATAAAAGCAATACTAGATGTAATATATAGACAGGGGCAAGGATTTGCACAGCAATAAAGTCCCTGCACCATCAAAGGACATATAGGTCCATAGGGTGGTAATGAGGAGGAGGATTAGAATATCCTCAACTACTCCCAATCTACCCCTTAAAAGCCAGCCCTGTACTGAATATTGAAGCTAAGTTAGATGCTCTGCTTTTTGCTCACAGCTACATCACTATATAATTTGTATCACAGGAGGTTTGATCTGTCTTTTAGACAGCATCTCTCTCTTTTTTTTTTTCCATCTCTGTGCACGCATACGCACAGAACTGTTTCAGCACTATATAATCAATTTGACAGACCAGATGTCACTCCCTTTTCTCTGCTGTAATAGGTGGCACCCAAGCTTTTGTGAAGTTCATCTTTTCACATGATTAAGTTTTGCCCCAAAATTCTTTTGTTCTTATTAAACAATGTGAATTAAAATCAGTAATACTGACAGAATTGTTTAAGCAGACTTTAACTCAATCTTCTTTGTAAATGCTTAGCAGTAATGACAATGTTTCATGTTATGGAAGTTTCACAAGTTTCAAAGCTTCAAGTTTTCCTTCTCCTAAAATTTAACTTTTAGGATTACTAACTTCATCTATAGGGATATATCTTCCCTCAATTTCAAGCATGTTGAAAACACATGCTGTTAAATCAATATTCTAACTTTGAATTCCAAATATTAGGCAAAAAAAAAATGTTTGTTGGTCTAATAACAGAAACACGGTATTATTCAATTGATTTCACTGGTTTGCTAAGACAGCAAGAGAGATTTGAAGGTCATTGTCTGATCCTCCCTTCTGAAAACTTTCTCAGGAAAAAACCCCAACATTCTGTTAATGTGGTTGTTTGCACATGTTTCTATGTGCTTGTATAAACAGTTAGAGGCAGAAAGTAGCTCGTAAGTACTGCCCACCAGCAAGCTGTCAGAGTGGGAACTGTTCACGATCCAGCAGCTATTCAGTCATGTTTGCAGAGGACTGTGCCTGTTTTAACAAATCCTGCCTAATACCTGACTATGTAGACCCAAAGATGTATAGACTATGACGGGATTGGCTTGTTTTAAGATCAAGAAGCTTTCCTTAAAATAAAAGGTTAAAAGGTTACTCTCAGCAATAGCTTTAGTGGCTAAATATTTAAGTGTTTACCCACCATTGTATAATATAAAATACTTGCTAATTACATTAAGGTATTTTTAAGGTATACTTGGTAATTACTTTAAGGCTATATCTCAATTCCATCAAAGAAATATCATTGGTTCAATAATAAATATATTTAAACTGTCATGTCAAAACAGAAGTCTAAACACAGAAAAAGAACTACAGAAAAGTTTGACTTGGGGTTACTCTATTTAGGTTTTACAAATGTTTTAAGCTACAAACAAGATCAGTTTCTGTTATTCCTCTCAGCAATACATTATCTTCTTGAAGATCACCTAGTATAGAGATGTAATTTACAAGTTAGAAAGAGATTCAAATTAAATTTCAATGAAGTGAATTTGCCCTAGGAAATTTAGTATTTTTAATCAACTTAGTAGGAGTATATCCTCACAATATTTCTATTTTTAATTAATACAAATAGTTTACAGTTTCAGCTGAGAATGACCACAATTATTTTTTAGGCAAGAAACTGATTCCTTAGTCATACCCCAAAAAAATGTTGCAGAACTCCTGGAAGTAGCCTCTACAAAGTTATTTAAAATATTAATTAGGAAAAAAAAAGAGCACAATGCCTACATAGATTATTCTTGAATCTGTAGATAAAAGAGCCAACTTAAAATGAACTGCATTTGTGTAAGGACAGCTGGTCAAATTCTTGAGCAATCATAATTTTGTGGTTTAATCTGTTAAGACAACAGGATTTTTTAATACTCATTTGTTACTTGTGAAAAGATGCTGACATAAATTCATGATTAAGCTGCTATGACCTTCACTGAACCTCAGTAATTCTCATTTGCATTTTCATTAAAGCTGGGCTTCGGTCTCACTTTTTCAAGTCCGTAATGCCATCACATTCAAGACTTTATGAAGTCTTGCTAAAGAGTAATTATCTCATGTGATAAAAATGTGCAATTTATATATACATTAATAAGATGACAATACTTGACTGGATAACGATAGCAAGTATGGAAAGGAGCAGAAACACACAGGATCTGACTGCATGTACACCACCTGCGGCACCCATTCCACAAAGAAGAAAGAAGAATCCTGATCACCCTAACAGGCCTCACAGGCACTGAATAGCCTCCCCCAGGGCAAACACCCTAACCATGAGCTCAGGATATCATTCAATCTGAGTAAGAGGCTTGAGAATTTGCATGGAGTCTCTACTTAGCCTTGGGCTGACCCTGACCTGTAAGTTGACTTTCTAGCCTTTCTAGCTAGGATGAAGTTGACTTCATCCTTCATCATTAAGGACATCTATGGGCAAGATAAGTGTTATTTTCAAAAAATAACATGAAACTGTCTCTTAAAAACTTATACTTCATTTCCACAAATAGAAAATCACTGAGATATAGATCGTCAGCCCACGGAGGTCTTTTGTCCTCTTGCACGTGTCAAAGAATTAAATCAAATTTCAATCTTAAATCTTATGTGAATAAATCTACTTTTGGAACTATATTAAGAAGAAATGAATATAAGTGGCATTCTCACACAGTAGGATCAGTCAATAAAATGAGAAAAATATTTTATATTTCCTTTAAATAGACTATGTTAACAAAGACATATTTTAAAATTTATAATAATGGATTGAAGGTCCACTGACTATAATATTTTAATTAGCTGTTTTATTTTATATCTGAATTTCTTATCCCTACATTATCTTTGCAACCAAGTGAAATTCATTATCAGCATCAGAATGTGACTACATCTACATCGTACACTGATATTCTTACAACAAGAAGCTATGAATTTCACTCATTTATCATGCAGCTAGTACAAATCCATTTTATTAAATACAGAATTTAAAATAGCTATCCAATAAAATAATGGCATTTAAGTAAAATAATTTTAATCACAAATATAATCTGAACACTTTTCTGCAATCTGTATTAAAGTATAAATGACACATTCACCTAAACTAAATAATCTTGCCTAAAGCTCAATCCACAGTAAAAACTTTCCTTTGCCAGATGAGTTTTCAACAGGCCCCTGTTACTAGGTTGTGTTAGATAGGTTGACATGTAAAATTACACCTAAACACGAGACCCTTATGTTTGATAATGGGCCAGAGAAAAGTTCAATCCTAGTGACCTATGATGAAGATCATCCTTACTCTGAATCAGGATTTAGCATGCACCTAGGTTCATCAGAGCAAACTTTCTCGTACATTTTTTGTACTTCTGTAAATATGAGCCTATAGGTCCCCATTCAGCAATCATTTATTTTGTACTACAAATATTTCTGTAAATATTTCTTCTCATTTTCAAGAACCATTTCACTATCATTCTCCATTAGGGAAATGATAGCAGAAAAGGTCACCAAAGTTTAATATATGACTAGAGAGTCTTAGACATATTTATTGATATTGTCCTTTAGGGAATTTCCCATAATCCTGCTATTGATTGGTGAGCATGACCTAATGAATCACAATAGTTAATATCATGCTTGCATCTTGTACCCATTGATTATAGTTTTAGATCAAAATCCTTATAGTCTTACCTGGTTTAACTCTTATTAAAAAAATACTATCATAATGGCAGCAATAGTTTTGAGACTAAAGAACAACTATGGTTGATTAAAGAGTATTACTTCCTTATTTGTAGACTGACTGCAGGCTTGTTCAGGAGCCTTCTCGAATAAGTGCTGTATAACCTACAAGTAAGTTACAGAGTGATTATTTTGATATTGCAATATACAGTTGAGGCAATACAAAGATCAATTCCTGCTCTGCACTCAGAAAGTGCTTTGTCCAATTAGTTTATCCCATACTCTCAGAAAATTTCCTATAAGCATAAATACACACATGAGGAAGAAATTTCAGAAGGATGAGTTTTGGAGACGTAGATTCCAAACAGAATATAGTACTGAATGGAATGATGTACAGACAGGTAAGGAAGAGCCTTTATTAACCTTTCTACAAATCTAGCCTGTGTTTGCTCACCTTGATTACAATGGGACACTAATGCTCCAGCTAGCATAACATCAGCTATTTACAGGCTAACTTGTTCCACAAATCAGAGAATCACAGAAACACACTTTTACACTGATTCATGCAAGCTGTAAAAAAAAACCTACTGATTTTCTAAGAAGCCTTCTGTCATGGAAAAGAACTCTCAAAAAATAAGCATAATTTCATGAAATCTGTTTTGGCTTTTAAGCTACATTCCAGTTTCCTACTAGATGAGAATAAAATTTTGAGATGAAAAAAAGAAAATTATTTAACTGATTTAGGGAGACCTGAGATAATATTTTGCATATAAATTTGATCCATGGTATACCAGCCATTACAGTTTGTGTCATGTCCTTTGCTCGTTGGATGGCTAATAAAGAAATAGCTCTTTTGACTAACTGGTCAAAACCATGATTAAAGATCCTCCTTATTAGTTTGTAAAGTGACTGATTTCTTTATAGACCTGATTACGCTCAAAACTACCAAAATAATAAAAAGTTTTCACTTCCCTATTATAAAGATTTCAATAAAATTCCACAGGAATAGCTATCTTTCTGAGACTCAAAGTCTTCCTATATGCTGAAAAAGCACACAACATATCCACATATTGATTGATTAATTGACTGTGAAGAATATTTGTATATTACGTTTTGAATTGTGATACAGGCTTAGAGACTGCATTACTGTGTTTCATTTTCTGCCTTAGAGTGAGCTAACCAAGGTCAGAAAGTCTTCTAAACTTCCCGTGTTTGAATACACTTGTACTAGGTGAAATTCAATTACCTCTTTCTGATGTGGTAGTTCACCTTGTGCTTTTGTATGAGAATGGCTACACAGTCTTGGAATTCATACACTTCATAGTATAGCTTCTCTTGAAAATTGTTTTATTTTTTTCACTCAAAAACTGCCAACAACCCTTTATCATGTATTAACCCAGGAAAGGATGCTGCAGTCATGGCTATATTTTCATTTTACTTATAGCTGTCTTGAAACTCTCGACAAGTGGGCTTTGCTTAGCTATTAATAATAGAAAAGCGAAAGTATCTGTGTCAGTAGTTTCTCAATTCAGACACACTTTTACATTATCTTCACTCTCATAATGTCATTCATAAATTACTACACACACACACACACACACACACACACACACACAAAAAAAAAAATATTTATAAGGCTTGTATTAACCAGAAAGTGAACATGAAATCACAAATAAACCACATGGCTATAGATTTACCAAAAGATTATATGCTCTGTTTCTTGTAGTCATCAAAATATTAAATTTTGACAGTGAGATGTTGACGAGAAAGATAAATCAGCCGTTTTCCACTGTCATAAAAGAACAGGAGGAAGAAATACAATGTCTTCTCACTTGCTGTCATTTAGAATACAATCATTTTTCCTGAAAGTTAAACACTTCAACCCCCTAATCTTCATGTTTTCAGAGGTGGGAAACTGGTCTATGTGAATGCCTGTACTTAGCAGTTATACAGATATCACACTGTGCAGAACTGCATACGTGTTCAGGCCATAAATAATTTACTTTGCTTGAGGTAATAGTTCTAATTAGTATTAGTACTAACGGGAGAAAGAAATAAACACTTATAGGCAAATGCTATATCATGATTTTATAACTGTTGTGAAGAAGTATGGGATATGAGACCATTTAGTTTAGGCTGCAGTATTCTTATATTGCTTATGTCACTTCCATTCTGAATTATTTTCCTACTATAAATAAATGTATTAAATTAACAGATACATTTATGAGTTTGCACATTATAAGAATATATAATCTCTAAATTTTTGCATGTTTTAGCATTTTTTTGTAGAAAGTTTTCATTTAGAAATTTAAACCTAGTTTGATTATGCAAATTACTATACAGTGATATTACATGGCAATATATTATATTCACAGGATGTTCAGTACAAGATTTATTTTCTCAGATATGAATATAATTCTGTAATGGTAGGAAAAGGTGCACCTTGGCCTCATAATCTCTTCTTTTTTTAAGCATAATTGTGCAGCAAAATTTCATTTTGTTTAGAATTTTGCATTTTGTGGGTTTTTATAGCTGTAGGTGATATTTACGTGATTAAAAAGTGCTAATGGCAAAACTGCAAACTATTACATGAAAGACAGATTTCTGAACACCAGTTTGAATGAGAGCTAAAGCAAGAAGTACTTGTTAATTGCAGGTTTCCAGGCAATACAATAATTCTTCAATAAAAGCTAAAAAAAAAAAAAAAAATCATCTGCAATCTGTTCACAACCCGTGCAGACGGCATCAATTCTCTTAGGAAAGTGAATAGAGTATGCTTATTGTAGAATAATATTTTTATTCTGGCAGTTCATCTTCAAGAATTAGTTTCCAAGGATTAGTAACCTGTCTTTTTTTCAAATCAAAATCATAATGTAGACTGAATATTTACTGATGTCCAGAAAACTCTTCGAGTAAAATGAATGAGTTTGAAACTTTACAGTGTTGGAAGCTTTCAATTGAAGATATTCTAAAATTCTAACAATTTAATGAGTTTACTGTATCCTGCATCTTGAGAACTCAAGTTTTGCAAGACTGGTGTCCTGTAACTTGAAGACTTAGGTTTTGCTGGATTGGTGATTGCGATGCACCAAATTTGAGCCTGGGCCCAATTTCCTCTCTTTTGTGTTGAGTTCTACAGAAGATAAAGGTAACATGGAGAGGAATAACACTGAATTGATGAAGATGGGCAAATAGTTCTAATGCCAGTGTGTTTTTAGAATCCAACTTTATTAGAGAACAGATTAATAATAATCTCTCAGTAATGAGTGATATATTCTTTTAATGCTGAGACCTAAATGTATAAACTAGTCCTCTTGATGGAAAAATAATATAAAAGCAAGCATTGCTTTTATAAATTATATCTATGTTACCAGTAAGTAGATTCATCCAATTGAACTTAACGGTTGCCCAACATGTCTCTAAAATTTCTTGTACTTACGTACTTCTAAGTTACTGCCAAATTTTAATGGTTTATAAGATAGTTTAGCAACGAATAATGTAAAATTCTAACAGGCTTATATTTTGCTTATAGTATGTTTACGCACTCCACATATTGCAGGCACTTCAAAAACAAAACACAGGAAATACATTAAAAATCAGTTCTGATATCTTCCTCTATTTTTTCATATATACCAGGCATTAATGTAATACTCCATTATTTGGAAAAGTTCCTTACAGTTTACTTAACTGCAATGCAAAACAAGAGGATAATATACATGAACAGACATTAAAATAAATGCTTGTACCTAAAAAAACAAACAAACAAATAAAAACCTCTTATGGTGTAAGATGGCCATTGAAATCTTAAAACAATTAGGGCAGAGGAGAAATTATTTTAAAAGGGGAATTCCTCAAGCAAGTTCATCAATTCAATCTTGGTTTAGCATCAAATCTTTAAATATTTACTTTCAGCTGAAGCTGATAAGTTTCTCCCAAGCACAACCCTGCAGATTCTAGTAGTGGACTGAATATTTTGGACATTATTCATCATTTATCTGTCATTTAATCTCAAATTGAATATCCTAATGTAATGCAAGACCTGACTGTAAGATCATTGAAGTAATAAACTCCCCCAAATTCTTAAAATATGACCATTTTAGGAGTTTTATCCCAAAGCACAAGGGAAAATTGTCCATAGCACTTTAAAAATATTGCTAAAATCTAAGGCAATAAGATTCAAAATATCTAGTGGCATGTCTTTTCACAGATAGATAGGAAGGAATTAATGTTCTGCTAAATGTAATTAATAGTGATTTCTCTTTCGTGCTCTACTATTAATTATAATTAAACTGGAATCTTTCTTTGCAGTAGTTTGTATACTGAAATCAAGAGTCCTTTCTGGGATATTAATGACCACGTGGTTAACTACAATAATTTCATATAGACTATTAAATATCTAAAAAGTACAATAGTAGTATCTGAACCACTACTTGCTGCAGATAGGAATCTTGGCTGTTCCAGTCCTACAATTTCTTTCTAAATTTATATTTTTGCAAAAGCTATAGTCTATTGTCATCAATGTCTTACTCTCCTTGACAGCTAAAGTTCTTACAGTACTCATTTATGAAACTTCTTTTAATCAATTCAGAATATTGGTAAACAAAATACTTTCTAGATTGTTACTAATTACTACATCACTTCTTTAATTTTTATTTACCTTCACTGGATCATATTTTTGCATTTCAAACCCAGGTACTTTCTTTTTTGTCCTAAATTGCAAAGTTCTCAAAAAAATTAATTGCACCTTCCCTATCATATTAACTCCCTGCAAGGCCAACCTCTGTGTTCCAGCTGCTAGTAGCACTAAACTCAAAATATCAGATTATTCCACATACAAAGAATTCCCAGTCAGAATCTATGAAGCCAGAAGCTCTTCCAACATTAAGTTTCTCCTGCTGTCATACATACTGGCAGAAATCAAGTAATAAGAGCTTATCTGCCAAGTATTTCACACTACTTGTTTGTGCTAAAACCTCTCATTATCTTTGCTATCCATTCTTCCCTTTTTATGTTATCTGTTATTTGTCATTTTCTAATCTTTTAAGTTATTAGCTTCTTTGAGGTAGGGAGCACAACTTGTTATATATTTGAATGCTGTTGTATCAAAAGGAGGCTAAACTCAATTAGACTTATTCATTATCAGCTATTACCGCAATAAATACTTAATGTATTACTTCTATCACTACTGCTAAAATGTATGAGACTTCCTTTATTACCCTGCTGCCACTTTAGAACCCTCAAGCAACAATTAGGGTATATTTGAGGTAAATGAGGCACAAAATAACTACTGTGCCTTTCAGGGCTTTGCACAGAAATGCTGTGATCCTGCTTAAAATGAACTTCCTGAAAGATGACAAATTCATGGCAGACAAATTCATGCTCATCATAGTCTAGTCAGCATCTCTCTTCTCACTGTTGGTCCAAGAATTCCCACCACTTCTAAAACACGAGGAAGAAAACATCCTGGAAGCAGCATAAGAGAGAAGGTGGACACCGGCTCCCTACTTAACACTCCAGAAGAGAAGTTTAGAAGGAAGTGGGGCATTCCCTAAAAGAGTTCTCTGCTGTCTTGAGTCAATCTGAAAACCAGAGAGATGAGTCAGAAGGTCAATATCTTGCTGGGAATTAAAGATAATGAAGAAGGTTAATAATAAATTGTTTATCATTTGACTTCTCAGCATTTAATAAACATTAAATATATATTAAAAACTACTTCCATTTTGTTTCCTGTGACACTAATAGAGGAAATGAGCCCTCATACGGATTATTTTTATTTATACGTTTTTACTTCTTATCAATAAAGCTGCATTTTTTAAATGAAATTCTATCAGCTAATCAGCTATTTAAGGGTTGTCATTCAAGATATAGCATAGCAACAGTGTGCATCAACCCAAGATCAGCCTAACAAGAAAACCTGAGTATTAAATAAACTGGAATTATGAAGATGTTTTATAGAGTGAAAATCTACTTGGAAATATCAAAGTGACAGAGGATAAATTTCATTTTCAGAAGTGATCAAGGATACTTCCTGCATTATAGTTGCTGAGCTCACACAGCCCACAAAGCCATAACCTTGATTAATGCACCACCTCGATAGGCAGACCTCAGCAGAGACTACATAACAGATGAATGTTAATTCAGCTTTTCAATTTTTTTTTTTTTTTTTTTTTCACTCTGTTCCAAGCCACACACAGCCAAAACAGATTTAGGAGGTTCTTCAGTTAACCAGGTAGTTAGTAGTTTATATGTAGCCAAAGGAAAATATGACTGGCCAAATCTGTTAGAAGAGTCATTGACATGAACTTGAGCAACAGCCTGCCAAAGATCTCCTCAGGGAATCTGAATAACTTGCATTTAAAACTGAGATGGTTATTATGCAAAGGAATGGCAGTGAGGTTAGAAAGAAGATTTCAAATTACTTCATTTCATATAAAAGAAGCTGAGATGGGAACTACTGAACTAGGAAGATAAATAAACATCATTTCCATTTTAAATGAATCAGTTCTTTATAATAATGGAACCAGAAGGATCCCTTTCATTTTAGATGAATGTCTTAATCATTGGGAAATTTTGCTGCTAGGGCAGTGGGCAGGAAGAACAGTTTTATGGTTTTTAGATCTGTCACTAAGTTATAACCGTACACTCTTGAAGACCGCTTTCATTCAGCCTCTAAGCAAAAACCTCTATGAACAGAATTAACACAGTCACTACTGTGAATTAGCCACTTGGAACTCCTCTGTTTTCAAGTGGTTGTGATTTTCTATAGAGACTATATGAACAAAAGTGGAAAATTCTAGACACTTACAATTCAAAATCCTGTGGTTTAGATATCAACTGTCTAAAGCAATTTTACATTTCAAGTACTCAGGCATTTTCATGTAGTATCAACCTTTTCAGGTAAAATAGCATAAGGTTAGATGAGTTTAAGGAAGAAATAAATAAAAAAAATCTTTAAAAAATATAATGTAAAAGTTTGAAAAAAATTATGTCTTAACCAAGTAGTAACCCAATAGTTTAAACTAAAAATATATTACTAATCCATTACTTTGGACATGTTAATTTTGTTTCAAAATACAAACATACAAACAAAAAACAGCTAAACATATTTTTCAAATACACATAACTATGCTGCTTGCCATGTTTTCATGAGCACAACGCACAGCAGAAAGGCAAATCAGATGAAACATCTTGTAATCATACTCCAGAGACAGAGAGAACCCTAACGCTGAAGGATTCTCACTCACCTGGAAGACAGCTATGGCTTAGGCAACCACTAATCTATTGAGGGTTTGCCTCCCTTATTTTCAATATACTACCAATGTCAGTGCCACCATTTTCTAACTGGCTTCTTCTTTTAGTCCACAAGTAAATATTTTATATGACACCAATGCATACCTCTTTTCTAATATGTTATTTCATCTATTTTTTTTTTGTATTCACAGTGATAAAATATACTCTGTGTTCCCTAGTGATCAAGCAAGTACAGCAAACAGGGCCCTGTTGAACCCTGCTGTCTACAAACTCATGTCAAGTCTTCCATCCTGCCCACAGTTCCAGTATAACACTATGAGTTATGGAGACAGGTTTTATTTAGTGAATTCCCTGTCATTATATACAGCTGAATCACCAGTATCCTGAGGCAGTGAAAAACCTCAGTCACCAACTCTTCATACTGTTGTTGCACCATGCACTGAAATACACAATGAACTTCTGATTCTCCTTAGCCTCAGGCTAGGCTCGTTACAAAGGTTGTTCTTTCTCTGCCCTACTTTCAGTTCATTTTATCATGTAGAGCTTAAAGCCCTTCTTCTAATTTATTTATTGGTTTGAACACCAAAGAATCTTTCTATTATGATCTGCAGCCATAGCTGCGTTTGAAATAGATTTTAAACTTAATATCCTGCTGAAACTAGCAGGAATAATACTTGAGAAAAAAGATCAGAGACCAAGACAAGGAATGCTTTAAAAATATAGACAATAACAAAAGGTAAAATTAATATAGAAGATAGTGACACAGTTAACTTATTTGTTGAATTTAAAATGTTATTTCCTTTACTCAAGGCAGTCTAACATAATTAGTAAGTAAACTAATGCAGACCAAATAAAACTGATGTTAATTTTATATTTTCTCAAAATATTGGCCCTCCAAGATAGCTGGAGAATGCAATTAGCAGACTTATTCTCTGCAATCCTGTTGATTGTTCACAAGAAAACTAAAAATTGAGAGAATTAGGTCGACTGCATCACTTAATCTGCTCGAGCTTCTGAAAATTATCATTCTCCAATGGAAACACAGAATGGGCTAGCAGACTTGCAAATGCCAGTAAATGCCTGCAACCAAACAAGTGCAAGAAAAGGAGCCTTCTTTGTCTCTAAGATAAAAAAAAAGACTTACCTATAGGCAGTGCTTAATATTAACAAAATAGTTAAACAAGACAAATCAGTTCAGAGGAATTGAAAAAAGGTCATATTTTCAACAATATTACAAAGAACAGATGCTTCAGGATGGAAATATCTTAAAACGTAACACTTCAAAAGCACAACTTGGACATTTATTGTTGGTACTATAAGTATGAAAGGTGAGACAATATCCAAACAGTATATTATTAACACTTCAGAAATGGAAATCTTAATAACCCTTCCATATGAAAAAGAGTAAGAATATTCCCTTTAGCTAAATGCTGTCTTAGAGCTTAGAAGCATTACCTCAAGGTCTAAGTGTTAAAATCTATGAACAATATATTCCAAACCTACAGACTTTGTGGTATGTAATAAACATGAGTTTTCCAAGAATTAAGTATGTACTGCTTTTGGCTGATTTTTTTTTTTTTAAATGAAAACAAAGATACTATAATTCTACTTTTTAAAATGTAATTACAGTAAAAGACTTTGACATCCCAATCTCCTGATTCTTACTAAAAATATGTATTTAATTTTAAATCATTCTAGCATGACAGCACTTTGCTAAAACATGAGTTAAAAAAACTAGGTCAAATTTGCAAAACACTAAACCACAGTTAGCAGAGAGATTCAGTAGTTTGAATTAACTATCACTATTACATATTTCATAGCCTAAAGACAACTTTTACTATTATTAAGTGATCTTAGGCAGACAGATAACTTCCTTTAGGTTTATGCTTCCTTTGTCTGACCAGATTTGATTGCTGGAAGGTTTTGATTGCTGAGTGATTAGAGAATCATATTCCACTTTCAGTTGCATTTCCATAAATCCTGTCATGATTGCAAGTTTTTCACAGCTCCTTGTGTAATTGCATTTATAGACACTAAGATCTTTCAAAACTCCCATACTAAGGATCATTGTATGTTTTATCCAGTGTTCTTCACAGGCAACGGAGGCAATGAAAGACAGCTGCCAAAAACCAGATTGCTATACTGCTGTTGCATTTGCCATGAGAGCTGTAGGAGGTGGGTGCTGAAACAGCTGGAAATGTCTGTGTAGTATTTAGAGCATGAGAATGACTAAGGATGGGAAAAGGAGTGGCATGTCCATGGGACACACTGTTCCCTTGAAGGAGTAGGATTTTGAAGTGTGGCTGGAATAGGGTTCTGTCTGGTATAAGCTCACAGGTTGTGGTTTTAGTGACCAAAGAGTTTAGTACTAAATGAATAGAGATCAACTGAAAGTGAGCTGTTGTCTGCCTGCTCCTGATCTTCTCATCCTATAACACAGACAAGAAAACAAGAGCATGACCACACTGTCTAAAGCCAGAACCCAAATGAATCAACATCATTAACCATTTTTCTATCWCTTTTTTTTTTTTTTTTTTTTTACTCCCTAAAAATGTTACTACTTCAGTCATCACAGCTAGGTAACATCAGCTTCAATTTGTACAATACAAAAGAAATGAATGACCTGAAATATAAAGCTATAGAGAATTATTGTCAATAAATAAACTGAGTATGTGGTCAAGCAGATATATTGATATTTCACAGTACTTCTGGGTACTGTTAGGTAAAGGAAGGATTGAGTTATCCAGGTAGCAAAACAGAGCAGAATTGGACCCCAACTGCTCTTCATGAAAATTAGTGACATTAGCATTTTTCCTACTCAAACATAAGTTGAATTTCAAGGAAAATAACTCAACCTCTTCACTTCAGGCTCAAATCTCAGTTCAGGTTCTTTTTACTTTCTTTTTGTGACTAATAACACATCTATACTTAGAGAAATACACTTCAAAGAAATGAAGAAGTGAAATCTACTGAATGAGCATGTGAGTGCAAATCTGTTAAAAAGCAATTAACAAAAAAACACAAGGCACTTATTCCATATATAGTGAGATTTTCATTAAATTAACAAAAATATGGATTTAATTTGGTTCATCCATTCAGGTCAAGGTAGTCCATAAAAAAACAAAGCAGCTATATTGCCTATCTGGGACAGTATTCTCAACAGCACTTAATACTGGTATAATTCTGCTGCCATTAATTTTGCTGGGAGAAAATTGAAGTGCTTTTAAAATCAAAGTAATCCCTAGTCCTTCCTGTACTGGACTTCAAATTACTTTCAAGTAAGTAACAGACATGTGATTTCTTAAAAAAACATTTTTTGTTCAAATATATATCATGGTCTCTTCATCTCTCAGTTCTTGCTCACCACTTTTACCATTCGAACAAGTCTTTCTTTCGTCTTTCTTACCTTGTATAGGAAACAATTTCCAGACTTTTTTTTAAGTCCATTCAAGGAAAATTCTGCTGCTTCCTAAGAATGCAGCAACTCCATGTATCACTGAATCACAGGATCACAGTATGGTTGAGGTTGTAAGGGATCTCTAGAGATCATCTAGTCCAACCTCTCTGCTCAAGCAGGGACACCTAAAGCACAAGGCATAGGGTGGCATCCAGGTGGTTTTGGGAGGTCTCCAGAGACCACAACCTCTCTGAGCAGCCTGTTCCATCCTCACATGAAGAAAGTTCTTCCTCACATGGAGATGGAAGCTCCTGTGTTTCAACTTGCATCCATTACCCCTTGTTCTGCTGCTAGCCTCCACTGAGATGAGTTTGGTCCCATCCTCTTTACCTTCTCCCCTCAGATATTTATACATATTGTTAAGATCTCTTCTCAACCTCCTCTTCTCCAGGATAAACAGAACTAGCTCACTTAGTCTTTCCTCATACGATAGATGCTTCCGTCCCTTAATAATTTTTTTTTTTCACTCAGTGATGGACCCTCTTTAGAAGTTCCCTGTCTCTCTTGTACTGCGGAGCCCAGAACTGCCCCCAACACTCCAGGTGTGGCCTCAACAGAGCTGAGGAGAGGGAGAGGATCCTCTCCCTTGGCCTTCTGGCAACACTTCTCCTGATGCAGCCAGGAGCCCATTGGCCTTCTTGGCCACAAGGGCACATTACTGACTCATGGGTAACTTGTTGTCAAACAGGACTCCCAAATCCCTCTTTATGGAGCTGCTTTCCAGCAGGTCAACCCCTAATCTGTACTAGTATTGGGGATATTCCTGTCCAGGTGAAGGACCCTGCACTTGTCCCTGTTGAACCTCACGAGGTTCCTCCCTGCCCAGCTCTCAAACCTGTCCAGGTCCCCCTGGGTGGCAGTACAACCCTATGGAGTGTTGGCCACTCCACCCAGTTTGATATCGTCCACAAGCTTGCTCTGTGCCCTTGTCCAAGTCATCAATGGACAATTTGAAAAGCATTGGGCACTGACCCCTGTGGGACACCACTGGCCACAGGCATCCAACTAGACTCAGCCCTGTTTATCACCACCCTCTGAGCTGTGCCATCCAGTCAGTTTTCAACCCACCTCACTGTCCATTCACCTAACCCACACTTCCCAGGCTTCTTTATGTGAATGTTATGGGAGACTGTGTTGCAAGCCTTGCTGAAGTCAAGGTAGACAACATCCATGGCTCTTCCCTTCTTCATACATCCAGTCATCCCATGGTAGAAGGCTATCAGGTCAAACATGACTTCCTCTTGGTGAATCCATGGTGACTACTCCTGACACTTCCTTTTCCTTGATATGCCTACTGAGGGTCTCGAGGATGAACTGCTCTATCGCTTTTCCGGGTAGTCCATTTATGTCTTTTTAATATCTATTACAGCACCACACATAGCCAGTAACTATGATCTTTTGCACACTTTTTTGAGAGCCTGCAGCCTTAGAGCAAACTTAGAGAAGGGAATTCCTCTTGCTGAGTTCTTCTTATAGCACCTTGTGGTTGTTTCTTCCTCATTTACCAGATCTAAAGTTTGGTACAAGGTGTTGAGAAATGTCCCAAAATCTGTGTGTGATTTGGCTGGCCTTCCTGAGATAAACAAGTAGAGCAGGACTTGCTATGGTAAGGGGACTGAATCGGAACACTGCCTTGGCTCCGTTCATTTCTGTTCATTTCTACATGCTTGTAACAAAATAGTTTACATTTTTACATTTGATTTCTCTTTTTTTCTGCCCCTTTTTATTTTATTCATAACTATGATACAATATACTCTTGGCTCCACAATGATTTGTATCAAAATAGATGTGAATGAAACTAAATACACTGACGATACGGTAGAAAATCTGTCAAGACTACAGATGTCTTAGAAGCTGAAAGAAAAATCCTAAGGGCCTGAAAATATGTTGATATATGGAATAAAACTGCATTGCTATTATTGATCAGGAGTGAAGCTAAAAATATTACAGCTTAATATTAGCCAAAGAGAAAAAATAGGGGAAAATTAAGAAAGACAGAAGATAAAAGTAAAAAGTAAAGCCATGCCAGAAAACTGAATTATTTTCCTGGAAATGGTTTAAAACTAATGATTAAAATTAATAAGGTTGGATAGGCCCACAAATTGATTTTATTATTTATAATATCCTTTTAAAATGCAGTTGCATGTTAAATTAGAGGATATTTTAAATACCACATAATTTATGGCTAGTAAGACAACATAATTGTATTCTGACTCCATATTTTAAAAAATACAAGTTGCAGATTGCCATATGGATTTCTATATTAGCAACTGAATTGCAGAAGCCTTAGAACACAACATTCAAAGAAAGGAAAAGCTACATTAAAAATAAATAGAGGGCATAATCAAAGAGTTGTGATGGGATATACTATAGGAATGGAAAAATGGGTTACATTTTAGCAATGACTATGGAGATGTTAGCAAAACAAAAAATCAAATACCTTGTTGAAACTAATGTTAAAATGGGTGCTTAAATGGCAATTAAAAATGTATATTTATGCTGAACTAAATGTTCAATGTTCAATCTATACAATTTCAGGTAATTTAAATTAGTAAGCCCCTATGTTACTGCGTGGTGTTCAGATGCAGTAAACTAATGACAGAGCAAGGATTGAAAGATTAGAATTCCATTTTAAATTTCATATATATCACAATTACTTTTTCTCTCTACAGTTCCAACCCACCAGTTTGCACAGTAGTACATAACAGGTAGGATTCAAAGAATGCTAAATATTCCATCAAGTTATTTTTATGTGTTTACAGTAAGTACTTCAAGAACTTTGAGATGATGGAATTTTACTCTTCTGGAATTTGAATGATATTCATATATTTTCATTTGATCTTAGTTAATGTACCCTTGTCAGCAAGCTCTCTTTATATCAGATAATTCACAGTACAATGAATTTGCAAAACTACTGAATTATTACCAATTACAGTGACTCTACAGTCAAAATTCCAATTAATTTGCATTGTTTCTCTGCTCATTGTAAAAGAATAATTTTTTCTCACTAAAACAATTAGGGAGTAACTAAGTACATTAATGGCTATTTCTGTAGGCTATCGAGCTATCTGGGGGGCTGAGTTAAGTAAAAGTAGCCCCATACAACAAAAATGAAGGTTCTAGTGTAAAAAATAATTGGAAATCTTTACTCATTTCAGAAGAATGTTGGTATATATAATAAAATGGTAAAATCAGTGGTAACCTAGCCCCTACATAGCTTATCTTCCTAGTAGATCTCCATTATATCTCAAATTATTCCTACCTAATATGGAAATTAATATGGAAAATATGGAAAAAAAGTCAAGAGAATAACTAGAAAACAAAATCTAGGAAAAAAGTTCCCAGATGCCCCAACTTTTAATTTTAGGGCATTATAATGGTCACTATTGTTTATAATAAATATTTTTAGAAGTTAGTTCACGTACCAAATACCAAAATACCACACATAACTATATTATCACATTTGATTAATTCCTACTCTCAAGTATCGTCAGTTTTAGATTGGAATGGTATGATTTTTTACATAAGGCATAGGGAACAGACAAGTTTAATACAGCCACAGTGTAAGTGCATCTGCAGTAACAATCTGTTGTAATTTATATACCTTGGTAAAAATATCATGAATGAAATGTAAGTACCATAGTTAAAGTGGAAAGTGGAACTTATACATTTTTCAACATAAAAATAAGGTAATTCAGTATTTGAAAATAGCTAATATGAACTGTACAATTATGTCAACATACTTTTAGCACTGCTATAAATATATTTTTATTGGAAATTATTTTAAATTTTATTCACTTAACAGATCCCATTCACTTAAAAGCCCATTCACTCATCATTAAAATCCTTAAGTTGGATGCTTTCCATGATATCCACAGGCGCAGGGAATTATATTCTTAATTTTAATTATCGAGTTGCCATGTGTCCCATCCTCTGAAAATCTTTTTCTTAGAGAATAATCTCATAAATATCTGTTACTGAACACATTATTTTCTGCTATTAGGGTTGTCATTTAAGCCAATGAAGTAATTATTGAGCACTAGTTCAAGTAGAAAGGGTTTGCAAAAGTGAGAACTCCCTAGTATGTGGAATGCTTGAGTTTTCCTGTTCTTGATGTCTTTCAGAGTTGAGAATACTGAGAGGACATGAAATATTTAGGGAGTTAATATATTATCTCCTATATGAACTTGAGAAAGAACTTCTTAACAATGAGGGTGACAGAGCCCTAGAACAGGTTGCCCAGAGAGGTGGTGGAGTCTCCTTCTGTGGAGATCTTCAAAACCCGCTTGGACACAATCCTGTGCCACATGCTCTAGGTGTCCCTGCATATGCAGGCGGGTTGGACTAGATGACCTCTAGAGGTCCCTTCCAATCTTAAGCATTCTATGATTTTGTGATTCTAATCATGTGAATTCACAGACTTTTTAGGCTTTATAAACCACAGAGCTTCAAAAACTGAAGGAAGAGTTTGAAATTAATTCATAAATACTTTTAACACTCATGAAGTCTTTCATGCCCTTTCATGCATCATTTGATTTTTATTTCCATCAGTTTTTGGCAATAATAAATCATTACAGTCTAGGTGATGTCACAGGGGACAAATAGATCTTTCTGTTTCACCTGTGTTTTGGGGGGATAGGGGGAATGAACAGTTCAGTGAACAGAGCCTGAACAACAGAATGTCTTTTCCACTAGCCCAAGCTAGGCTAGTGCTAGAGGGAGAATTTTGCTACTGCTGCCATTGTTTCAAATTAGCAATGGCAGTAAAGACTAGAGGACTATATATACACAAGCATACAGTTGTCAAACTGGCAGTTATACTACCTTGGCCCACAGAGAAATATCTTCTCTTCCAGGCTGGTCATATCTGAACACTATGCAGAAGCAATGCTTAACAGAATAGCAGTACTAAAGAACAGCAATCACGTAAATAAAAATAAAAATCCATCGTCTTTCTTACAATATAGGTTTCACTCACTGTAAGGGTAAGAGACTATATTTTAAAGTATTAAAACTTTAAGCCTGCATTTAGTTAGTAATTATACTGACTAATCTTTTGTATGTTGTTTTTATTATCTGACTTTTTTTCAGAGCAACTAAGTATTTGGCATGATTAAATATGAAACTCTGCAAAGTCTACAGTCTCTAACCACATTTAACATCTCGTAATTGTGGTTATTTTAATTTTAAGACATCATGGAATCTGTTAAACACGAAAGTTGCATAAGGCCTTTTGACTTTCAATATGCTATAGAATTCATCTGCACATTAAATTTTGTGAAAACTCTTCAAAGCCACCATAAAAAATGGAAATTGCCTTTTTAAAACCACATTTGTATGGAGATGTGTCCCTATGGCTTCCTCATATTGGCTGCCAATGACAGAATGCACACCAGAGGTAAATGGAACTAAGCTGCCCATCTGCGTGCTTCAAACACAATTGTGTGCCAGCAGCTAAAAGTATATGTAGAGAGATACAGATATAGATGTATATCACAACAAGCTTCTTCACTCTGGAAAACAGAATTTGGAAAGTAAACTGTGGTGGTAGCCCATGACTGTCATCTGAGATAACAACGCATCAGTAGCAGCATCATTTACAACTTTGGGACATAAAGTATTGCTATGACATTGCCTCCAAAGCTCTGCCAAGACGAACATGTGCTGTCAGGGCAGACTTTGGTGGAGAACAGAGCCTTACAAGTAAGCGCTGATTCCACCCTCTTGGTGAGAATCACTTGCCAATTATGTGGTAACAGGCAAATGAATTTCTGAATTACATAGATTAATTGCTGAATGTCTAAGGAAAAAACAAAACAAAACAAATTCATGCTCTTACTTATTATTGCTCCAGCCTAGCCTCAAGGGTTGTCCTTTCTTTTTCACAGATATATTAATACATATGAAAGGAATGCTCAGATTAGCATAAATCTGAGTGATTTTAGACAGATAACAAAGGCAGTTTTTCATTGTGTTCTGCTACAGTGGCATATTATTCCTATATATAACATTAGGTTTATATGGGATATATCTATAAAAGTTCATTTCCAAAACAACAATATCGCCAAGCTCTAAGTAGTTAATTATCCATTGGCCTACTGCCACTATTTTTTCCTATGAGATCTTCCATTATGTATTGTTTAGAACAAAAGTTTTATAGTGAAATATCCTCTATTTTACAAAGTAAGAATTACCCCTAAATGAAAAGCTATCTTTTCTAAGATAAGAAATACCCACTTCTAAAGCCAAGAGATCCTCATTAACATGTCCCAGAGCCCGAGCAAGTGAGGGTCTGATGTCTAAATTTTCCTCCTTCACAGCTTCTACTAGAAGAGGAGTTTCATTTTACTTGCAGCTTGTTTGCTCATGTCCAGAGACCACCTCTAATCCATTAAATAAAGGATTTATCAATAACTATAGTACTTTTTTGTTTTTAATTGGCTACCTATCATCACTTTTAGTCCATTCAGTATTGCTTCCCCCAAAAAATTGTCCAACATGTCTTAAAAAAATTGTTTCAAAGCAACTCAGCTTGATTCTTCTTCCACTAATTACAAAATATTTTTTAAGATCAGGGTATAAAATAGACTATATAGGTGAAAGTGGATAGAATTACTGTTAAATAAAGTATCTTTGTCCAATCAAACATTTAAATTGTAGTAGATAATATGTCTCAATGTTCAAATATCCTTGCATACAGGTTGTAGCTCACATAAATAGGAGAGCCCATGCAAGTATTGTTTATTTTAATGACACTATATCAGCAAACTGACCAGGTTAAAGCCCAGAAAGGTCCAGATATTAGGTTATGGAGATGAAAGAGCTAAGAGGACATACTGGAAAACAGCAGGCAATGAGGGGTAATTTTCTCCTACATCAAAGTCTGAGACTTAAGTTCCACTCCTTAACAACTGGAAAAACTCCTTACTCCACAATTAATCTTACTAAATAAGCTCCTGCATGCACACAAGTTGCTGAACCGGGGGAAGACACATGGATAAGCAGAGCAGCAGAATCTGGCTCTGAATGCACACAGACAGTGTCTGACCACACAGAGGACTCCTTCCTGCTCATGCACAAGATGCTGTGCAGGAGCAGCCTCCCTTTTTGGCTGTAACCATGTCATACACTTTTCACCGCTCTTCTGACTGTTCTGTCTTGCACATTTGCTTCTGGCTGCATCCTAAGTCATTAGACCACTTACACAGCAAGTGAAAATGATCTTAAGGATGGTTTTGAAACTGTGATACTCTTAGTAAGATTTATCTCACCTAGGATAAGACATTCACAATGCAGATACCTAAAACTATCTATCTGTATACATCAATCCCATGGAGAGAAATGGATCCTTCTGGAAGTGCTACTTACCTCTTCTCCCAGGAGATGTCTGAAAAGGGCTGAAGCTTGAGTTGATCTCAAAAGGATCTGGTGCCTTAGAGAACTTAGAACTACTAATTCAGTCAAAAAACTCTGCACTGTGACTGAGTATACTAGGAAAGATGAAACTCAGCTTCTCCAGATTTTTGTCTCTATTGTGTAGATCATATGTTAATGATGGCCTAAAGAGGTCCTAACACCTCACTTCCAAGAAGACCAACAAGAGGATTGTCTTGTCAGTGCATGTACTGACAAGACAAATGACAATTTTAAAAATGCTTGCTAGGGAGTCAAATTAAAGCTTGGCAGATAGGCACAGCCTGATAGAGATATGCCGTCAAGATTCTTGAAAACAGCAGTCCCTAAAGCAATCTAAAATGATTCCCATAACTTGCCAAATAAAGTTTTAACAGGAGCTTGTTTATGCTCTGTAACAAGCCAGAAACAAAAGAAATTAAAACATGGCCACTGCAACTTCTGCCACCTCTGGGCAGTTCATTCTGTCTCAGACCTATCTTCACTGGAAAAAAAAAATATAACTACATGTTCAACCCAAGTTTATAAATTGTGACATCAAAATTGTACAGCAAAATTGTACAGATTTATAGTATCTGTGATTAAATTATACTTCAGCAAATATCTACCTTCTTTTAGTGATAAGTACAAGCCACAGTCTTATATTATTCTATTGCAACAGCCAAGCTGGATTCTAAATTTGAGAAGTTTCTGGGATAAAGGATACTGCTCTGGTCAGAGACTGCCAAACAAGCCAATATTAACAGTAAGCCCCCAATTGCCAGATAGTTTTAGAATCAAATCAGTAAATTGAAAAGCAAGGCCCTGTATGACACTACTAACATTTCAAAGCACTGGTTGTCCAGGCATGAACCTAGAGAAATTGCCTAGAATTATTCTTAACTCAATAATATTTTTATATCAGAACACAAGGTCTGTATGAGAATTATTTGGAAAAAATGCAGCAGAATAACACATTGTGGTCCATTTCTCTTCTACAGACAAACCCTTGCTCTAATATAATTCTACTGATTTCAGGAGCATTGCTCTCAATTTCCCCTAAATGAGAGCTCATTGTGTAAGCTAATCACCTTCATCCTTTACATCTATGAAATTATATTGAGCTACTCATCTCTGTTGTTTCTAGAGTTAGACATTCCACTCATCTCATTATATCTGTCCAGTGGGCAAATTTTTAAAACAAGCTAAAAGTCTGAGGCCAACACATTACATTATCTTTTATCTTATTCTTTTTTTTTCTTCCTAAATATAAAATAATCTATGATATCATGTACAGAAATGCATGCACCATATTCTTCAGTGTCAGTCTGGAATATAACTGTGATAATATCTCTTATGAAGAGAAAAACAGGGCAAGGAGTGGATGACTCTAATCTCAGAAAGAAATCTCACTTTTAAAGAAGGTTAAAAAAATGCTGCGAGGAGTTGTTTCTATATATGTTAGCAGGACACAGATTGTCAATCAATTGTGTACATCCATCTTGAAGACGTTCTTGAAATGACTGAAGTCATACCTATCAGATTCCAAATCAACCAGACTACATAATGGAGGGCTCAGAATATGAGGCATATAAGAAATGTACTTCCCTCAGAGGCAGGGAGACCAAGTAAATTAGAAGCAATAGCTCAGATGTCACAGTGTATTTTACATTAAATCTAAAATTCCATAGTTGATTTAAACAACATAAAGTCTACATAGGAAGAATCCCAAGTATTTATAATTTATAGTTATTTCCATAAAATAAAAAAGATAGCAAACAATAAAAGAAGAAAAAATTAACTGAAATCGGTTTTTAATAAAATGCCCTATATGCAAAAACTGTCACTTATAGCATTTTTGTCTCACGTTGATGTTAATCATGTCAGAACTAGTCTTGGAGCTTGCAAGCCCTCTACTCCAACTTCCTATATCTGCTTATTACCACGTAACATATTGCCATTCACATGAAAATTACGAAAAAATTCCAATATATTATTTAAATTCTGTGTAAATCAAACTTAGGTAGGTCAGTACTCCCTATTGATTTCAGCTACAGTAACTCCTGTTTATGTCAATTAATCAGAGCAGAAACAAGTCAAATCAATAGTTACTGATCTTAAACACCTTTTCAAGAAGTACTGGCACTTTAATACAAAATACTGCCAACGATGTTTTTGTGTATGCATGTGTATGTATGTGTGCATTTTACTCCAACAAGTCTACTGAGTTTGGGATTTTAAACTTTGCAGGTGAAATCTGAGTAGCATTAAAATACACTGCAGTAAGTTACATTCCTTCTAATTACATAACTTCTAGAAGATGATGGAAAATATGGTATGTGATCATATGGTTAATGTCTTTAAAAATACTGCACATTCACAAAGTATTTAAAATCACATTGCAGAGGCAATCTCAATTCTTAAATTTTCTAAGTTCTAAGTGCTTGACATTGAGACATGAATAACATCTACGTAGCATATTTTTAGCTTATTTCTTACAGGAACAAAACGTAGATCATTGCTTTGAATGTCTGTCTTTCCATCTGGCATTCCTTAACTTCTGAATCTTTTGGACAATTTGTGTCTATCTGAAAAACATAGTCCATCTTTTTCCTACAAGCTTCTTCAAAATGAGTGGTTAGGTAAAGAGTTTTCGTGAAACAGAGTCAGAGAGAACAGAGTTCTTAATACACTCTTTGACAGCAACCAGCTAGCCAAACACAGGATGTGTGAACTGGCCGGCTGATCAGTACATACATGGCTCTAAATTAGCCACAGTATGTGCTGTCTCCTGCGTAGATGCTTTCCCATAGGGACAGGGCAATAGCTATCACAGTAAAAAGGAGGGAAAGATTTAAAAAAAAAAATTCTAGGAAATCAAGTATCATCAGTTCTATTACTCATGGAACAAATAGTTTTCCATGTGCTTTCTATTAGCTGTGGTCAAAGAACAAAATCCTACATTAAGGCAAAAGAATTAACAGGTATTTTCATTTTTTTTTCTATTTAAAAACAAAGACACACAATCCACACAGGAAATTTATTTCTCACTCTAGCACCACTGAAGCAGAAAATGTGAACACAAGCAATATAGTGCTTTGCCTTCATGCAGAGGCAATATGGACTGGCTGTGCATGAGTCTACATCACCTGCTCACGGCATTCGGAGCCTGCTTGCAATGTATTCAGTTCTGATTTCTTCTCTCTGACTTTCAGAGGAGTGAGTGTAGCAAGCTTGGTACAGCCCTAAGGCAAAAACAATGACTATGGAGTGATAAAAAACTGACACTTTCTCTCACCCCGTCGTCTTTCTTTGTGAGAAAGAAGGAGATTGATTAGTTCACTGTGATCTTTGTTGCTTCTGAGAATGGTAAGAAGCTGTTTTGGTTATTTAGTAGAAAAGATAAAATGCATGTGTTTGTTTGTATTTTAAAATTGTTCTAAACAAGACCTCGGCTGCTTGGAACCATGAAAATTATTCAGTGGCTGAAAGTAAACATTCTAAATCAGAAGCATTCAGAAGAACCTCCCACTTCTGTTTAAGGTCACACAAAGAGATGTGCAAAGTGAAGAAGAGTAGATTGACCTCCATGTTCCCAATCTTGTCCTTATTATAACCCACTTCAAAACTTTACTTATTTAGATGTTGACATAAAGTATCATTGAAGCCTGATTACCATTTAATCAAGCTGATTACATCAAAATATATGCTGGTCTAAGCACTTCAAATTATTTATGTGCTATACAATTTATGCAGACCAATAATTGCAGTTGTGTGAGTTTTCTAAAGTGAGGATGAGGCAAATATTTTAAATTGTTAAACATAAAACAATCTGTTTCATAGATTCATGAATGGCAAAGATAGCTAAATCATAAAGAGAGCTAGAGAGAGAAAAGCTGTTGGCATGGAAACTTCACAGTTAAAAATGTCTCATGCTCTCTCAAAACGTCAGATTTTGATAACCAGGTTGGATTCCCTGCTCCTCATAGTAAACTATTTGGCTAAACAAGTGCTGGCATGAAACATTGACAACACATAATCTACAGTGGTTGAGTAAAGCCATGTGTATACTGCCCTGGAGTACAAGAGAGTTATTCCAATTCCTTGGACTGCACCCTGGGGAAGAAACATCATCATTATTTATGAGTCAGATGCTGGATGTCGTAATTTTTAACAAAGGTATTTTTTCAATTTTAGAGGAGCTCATCTAACCCTGCAATGCTCAAATGTAATGTAAATTAAGTTCCTTGTTTGTATACAGATTAGTAACCATTTAAAACTCTTTTCAATCTAAAGTCGCCAGCAGTGTGAAGTTGTGCCAGTCACACTTTTTTTTTTCCCTAAAAATGCAGCTATTGTACTATACGAACTGAGACTTCAACTAAGCAGGAAGAAACAGAGCATTCAAACACTTGCACATCAAAATGTGCCAGTAGTCCAAGAGGAAAAAGAAATAAGAAGTCTTTCCAAACTGCCTTCCAGCATTGTTTCAAATTGACTTCTGCCTAGATTAGCTATTTCTTTTGCTCTGGGTACTCTCTAATGTTGGTTCAAACAAATGGAGAGCTCTCTTGGAAATCTGTCAGATAATGTTACCTGTGAGAAACAAGATAGTCTTCCATCAATCTTTTAGAAACGGCTGCAAAAGCAAAAAGGACAACCTTCAGACAAGGTCTATAATGAGCATATCTACAACATACATGCATATTTTCCACAGTATAATTCTGATCATATTCAGAATCATCTGTCAGCATGAAGTGGCTCAAATTGGAAATCAGTTAAATTTGATGTAAGAGGTAGCTATTTCACCTCCTCCTCTCCTTCATAAAAGAAAGCAGCAATAGTCCAGATGGAGGAGAGAGTTCCGTCAGAACAGATTTGGCAGCATTACTTAGTAGTTATACAGTATTTTGATTTTTAAAAACAGTAAATATCAGAATTGTTGCTTATAGGTAGTTTCTAGTTGGGTACCTCTAAGTTTGCTGACACAAATATATCTTCATGAATCAACATTTTGTCATTCAAAATAAAAAAAAACAGTTTGCTGTACAAATATACTGAAGTACAAATATATTAAAAACCCTTCAAGTCTATGAGATGAATGGTGATTCTTAAATCTGCATTTGCTTTCAGAGTCAAGAATTTTTTTCTTTTCAAAGCCAAATATATGCCAGCCAGTTGGATTTTATTTTATAACAACTTACTTCCATATGAGGAAAAGACTGTGAGTGTCTAACCCCAAGCCAAGCTGCTGAATTTAAAACTGGGAAAACAGATTTCAAGTACACTATAAAACTGGGATGCCTTTTGCTATGCAGTAGATCTCAGTGTGTAGGCACTAACTGTAGAAGGAAACATTTCTCATCACTATCTTTTCCTCAAGGCTAGGTTCATGAGCAGCACTGTGATACTGTAATTGAACAGCAGAAAAAGTAATGATACTATCTGGATCCCTAACACAGGAAAAGCAACCAATCATTTTCTTTGTAAGGGCTGGAAAACAACTGCTGCAATTAAATGTGAACAATGCCAGAGTAATACTTTTCTTTCCAACCCGAAGTCCATATATTACCACACTTAGGAATAATGACAATAGAAATCTATGGGAAAACTACTTAGCAATTCTTATTCTAATCTGTAATCACATCAGAAAACTAGCTCAAAAAAAAAAAAAAAGAAATTTTCAGTCTTCCTTAGAATTTTATTCTCTTCTTCAGATGCACATGTAACTCAATCAATAGAAGTAATATATGCATCATATTATTAAAAGAAAATAGGCTCTTCAGTAGTTTCAGCAGATGTTTTACTCCAGCGAGGAAGGATCATTTATGATAGCTTGGCTGCTTCACATTTAAATGTAATGTTCCTGAAATGTATCTTTGCCTTTATGAAGAAATAAAATATCAGTAGAGCTACATAATATTGTACTAAACAGCATTAGAATAAGATGAGAATGATTATCAAAATATCCTGTTTTAAATGTTTATTCTACACAGCCCTCTAGTTTAACTCTTTAGAAACTGAAAAATAAGATTCTAGGATCTTTGGAATTGATCATCTGTATTTAGATAGATTGAGACATTGGAGAACTTTTTTCTTCCTCTCAGAAGAAAGTTCATTTGATTAGATTTGTTGCATGAACCACATTTAGCTAGGATCAGCTGAAGTTTTTGACCTGAAATGTAATCAAAGAATATCGCAAAATATGATATTACCTAAACCTGCTACTTGAATGAAATGTAATTTGATGCACAGGAAGTCCTTCTGATACTTTCATTAGCCATCACTCCACACATTCTAGAGATAACTGATTAAGTCATAGTGACTACACACTACACACATGCATACCTGGGGAAAAAAATAACACAGAGAGAAGTTAAGGCAATTCAAATATCACAGTATTTAGAAATTCAGGCGCCACAAAGGATTGTTTTGAGAAGAAACTTCTTTTGATTAAAACTTAAAAACACATAGTAAGCAACCAGAGAGGTGCCCAGGCTTATTACTGGCAGAAGATGCAGGAGCCTATTGAAATGTGTGATGCTGTATCCATCTTTCTATGGCAGTAATGAATTTGTCTCACACAGTTGTTAGGTGTCACTATGAACACAAATCTGAATAATGTCTTGTGAAGGGAAAGCATCAAGAAGCTCAATTCACATTCTAATAGAAAACTGGAGGAAATAGCTAGGTTAGGTGCAAGATATATTGTCTATACGTTGGACTCAGGAAAATAAACACATGTAGAAATTATCTCCCACTACAAGGCTTGAAAACTCCACTATGACTCTCCTTTCCTCTTGCCATGATAAACAGAATTTACTGTCTGTTTAAGTTGTACCCTGTCAGGCTAATGCAGCAACAATGGCAACTGCTTTGAAAAGGGATCCCATACAACTCTGGAAGTGGGACATGTGACTGAAATCTTCTGCTTCCTGCCTATTTGCAAAACAAGCTTCAGGGCCCAAGTGTAGAAAAGCAGGGTAGGGAGGTCTGAACATATGTACCCTGGGAATCTTTAGCAAAAGGATATGCCACATCAATGAGCTGCAAGCTGCCTTGCCCCTAGAGAAAGCAGGCAAGCTCACACAACTCTCCATGTCATTTAATTCTCTGGGTGCCAGCAAGAAAACTATCACACTGCTTTAAGTTCTTTTCCACCAAAACTCTACAGCTTAGTTTATTCACTTTTTCTCTTTTGTAATGTGAGTTAAAAATAGCAAAAAGGAATAGAAGAATGAAAGAAAACTACTAATTCTTCACAGGGGAAAAAAAATACAGATCAAATGACAAGGGGAAAGACGTTCCACTGAAGTGTGAGTGAACTGCTCTTTTAGATTTTTGCATTTCAAGTTCCAGCCTAATCCAAAAGAGACCACAGGCAATCTGTTTCCAGAATCTTTATTATGTTCTCTAAAAATCTTTCTGTAAATAAACCAGGCTAATTTATTTAGATCAGCTTGACAGATTAAAGTTCTACTTTCATGAGTTCTCACATAAAGCTTTTACTAGCAAGCAATCACTTCTGGGACAATATTTCAGAAAATCTCCACAGAAAAAAATATTAGCACTAAATACATAATCTTCCTGACAAAAATATCCTCTATGCATCTTCTTCCTCCATACGCCCTAGAAACATAAATAAAAGCTAAAGAAACCTCTTCCCATCTGGTAAGATTATACTTTCTATTATTAATTATTTCTTAAGGAAGATTCTTTTTCATGATAATTTAAAAGTAAAATCTGAAAAGAGAAAAAAATGCACATGATTGATTCCATACAAAGGTGTGAAAGGTATATTAAAACATTTAATAAAACTTTATGAAAGTACCTATCTTAAAATAGGAGAAAAATATAAAAATCCTGAATTAGTGACTATTTTTCCTTAAGTCTGTTTGAGGCAGACTTTTCATGGAGTATGTTGAACAGTGAACCAGAACAGAACAAGATGACCTGATTTTATGCTATGCTGAAAAATGTGTGACTTCAGAAAAAGACACTTAATTTCTTATAACTTCAGTTTCCATCTTTGAATAGCGCAGCATTTTTTTTTTATATTATCAAAAATGCTTCCAAGGTGTGAAATATGTATTATTTCTCATTTCAATTACCTCATCATGGAAAAGGATAGCCACAATTCCTTGCTGAAATATGTGTTTTCATTACACATGGGCAAATGAATAAAACAATGCTACTGCTCTCTCCTCCTCCTTCTCTTCTTACCCCTGAAGGATCAGTAGGATGTAGGGGGAAAAGACATTCACCTAACACTTTGAAGTCAGAAGCACATTGAGAAAATGGAAGTATCCTATGCAAAAAAAAGACGGAGGTCAGAGATATCCTATATCTTCATATATAATATATGTCTAATGGTGAAGCACAAGCAGAGAGAGATGCTAAAGCTACAGGGTTAACAGATATCACAAAGAAGATAAGAGATATTGAGTCATTTTGATTGAATGTTCTAATACAAAACACATGCTGACAGATAGAAATGCTAACTCCAAATTGTATTACAATTTGGTTGTGTCTAAGTTAGAATTTAAATGTCATCACCTCATCGTTTTCTGTTCTAAAAATAATATTCAACAATAATCACAGGATAAAATACAAAAACTGTTGCCTTATTTTAGAGATTGCTACTGCAAAGGGATGGATTTAAAAACAAACATTCATATACTGTGCTCCTAAATTAAGTGCTAACTCAGAAGTAGCTTATTTTTGTAATAATCCCTGTCTGGCTATTTTAGATATTTGTGCTTCACAGCATTATCATATTTCCAAAGCAGCACAGTGAATGTCTTTGTCCAGTAACTTATATTTATATACTGGACAAAGTTACTACTGGCTAGATGTTACACTGGGCTAGATGATTTCTAGAGGTCCTGACCATTCCATGAACTGTTTTCCACACTTCAAGATAGTACCACCTCTTACACAGCTTTCTCAACATGTATTTCATGAGGAAGTGAGATAAACACAAATCTGCTGAATTCAAAACTATAACTGAGTATAGTTTGTAACTGCATTTACTGTACAGGGGAAATGGTATTTGAACAGTAAATAGAATTTTTCAATCTCAACAAAGAGAAAGGTGAAAGTAAAATACTGATTCAAAAAGTGGATTTAAGGTATTTTGTGCTGAAATCCTTCTGGCGCAGATCAGGAGGCAGTAATTTCAATTATGACACAAGATGAGGCTCTTCAGAGTAAAGAGGAGCAAGCTGAAAACTGTGTAACTCCAAAGCTTCACACAGTATACCTGAACAAACTAAGAATTTGGAGGTTTATTTAAAGGTTGTTACCTGACATGTCTGTTCAGGATAATTTTTGTACCACAGAATATACATCCCATATGCAGTGTGGGCACTGCACAGTACTGAAGTACTGGAAATTTAGTGCATGGTATTTAGACAGCAGCGAAAAACCAGAACTAAAAGTACTACAACTGAACAAAGAGAATTTCAAGTTCTTATATGATAGAATTTGCCTTCTGATGATGGCAAATATTTTGGAGAGTTAATATTTTAAAGTTTGGAATTATTCTGAACATTGTATTATTCAGAACCAGTACCTAGTCAGAAAATCAGAAAAACAGTAGCATTTTACGGTGTTACAGAAGTGCTTTGAGCAAGATAAATTGAAATCTGCTGAAGAGAATGGAAAGAACAATATGCAGACTAGCGATTGTTCCTACCTAAGTATTAGTTTGTATTTATTTGTTTTCCTTCTATTTATCATGAGATTATGGCATATACAAAGTCTATTCTGAAAAGTGATGAAGCAGAGCCTGCATTCTTGAAAATAAGAGAGAGTCTCTTAGGCTGGATTTCCCATTATTTATGGGAATTTACTTTATTTCCCTGCAGAAATCAGTAAGCCTTCGAATATATTTAAAATCACGACCTATAACTTTAAGATGAACTTCATCACGAAATAAGATGACCTTTCACCTAAAGAAAAGGATGATAACAAAACTAACAACATTTAGGGTAGGATGGAAATCAGACTTAAAAAAAAAAAAAGGAATTTTTTTTTCCTAACACACATCTGTGCGTGTGCATAAATACACACGGTAAAAACAAAGTGCTTGAAAGTGTGGCTGCTTTTTAGATTTCTTATAAAAGTTCCTTCAGAATAGTGCTCCTTTAAGAGGGCTCTTGTTATTAGATCTTGGAAATATTTATATATGCCTATTTTTTTCCTCAGAAATATCTTTTATTTTTTACTGAAAAGGATTTGAAATTGTTTTTTTTTCTGAGTGCTTATCATATATGCAGTTTGTAAAAACGTCAAAAAGAAACAAGAACAACAAAACACTCTTGACTGTTTCTTTCAAACAGAAACAATTTCAAAAAAACAAAAGATTTAGATCAATCTTTTCCATCTAAAGAAGACACTTGACTATTTTTTACAAATATTATCTTGACACTTCAATTTTATGGAAATATTGGATATATTATAGATCGGATAGATTATTTCACATTTCTCCAGAAACCTCCTATTAAAACTAAACACTAGACATTTTATCCTTTCATAAGACAGAATGGCAGAAAGATGGGGAAGTGATGCTTACTTCCAGTTATACAGTAGGGCAGGGAAAAGTTTTATCTTGATGCTACTCTGTAAGTAACTGATTGCAAATGGAAACCTGGATTCTGGATTCACAGAAAAGTGTTTGCTATATCAAAACACAGAACAACAGCTCCTGACAGGGGCTCTGGAGCTGTTCAATATTGGCTAGTAGTACATTTACAGAGATCCAGAAAGGGAAACAGAATTCTAAGTAAAAGACAGAATAATTTTTGATTGAAGATTCAATTTTTTTTTTCCCAAAATATCCATGTCATGGATGACATTGCTTCTGCTCATCATGATGCAAATACCAAATTTGTAGTTACTGAAAATGCATACCATTTTAAGGCTACCATCTTGTCTTTTCAGATAAATGGTGCAGTAGCCAATATTATGGCCAAAAAAAATATTCTACAACACCCTACTCCAAGGAAAGTGCCTTGAATTACATTAATCAACTACTGAGTTGATTAATCAACTACTAGTTGATTAATGTGTGGTAGAAGATTGTTCACAATTCAGCTTCAATAAACAGAAAGTCTGACACACAAAAACACACTGGCATTTACTGTATCTTCCATCTGGTAATAGATCCATGGAGAACAAAATATCTTGTTAACCACCCCTCTATCTCTGTTCTATTTTGATCTCTTCATTTCTATCTGTGGCTTGTCCAGCAGCACCTCCAAGTGAAACTTGCAGGAGCGCTAGAATACTTCGTATCCAAACAAAAGTATTTCCTTTTTTTGAGCAGCTATGAGAACTAATGGGCTTCAAGAAGACTTCAAAATATAAATGCACCATTTGGGGCTGATTGCTCTTCCCCTCCACAGTCACTTCTACTTCTGCAAGATGGCTGCAAAATGCTAGCAAATTTGAACTGCAATTTTCTTATTACTACTCTGTAAAGTACAGATGATACATTCAACTATGGATATTCAACATACTTTCAGACACCAACATTTTTATGTATGAATGTTTTCATTTTTTCCCACCTAACATGTGTATTTCATACTACTGCAACAGCACCTTGATGTGCTGTCCAGAAAGGATGATTCGATTTTCTCCTTTGCTCTTCCCAGCTGCCAAGGCTTCTGCAATGCACAAGGTCACAGATTAATTAGGAGAAAGAGGCTCCATTATAGTCAGAGACAGATGGCAGAGAGTTTCTGAATGTCTGCATTATCTTATCCTCCACCCTACTCCTTAAGTGGAACATTTTTTTCCTTACACTTTTCCATTCGGAATATGTAGTTAGCATAATTACTGTATCTGAGTATCTTCTCTTTCTGTATGCCTGCTAGAATTGCTCACTGGCTGACTCTTTGGTCTAGCTATACTTTATCTTTATTCTATATCATATATTCTTCATGCTATGAACAGAATTCAGAAAGCTTACATATATATATATGTGTGTTTATATATAATATTGCTTTGAGAAAAAGTTAATTATTAAAAAAAAAAGTCATATTCTGGTAGGACTTTATATGAAAAATTTCTAAAGGTTTTGGATCATTTTGATATGATATTTACAATAATTAATATTTAGAATAATTCTTATCTTTTAAACCAAACCAAAAATATTTTCAACATTTTTGACCAGAGGATCATACACTCTTATCTCCTAATGTATTTGTATTATTGTCCAAACCCCCAAATAAAATCATATAAAATCTGTCATTGCCCCTGTTTATCCTACTTCCTTAAACAAGCATATACAAATAATAAAATAAAATCATGGATAATTTCAGCGTCAGTATAAATTTGTCACTTAAAGACGTACTAGGCAGATCACTGATATCAAGTTTCAGCAAAGTATTTTAAGGATAACAAGACAAATAAACACTATGTTCAGTACACAGACATCTGGTGAAGTTCTAAGGCCTACTAAACATGAGAAGAGATTAGATGCTATAATAATCCCTTCTGGCTTTACATATATGAAAAAGGAGGATGTATTCTTAAAGAGGAAAAGTACAAAATTTTATACTTGACAAATATTTTCCACAGATTCAGTTTGGGTCAGCTTTCTCCCCTTCTGTTTCTTTTGTCACTTCTGCAGTTCTAGCACTGTTGTCCATAAATGAATAGCCAGCCAATTTCTGATTTACTTGCTATTCCAAATACAACACGTAGTAAAAAAGTAATCAACATTAAAAGCAGTGCATTTGTAAAAAATGTTATTTGGATTTCCTTAAATTAACACACTACCCTCATAAAACATTGACTATATGCAGCAGGCCCAAAAAAGTCTCCACTATGACAAAATTTCCTATTATAGTTGAAAACAGTGATTACCGTTATCTGCTAGAGCTAACAAAAAGTCAGTATGAATCTTCATTCATGAGAAATAAAGAGTTATTTTGTTATCTTTTTCCTAACATGACTTTTCTTTACCTTCCAATCGTTAGAAGCTGGGCCAGCTAACTCCTTAGCTTGTTACTTGGAAAGATGTAAGAAATCTGCACCACACAGAGGAAGAAAAGATTAAGTTTATCTGAAGAGAGTAGTTTAACAAAGAATAATAATAATAAAAAAATCAAATCCAGTTATATTCCAAGTAAATTTTACATTCAGGGGATCATCAGAGGACAGACCAACCTAAGGCACAAAAGTGTTACTGCTAGTGAATCCTCTGCAAACAAAAGTGAGAGACAACAGTGACATCACTCATTACCTCTTTTTACCCCTTTTTAAGTAGGAATTAAATTATTTTTTTTTAGCTACAAGTACGATTTTACTGTCTCCTTCAAAGATCTAATCTCATTTTAATTTGTCTGATTAATAAGATACTGCTTGAGTATTTCAGCACAGTAGAAAGCATTTTACTTCCTATACGTTATGGAATAATCCTAATGATTAGTCACAACTTACTTTCATATGACTTGCTCTCTGCTTCCTATTGCCTAGGGTAATTTATTATTCTTTGATGTGCACATTCACAGATTTTTTTTTTAAATTCCCAAAAAAATCTCTAAGTGATTAGGATTCTTCTGATGAAAGGTCATAGCTGAAACATTCTTATTATATGAAAGAAAGTAATAGATTGTGAATTGAGCATACAGATGACATATTCCATATCATAAATTGAATTCCAGTTATATGAAAAGGGAGAGGATGTACGGTGAACACCTAATTAGAATTGTTTTCCAAACTAACAGTAAAATGGTCAAAGATAGCAGAAAATCAAAAATTTCTTTGCTATAGGGCTTGTTTCCTCAGGAAAAAAATTTAGCTGAGACAAAACTGCAGCTACTTTAGCAGACCAAGATTCAGATACCTAGTTGACTTTAATCTTTTTGGTTCTCTCTGAGGTCACCAGAGACACACACATGAAAAAAAAACTTACAGGAGCAGTGGAGGTACATTTTAAATGCAGCATTTGTTAGCATCCACTACAATTTCAAATGCTTAGCTTGAACATAATGTATCTGGCAAAATGACTAAAAAACTCAAAAAAAAAAAAAAAAAAAAAAAGTATTTATGCTTTCATAAGACATGTGTTGTACCTCTTTTTTTTCATTGACTCTGAAGAAAATCTAGAGAAATGGCTTAAACTGTGTGCTTTATTTGCTTTATTTATTTACTCATTTTTTTCAGAGGACTACAAGCTGTCTGAATTAAGTAAAAAAAAAAAAGTATATAAAAAAAAAAAGCTAAAAAGCTTAACGTTTTGATTGTTTTCAAAATAGAACCCAGAATCCTCAGAAAGGCGAGTCTTCCAGGAAAGAAACCAAAATGGCAAGGCACTTGAAATTTATATGTAAAGATAAACACTAAGAAAGCAATGAAAATGATGGCTCACTCATGCCTGGAATGCCCTGCGATTATAATTCTTATCAAAAAGAGTAAAGAAAAAAAATCTTAAAATTTTAAGGAAAGCCAGAGGGGATATCCACAGTATTATTTTTCACGCTGTGGCTCAGTGCATTGATGCCTCAAGAGTCCAATTTCTCTTAGGTGAAGGATCTATCCAGCAGCCTCCATTGGCCAATGCCACACTCTTTCTCTTACCTCTGATGGCAGTAAGAATTAAGATTCATATGGAAAGACAAAAAGACCAAGGGGCTTTGCAAACAAGCAGTATTCTGGGTGCTCTGATTGGCTGTGAAGTGTGTAAGGTTTTCTCCTTATAGCTCGTAAAATAGTGGAGTTCATCATCTTTTCAAGGGAGAAATAAGTAGCCAGCAAACACAGCCACTGTGTTGAAATGCTGCTCAGTTTGAGATACATAAAACCGTGGTTCCCAAAATAGAAATGACCAGCTTGTAATACACCAGAAAGCACGATCCTTGATCTTTTGAAAGCCGTCATATACTTACTATGGTACAACCGTCGCTCCTCAAGTTCCCAAATAAACAGTAAAAAACAAGCAAACAAACTGTAAGTAGACTTTGACAGGTCATTACATATAATGATGACATTAATTTCCATCACTAAGATAAATCTAAACAGAAGTCAGCTTCAGACAGGAGTTAGAGAGGTATCTGAGTTCAGACCTACTGGAAAGTGTGAAATTTTCTCAAATTGAGATTAAAAGATAGTATTTGTTACTTCTACATTATAGCGCAGTATTTCTTTATTCTATCACTGCAGCAAATGAGCCTTCTAAAATGCCAGAACTGTAACTTAGCTATCTTGGTTATAGTAGAAACATCACTCTGTAGACCTTGAAATAACTTATTTCTATTAACATCTATGGTGCTAATTATATTTTATCCAAAACACATCATTTTAAAGCTTTCATTATAAAATACACCTAAAATATGTCTTACCATGAAATAGCATAAGCAGGAATTTTGTAATATACCTCAGGTCAGTCCAAAGTTTCTCATTTGCCTGATGTTTAAAAAAAAATGGTTAAGAGTGAACTGCCTGCCAAACTTTTTAAAAATCCATAACCCCTGTTAATTCCTTGTGGCATTTCTGGCAAGATATTTTAATAGATCCTCACCTAACATAACAAACTCTTCCAACAGTGGTCTCTGTTTCTGACTAAAGATACTCACATCATCAGGAATATTTATCCCCACCTCCTTTCTACACACACTTAAGAGAGGCATCTGTCTACGAGGATCATAGTCCCTCACCTAAAGCATTCCAAGTTTGTTAAAATAGCTCATTTAAAGTGACAGCAGAGTCAGAGTCAAAATCCCAGCAGTCACAGTGCAAGCTGTTGCTTCCACCACTCCATCAGACAAGGATGCTCCTTGTGCTGGTGGATCCTATCTAGACCCAGGGGATCTCCTGCCCCAGACTCATCGCTGGTACCTCACACACACAGATGATACTCCATGCTGCCCCTCAGCTCATGTTCCACACTCATCTCACTCCCTTTGCAGCTGAGGCCCTGCTACCTACCCCTCCTTGCCTTAGTTGGACGTGCATAGTAGCCTCTTGCCTAAATGATTCTAAAACTGTGTTGGAGTCTCAGAGGGCAAATCATGGACTCTGAGAGCTACTGAGCCTGAAGCATTTGCGTCCTAAAGCTATACAGCTGACTCATCTACTCTTCCTTATTTCCTATCTCACAGAAGGTCATCGTTAGATGATTACTCTACACCTATCCTCTGAAAGGAGTATATAGTGAATGTGTATCTCTGGTTTGAAAGTTTATTAGTATGATTATTACTATTTGCTAATTTTTCTCCTTTCACTTTAGCTTATTATTGCCTTCATAAGGTAATTCATGTCCAAATACAGGAAATAGTTTCCACATTTAGCCAAAGCATCGACCTCTAAATCTAGCATTTAGTTGATAATAGTATGTATGTATATACAGCTATATACACATATATAACTAACCTCCTTTTAACAAGCATTTTACAAGTCCTGGCATTTGAAAGTGCATGCAGATTTGGGAGGGCTGGGAAAGGGGAGCTAAGAAGGTTTGAACATAAAAATTCTGAAGTCGAATACTGTTGTTACACCTCTGTAAATTCTGACTAAGCTACAGACTCCAGGGAATTACTCCAGATGTTTAGGGAAGGCAGATCAGGCACTAACATATAAAGCCCTCTCCTAACATTTCCAACCACTTCTATCCTCTCTAAAATATGCAATGACTTAAGGGTTTGGAAATGGCTCCCGCATTTTTTTTTTTTTTCCGAATTTGTAACAAACAAAAGTCTGCTGATCCATTTTATTCCCTTTTTACCTGTTATATAAATGGGTACATTGAATAATTAGTATTCCTTATCTTGTCTTCTTAAAGATATATATATCCATCTTGAGGGAAACATATGGTCCATGAAAAGGTTCCTTTTTCATCCGCATCATAATTAAGTGCTACTGAAGGTGCTTTCAGGCAGCCTTTCTAGCTCTACATCGGCATAGCTACAAGGAATGTCATATTTGTAAATAGGTAACTTTTTTTTTTTTTTAGTGAGTACCTTTTAATCTAGTTCAAATTGCTTTTATGGATGGTGATACAAATTAATTTCCAGGTCTGTTTTCATTTTTTAAATGATGCTTTATAAAAGTTTGACAGTCAAAATACAGAAATATCAAACCAAGAAGACAAAATTCATGCAAGATGAAAATCACTATGACATCTTCAGTACTGTCAGACAAACCACAATTCCAATGAACAGTAGATCTTTGTTAATTTTCTAAATGACGCATTCAAGAAACAAAACCAAAATAAAAGGAATCATCAGTTCAGCATTTAAGAAAACCATATTTTGACAGTATATTTTTAATGAAATTTCCTCTTCCAATAAAAGTGCCATCTTGCAATCTTTTAAAGTCTATTCACAGTATACCAACTTAGTAATCTCATTCTTTTCCTGCAAAAAACCCAGAGCAAACATAGTGACAGTGTAATCAACATTTAAATGAATTCACAAGACATTTACTAATCTTATAAAGACTAGGGAAGATGTAACAATAAGTAGCATTGAAACCTTCTTCACTATCCTGTACAGATCATCTTCCTAAAAGTGACAGTCTCAAAGCTTGAAGTGAAATTAATGAACAGTGAGATAATGGAGATAGACAACATGTATAGCCTGATCCAATATGATGCTGAATCTTACATAACACTCTTTATACATATCTTTATACATATCTTACATATTACTCACTGCAAAGTGAAGGCACTTAGCAGGACTGATATACAAGATGATGGTTATTAATTTCCGTGTTTCATCCAAACATTCTGCTATGTTTATCCCTATCTATTTCATAGTATGAGTAGATATTCATTCTTTTTGAAAATGCATTTGTTTAAAATAGTAGTTAGAGATTCCTTAGCCTCATATTTTTGTATTAAAAATGGATATATCAGATTGAAAACGTAACTATTTCATCCATCAAGACAGATATAACTGAACTCTCCTCTAGCAACCTGTTGAAAAATATATCAAAGAGCGGAGCAGCTAGGATGACTGTCTGGTTGCATTATAGAAAAGGATGCTAATCTAGTATGCAGATTCTTGGGTCTTTAGCAACCCTCAGTGAAACACACTGAGCTACTAGTCCCATTTAGAGAGCTGCTAAATGGATTGCCTCAGAAGAGCAGCTTCTAGGAAGTTTGAGTTTCAAGCTTTGCAGGATTCATAAATCAAAAATAACTTAAATTATACCCTGAAAGAAACTGCAAAAGCCACTTCACTCTCATTGCCCTCCCCTTCCTTAAAAATCTATGTAAATGATGTACATAGTTTGTTGTGACTGCCATACTTTGGGCTAAACTGGCCAAAGAGGATTAATGCCACGAGGAAGAAAGAAAGGGATTGCATTAAAAATGATGATCAAAAATTAAATGGTTTTGGGAAAGGATATAATTCTGTGATTTAGAAAGCCTGTATCTTTGAAAAGGACAAATAATGGGCTCCTTGTTTTGGAGATGAACATGCTTAAATGGCTGGGCTCTAATTCTAAACACATAATTAAGTAGTTTCTAGCAGACCGTCAAGCTTATATTCCTCAGAAGAATTCAGGTAGTTTCATGTGCTTTTAAATCTTATGAAGACAAAAAGTGGCAATGCCTTCAGTAAAGTACAGCTCTGAAGCAGGTAATAGGTACTGTCTGTGAGTGAACAGATGTGAGTGAATGCTTCACTGTACCTCAGTCTAGGTGGTATAATTTTCCTCATTTCTCTGTCTGATTACAATTCTCCTTAAGCAGAGACACTCCAACCTAAGACATTCTTAGACTGAATCCTAGACTACGGGTCTTCCCCAACACAGTGAGCTAACAGTTTGATGAAACTGTAAATATATGCTGTTCAAGAGCATCAATGTCACTTTACGTGCTAAATTCTTCTAACATTTATGATTAATACTGATTGGATCACAATATTTCTGACTCATCTATACTACAGTGATGGATGCATAAAATAATTCAGAGAGCAGCTACTAAGATTTTTGACATTAAAGTTCCACTTACTTAAATGATGTTGGTCTCCTTGACATCTATGTAACTTTCTTATTCAAATCATATTGCAAGAGTAATTATATATATGAGTGAATCATGGTATTTACTTTCCCTGCTTTATTTCATTTTTTCTTCCACTTGAACTATTTCTCATAATCAGATATGATAAGAAAGATACTTAGTCCTATGTAGTTCTTTTATCAATGATTAATCACAAAATGTGTAACAAAAGAGGTTAATATTGTAATCTCCATTAGTATCAACTGAGAAACTTAGTCATAGAAAGGTCAAGTATCTTTTAAAGGATACTTAGCAAACAAATTACATCGCTAGCCTAAAAACTTAGTGCTCTTCATTCTAAATCTAGTATGGCATTAATAGGACCATGTTCCATTTGCTAGACACAGAAGCAGCAAAATCAGACGGCTAATTACAAGTAACCACAGAGAACCAATAATCCTTGAATAATCCAGTTTCAGAAATCTTGAAATCACAGGATCACAGAATGGTTGAGGGTGGATGGACCTCTAGAGATCATCTAGTCCAACCCTCCCGCAGGTCCAGCAGGGACCCCTAGAGGACGTTGCACAGGGTGGTATCCAGGCGAGTTTGGAAGATCTCCAGAGAAGGAGACTCCACAACCTCTCTGGGTAGCCTGTGCCAGGGCGCTCAATAAAACCTCACAGTAAAGAAGTGCTTCTCCATATGTAGATGAAACCTCCTGTGTTTTAATTTATATCCATTATCCCTTATTGTGCCACTGGGCACCATTGAGAAGAGTTTGGCCCCATCCTCTTTAAGTTCTCCCCTCAGTTATTTATACATATTGATCAAATCCCCGGTCAATTTTCTCTTCCCCAGGCTAAATAGAACTAGCTTGTTTAGTCTTTCTCCTATGATAGATGCTCCAGTCCCTTAATCATCTTTGTTGCTTTACGCTGGACCCTCACTAGAAGCTCCTCATCCCTCTTGTCCTGTGGAGCCCAGAACTGCCCCCAATACTCCAGGTGCTTCCTCAACAGAGCTGAGGAGAGGGACAGGATCCCCTCCCTTGACCTGCTGGCAATGCTCCTCCTGATGCAGCCAGGAGCCCATTGGCCTTCTTGGCCACGAGGGCACATTGCTGCCTCATGGGTAACTTGTTGTCAAACAGGATTCTCAAATCCCTCTCTGCAGAGCTACTTTCCAGGAGGTCAACCCCTAATCTGTATTGATATTGGGGTTATTCCTCCCCAAGTGCAGGGCTGTGCCCTTGTCCTTGTTGAATCTCATGATGTTCCTCTCTGCCCTAATCTCCAACCTGTCAGGTCCTTCCGAATGGCCTCAGAGCCATCTAGAGCGTTGACCACTCCACACAGTTTGGTATCATCCAAAAATCTGCTGAGATTCCCTATCAGGGTGATTTCATCCAAGTCATCAATGACCAATTTCAATAGCACTGGGCCCAGCACTGACCCCTGTGAGACACCACTGGCCACAGGCCTCCAACTAGACTCAGTCCCACTTATTATCATCCTCTGAGTTCTGTCATCCAGCTAGTTCTCAGTCCACCTCACTCATCTAATCCACACTTAAGGAGTTTTCCTATGAGGATATTATGGGAGACAGTGTTGAAAGTCTTGCTGAAGACAAAGTAGAAAATATCCATGGCTTTCCCATCATCCATTCACCCCATGGTAGAAGGTTATCAGGTTCACAGGACATGACTTCCTCTTGGTGAATTCATGCTGACTACCCCTGATCACTTTCTTTTCCTTAACATGCCTAGAGATGGTCTTTAGGACGAGCTGCTTCAGCACCTTTCCAGGGACAGAGGTGAAGCTGATGGGCCTGTAGTTTCCTGGTCCTCCCTCTTGCCCTTTTTGAAGACTGGAGTGACGTTGATTTCTCTCAGTAGTGAGAGGGTCTCCTCTGGCATCTCCCCAGCTCTCTACAACCTCTCAAAGATGAAAGAGAATGTTTGAGGAATAACCCCCGCCAGTTCCCTCAGCAGTCTTGGGTGCATCCCATATCTGGGCTCTGCAGTTCATGAGGACCAGCCTTAGCTGTAAAGACAGATGCATAGAAGGCATTTAGTAACTCTGCCTTCTCTGCATCCTCTGTCACCAAGGCACCCTCCCCATTCAGCAGCGGACTAACCTTTCCCCTCATCTTCATCTTGCTGCTGACATATCTACAGAAGATCTTCCTGTCATCCCTGACATCTCTTGCTAACTCTAATTCCAAATGAGCCTTGACCTTCCTCGTTGCATCCCTGCATTCTCTGATAATCTTTCTATATTGTTCCCATGTGGTCTGGCCCTTCTTCCACAATATGTATGCTCTCTTTTCTCTTTACACTTTCCCAGGAGTTTCTTGCCCATCCACGCAGGTCTTCTGCCCCTCTTGGTTGACTTCTTTCTTGTAGGAATGCACAGATCCTGAGCTTGGAGAATATTAGATTCATAGATCCCTTGTAAGTCGCTGAAGTAATTAAAGCCTGACTGAGGAGCTCAGTGATCTTCAGCTCAAATCCTATGAATAGATTAGCTTTCTAGCATAATGTATGCTATTAATCTGCTATTTTGCTGCATAAGCACCAAGCATAATTCAGCAAAACTCTACTCAAAGTGTACATATAACAGAGTCACATCCTCTAAAAAAATATGAGAAAGAAACAAGAAAAGTGATTTTATCACTCGTGATCTCAGTAATAACATGAGACAACCTAACTGACAGAACACAGCACAGGCTCCAAGAGATGATTATCTGTGACTTTTTTGGTACATAAAGAAATGAGCCACTGTGCGAGGAGGGCAGTCAAGGAAATCTTACAAGAGCTTTTAAAATGAAAATACTCCATGTTTTGGAAAGAAATCTCACTATTGAAAGTCCGCTAGTATATCTTCACTATTGTAAATTCTCTACGTTTTAACACAAAATGTTCCTCACTTCTCCTCTTGAAAATGTTCTGTAATGTCCTGAAGAAGATAAACTTACTTTAAAGTTGCCTAGAAATCCTTCCATTCACAAACAAGGGAGTAAATTCCTTTCATTAAATACACTGATTGTGAAATTACATGTGCTATACACTCTTTTTTTTCCCTAATTTAAGCATAGTTTTTTAGTGAGTATTAGGAAATAAAGTATAAGTATCAACATTTCTGGCCAGCAAAGACATCATTTTTAACAAGGCAATTTGGTTCACAGCATAAACAGAGCAGTGATGGGGTTTGTCACAGCTCTTCTTTAAGAGTTGACTGGATCTTTTTTACTGAGGCTTCCTAATAGGTTTCATTGGACATAACCCAGGGACTAGGGCAAGACTGAGTAGCATCTTACACTGCTTAGTGCAACAGATCCTGTTACTTGCCTTACATGTTATACATTCCTTAAAATGTGTGGGAGAGTATCTTCTCTCTTAGGTTTATCTTCCCACCTGTCCGGATCTGCAACCTCACACTCCAGGCTGCTGCATCCTCCCTATTCTCTCCTTCTCTCCCAAGACAACTGCTACCAAAATGGAACAACATTTGACCAATAGGAATTTTTAAAAAATAAATAAATCTAAGCCTCACAAAAGAGCAACAGAAGGTTCTTATGACTATGGATACTTGGGAACCTGCTCCACTCACTAGATTATGCTGTTTGCCAGTGAAATAAATCTGTTACACACACACACAAAAAGTTCACTTTATGTATTGGCCTAGATTCCAAAAGTTAGTTTTGTTTCCCTATTTTGGTCGCAAACATTGCATCCTCTCACTCCTTCACTTTGCTAGTCTAAACACTCCAAACTTTTCAAACTCTGTCCATTTTGATGCCCTCAGGTATGTCATAATTTTTTGGTAGCTTTAAGGTTAGCCGTGTACACTTTTATATTATGAAAGCTTCTTTAGTAATCTTTCTCTTCTAGAACAAGGAAGGAAAAAAAAAAGTCATTTCAAGATACCTTTCTAAACATATAATGCAAATATTATTTTGTTCAAATTTAAAAAAATTCAGCCCTACTTCAGTTATCATAATTATTCAAAGAGATCTTCATGCTTATGGAAAAGACTAACACTTCTGGCATAATAACTTTGGCCCTGAAAATATGCAGGTGATGAAATATTTCTAAATCTCCATTAGAAGCTTAGATCACAATGGCATTTTTAATGAAAGACTAGAATTAACCTTACTGAAATGCAAAATTATACCAAAAGACTCTTTATATTAGCCTAACAATGAGGTGAGATTACATAAGCTTTTGAGATGGCATACTGTTGGGTCCAATTTTTCAGCTATGCCTTACAAAGATGAGAAGAAAAACCTAACTATTATATCTCTGGTGCACTGCTAAGAAGTGCAGCATACATATAGTTAAAGTGAATAGGAACAATGGGTCAGCATGATGTAACTTATGGGAGAAAAAGGCTAGAAAAAGTTAGAAAATGTACAGGTCTATAAAACAGTAAAAATATGTATAATATCTCTGAAACGATCTTTGGACTCATGTCTTATATTAAAAAAGAAAGAAAAAAAAAGAAAAGAAAATCAAATTTTTTGCAAAATAACAGAGAACAGCATAAAAGTGTGGATAGAATTTGCAACTGTGCTAATTTGAATCAAACCCTGTAAGGCTTCAAAAGGTTCCAAGAATTAAACCTTCTAGAACTTCAGGGTAGAAATCCAACAATAATTTGACATCTGTTTCTTTCTTTTGACACATCTTCAGATGTATGTCCCATGTATTCAGTTAACACTAAGAGATGTGAAGAAATTTGAGTCGTGACCTCTCTCACCTCTACAAATTTCTCACTAAGTCATCTTATTACCTCCTAATAATCCTATAAACCATCTCGTAAAAACTAGAAACATCAGTCACATACTTGCAATACAAGAAGCAAGTTACTACATGAAATAAGGCCAGTGATTCATCCACTCTAGATTCATCTAGCTCCATGCTGCTCTTAATGGTCAGGTTCACCTTCTAAGAGGAAATATTGATTGTAATAGGCACAGGATAAAGCGCCCATGTGGGGGTCCCTCCATAGCCATCACAAGCTATGGATAGGCTTAGTCCACAAATCATGAAGTTTTTACATATGCATTTTTTTTAATTTTGCTTTGAATTAACCATGTTCACTTTTTTTCATATAAATTAACAAACATATTCTGAAATTTATTCAACTTTTGGCCTCACTGGTACCTTGTTGCAATGAGCTGAATGAATTCATCATATGAAGCTACAGAAAAACATTCTGAGTTCTTTCTATCATTTTCGTTAAACATCCTTTCCCCCTTGAGGTATTAGTAACGGAATGAATAGCCAGGTACATTCTATCTTCTATACATAAATTCTTATCTCTGTCATACTTTCTCCCTTCTAATCTCACCACAGTATAAGCCTATCTGTCTTTGATCAATATGTTATTCATGTTTCTCTGTATTTATGTGCAATACATAAGCCCAAATCCACACAAATATTTATGCAACTACTGACATATTCAGATGCTCAATTCCCATCTAGCTAATGAGAAATAGGAACCAGAATATTTAATGATTTGTGTTTGGGTATTTTAAAAGTCCAATTAAAAAAAAATAATTTAAATATATGGAACTCATCCCATGTCTTGCAATTTCCAACAGATATCTGAGTTACAAATGAAATTCACATGAATAAGCAGGAATAAACCAACTTCTTCATCTTGTAAATAGTCCTTTAGAATCTCTGGCTTTAATCATTAGTTTAGTAATATCTAATGCATCTACTATTATCCTTTTCCTTTAATGTGGTAATGGTAATAAAAATACAATTAAGGATGTCTGAAATAAAGGAATAAAAGCTCATGAAAAGGAAGAAAAATATACAGATACACCAAAACTATATCAGTGAGTAATTAATCTAAAAAGATTAGTTAATCTGCATCCTTCTAAATATTTTATAGAAAATCCTTATCTCTCATTGTATGATGAAGAAAACAAAACAAGTCCGAGTAAATTTTATGTATGAAAATCATTTTTACAGGAAAGTAAAAGGTATTTTAGTAAAAGGAAGTTGTATGCAAGAAGTAATAATTTGAAGGAGATGCTGTCCACATTTTGTATTTTTTTGGTTTATATAAAATAAAAGGTAAAATCAAATCTGATTGGTTTGCAGAAAAATGAAAAGAAAAATAAATTTAACTATCTATTTTCATCAAGCTTCCTGTGATTTTTCTTATTTTTTGTTTACTATGTCAAAGAAATACTGTATATAAGACATAATGTTAATTTGAAGGAAAATGATAAAGAGGATATAAATACATATGCAACACATGTATTCCAATCTTCAAAAGAAATTATTTTTACAGTCAACGTTTCTCCTGGGAGGTACTCTAAATTGAGACATCTCTACACCTCACATTTAAATCTGTCATATCAATATCTACCAATCTACCAATCCCATCCCACCACCACCATTTCCTTCCTACATTACCATTCCATTCTTTTCCTTGATTTTTGCAAAACATGCAACTCATGGTATTAGCTCCTGTGGCTTCCCATTGAGAAGCAATTTAGAACCCTCATTCCCATTCAGAACTTCCATCTTGCTTGAAAACTTAGGGAATTTTGCCCATGGAATGTAACTTAAAAGGGTGAGCAGAATGAACCCAATTCTTCACATATAGCTAAGCCACCTCATTCTTTTTCCTAAAATGAGAGTTTTAAGATAATGATGTAATTTACATATCTGCTTCATACTTAAGAAGCAGTTGAAAAGAGTTAGTATACTTTCTGTCAAAAACAAACCAGAAAAAAATCATTACAAAACTGCCAGAATCCTTCCTATATCTTTTCCCCTTTTCTCTTTTAATGAAATAGTGCCATAAATACAGAGCATCAAAGTTGATATTTTTTAATAATCTATTCATGACGGCTTAGTTCCTGTGAGCTGAGTACATGTCGTAATGGCAAGATTCCTGAATTGTCCTGAAAACACAAGGATAATGGTAATTACAGGTTTTATAAACAATAAAAAAAAAAGTTAAGCAACTCCTCTTTTCCCTCCCTTTCATACAACAGCTGGAGCCAAATATTTTTTGAGCTTGTTATGCACAATCCTGTTGTTACAGGGAGAACTATTGCATAAGAAGATTAGATATTAGCCTAAGCTGTCTTGGTACAACTGAATAAGCATGAGCCTGCAGATATACAAATGCTAAATCCACTGGTGTTATCATTTCTTAAGCATTCAGAAACCTCTGAGCTTTGATAGAGGGTAAAGCATCCCACTACATATAAGTCTATTTCACAGACATAACAAATCTGTTTATTTTGAACAGAAGCAGCATTGTTCAAGTTACGTTATAGTGTAAAAAATAGATCAGGGCATTAGGCAACAGAACTGCTAAAAGAAAGGGAAAGAAATGACTGCTAAATCCTCTATTTCAAACAAACAAGTAACGAAATTTAATCTAGCTCAAAATAATTTACCTTTTGGCATCACACATCACTATTTTAAGTATCAGTTCTGAAAGCAAATAGCCTTCCAGATTGAATGAAAAATCACCCAATCTCTTTCAATACAGTGATAATTTTCAAATTTAAAGTAACCTGTAGGGATTTTTTAGGTCTTATTATTAACACATTGTTTACTACACCAAAGTGCATCCAGGAACTTCCATGATTTCAACTTGCTTCTAGAAATCTGACTGCATTTCTATTTTTCTACTGTCATCTACGGCTGGTGGCAGTTTGACAATAGCGCAAACAGATCATAGGTAAAACTTGGGAGGGAGAAGGCTCATCCACTACCTCTCCCTTGTAGAATATCATTAATGTTGATTTGGAGGATAGGTGCTGGGCTGGGACTTGACACACAACTCTTTTACTATTATTACACTAATTGCTATTATAATATTATAAAGTGAATACTTTGCAATAAGAGTGAAAAAATAAAAGTCAGTGGCCATTGCTGAACTGAGGGCTTTTCTATTAAAGTAAAAGCTGATGACAGATGCATTTCTGTCCGTATTTATCAGTATTTCCACACTGAAGTTCAAAGCCTGAAGACTATCAACTTCTAAAAGGTCTTTGAAGTGCATTTTTGATAGTAACAGATTTCACAGATAGCAGCAGACACTGCAGTAACAGAGTTTGGAATCGGAATGGTGAGTTTCTCTTAAAAAAGGTATTAATATCTGATTATTTAGAGTGGTTTTTTTTTATGAGAACTTCTTCATAGCTTCCCTGTTTACCTTTGAATTCTGTACCATATTAAAAATAAACAGTAAATCTTCTTGCATCTATATAGCACTTGAAATACGTTAAAAAAATAAAAACAACTCTATCACTTTCCAAACTCTTACCACTGCTGAAAATTGAGTTAAATAGTGACTGATCATAAAACATACGGCTTGCAGCAGAAGACACAAACACAAGTTCAGGTGTCAGATGTAAGTTATTTTAAGGAACACAACCTGTACATGGTTCAGGACATGGTTCTCCAGAGCTCAATAAAACCTCAGTTTCCAGTGGTAGGAGTATCACGCCTTAAGGCACTGAACAAAATAACAAAATTAATTTTAGTGGGAAACAAAACCAGGTATTTTTCTCCTAGGCACACTCCTATGCAAATACCTCACTGAGGCACTATCCAAATTATATTTTAAGTTTAAATAAGCTCTCTAAATAAGGCCATGTGCTTGTCCTAACAGAAATACAGAAAATCATGGTAAGCTCTTTACATAGTGTGGGAGTCTCAAAACCAAAAGACGTACAAAAAATGATTGCCTTGGGTTATCTACTGTGGACACAGATGCTTAGGATAAATAAATCATGCAAACAACTGACTTGAGACTGTAGAAAATGGCCAGGCTTATGCTCTGTCCTTTATCCACTGTCAGAGACAGCAGAGTAAACTGGATTCACCCTCAGCCTGATTAAGGGCAATTTCTTATATTGTTAGCTCTGAGTACAATTTTCAAGTGCTAGATCAAATCACAAAGTTGTCTTACAGGTTTGGATATTCTATGACATTCTCTACCACTTAAATGTTTTCAGCGAATTGAATGAATAGGGGAATAAATTGACTGACGGCGTTTCAGACATCTCAGTCAAATTTGGGGAATTTAGAGATAACTGTAATAGATTTCTCTTTTTTTTTTTCTCTCTCTCTATCCTTTTTTACTTTCTTGAAGTGGGTACTTTTCTAAAAGACTTCTCTGGAATTTTATTTGAACAATTTATATGTCAGGAAGCCAGGGAACACGCTTGTAATTTAAGGATACATAGTCCCCAACCTTCTAATCCAGATCATCAACAACCAGAGTTAGCAGCTTGCCACCTCTGTCTTATCTTGTATATAAGACACAACACCTGAATTCAAGAGTGAAATTTCTCTACAGCAAGCTGTGCAAAACCTCCAGTTTTCCCAATGCTAACATTACGGTTTCATCACATTTTTCTCGATATCTCACTATTCTACAAGAAAGAAAACTTGTACTGCAGCTTGCAGCACTAGCTTCTGGGGAACACATTACTGCAAACCAAGTATCCTCTCAGTATTTCACTTCTCAGAAATAGAGCTTGGACATAAAATTAAATATCCATACACACACACACAAAAAGCCACTTTGATCCTAAATAACTTCTGGCTCGCAGAGATCTACTTCTGGATGCTTTAAGTCAGAATTCCACTCACTAGTTTTCTGGTCCATTACAGGGGGGGTATATATATATATATATACACACATATATATATATATAAAAAAAAATCTGTAAAAGAGGAGAATTGTTTCTATGAAAACTTACTATCACATATTTTGGAATTGAATGTGTCCATGTGCACAAAGTTCCTCATGGAGAAGGGAAGTTTTATTAGTTTGTGCCAGAAGGTTGTCTGATGGACAGGTTTCTTGTCGCTGTAAATAAATAGTTGCATTCTCAGACCCCACTCCAAAGAGAAGATACATTTACACTAGGAGTTGCAGAAAATAGGTGTTTTATAAAGTCTGGTGTTTTTGCTTTTTTGTTATTTGCAAGAGTGGCAGTGTTTTACCACACTATTTAATGAAACACAACTTGCAATGTAAAGATTTCTTCAGTGAGAGAGAAGGCTTGGCATAAATGTAACTTTTTGACTTGTGTGTCTGTATAATTTGCAGATTTGTTACAGCATTCAGTCTGTTTTGATGCACCACTCTTTTTCTTCTCACATATGACATGTCTGTCATAATCTTCCACAAAACAACCTTGTTTTTCATAAATCTGTCTCGGTCTACTCAAAATCAGCATTGACTTGTTTGTGAAGGACCAGTTTTTAGTCACTTTACTGGTTAACATTTGAATTACTCGAGACAGTATAAAGGGCAGAATTATTCTGTGTTTAATGCTATACAAAATGTTATGTTGTGTTTTTCAGACAGGTCTTTTATCCCAAATCCATTACAGGGAAAAGCAAGTAGAATCACTAACATAAGTGAGTGAACAGAACTGATAAAGAAACTGAAAGGTTAAAGTAATGGAGAAAAACAAGCTTTAAAGAAAAGAGATCAGTGTCTATTTTTGTGTGCAAGTGCAAATAATTTTCAGTATACACCCTTTTCCTTTCAGACTATGGAGTGTGAGCTTATTCACCTTGTTCATGGCACCATCAGCTGTTAGCAGGAAGACCCACCAGCCTCTGCTAATAACCAAAAATAGAACAGGGAATGTTTCCTTGTGGTCTCATAAAAGAAGGTCAAATCTTTTCAAATAGGTCATCATTGAATGTGATCTATAATCACATTCATGTGGAGTTCTGGGATGTTTATATGGAGTTATGAAAGCATATGATTATTAATTCAGTATAATTTCTGTAGGCTTCAATTAGTTTTTTTCTACTAACTCTATCAACTCCATATTACCTCTATCATGTGATTCATTTCAGGCAAGAAGTAGAAATGAGAAGTTTTTACTTTGTTGTTGTTGTGAAATCTTTCAGTAGCTGTAGTAGAATCCTTTTTGCATATCTCTTTTGCATTACCCTTTTCTGAAAAGTCACTAGAGATAATTCTATCTCATGGCTAGGGAGAATATGTGGTAGAGAAAGAGAAGGCTTGTATTTTAAGACACTATCTGCAAAGGGAAGCATTTGAGAAGATGCTCCTCAAGAATAGATTCATTTCATAGGTATCTTCAACACAATTTATCTTCAGCTTTTCCAAAGCAGTCATCACTATTAAATTTAATAGGTGTTTGAAAGATTTTCAGTTTGATACCTTACAAATCCTAAGAAGCTCTGTGTAGAGCAAAACCACAAAATGTAGTAAGAAACAGACTTTTCCTTTTTTCTTTTTTTTTTTTTTCTGTAGGTAACTTATTATCCTTCTCTAGTTAAGTTTCACCTCCAGATCTTACTCAAATTTCTTCTGAGCGGAACATTAATTCATGCTCCAGAAAAAGAGCAATACTCTTTCCTGACCAAGAACTGTGGAAAGATGACTGCTCTAAATAGAAGTGCAGTAGTTAGTCTAAAGGATCAAGAATTTGATGTGGTAGAAGGTGATTGAGAATCACACAAAAAAGTAGGCATGTTTTTTCATACTCTTACCGTAACACTGGATGAAATTATTGTGGTTAGATCTTTACCTAACAATACACATTTTTTCCCTACACCTTCAGCAGAAGTTATTGGTTAATTATGTGTTCTCTGAGAACCTCTTGCGGCTATTAATTACACAGCACAGACCTACGTCACTTACTTTCAGACGTAATTCACCCAGAAACAAGATTAGACTGGGACAGCCTGAAACTACTCAGTACTTTCAGTACTAGTTGAATAAGTGGAAGGGTGTTGGGACTGTACATTTCACATCATTCTTTCTTCAGTAACAGAGACCTGCTTCATACAAGACTGATGCCCAGGGAAGGTACAGAACTGTTACGGAAAAATTGTTAGGGAAAGAAATAAAATGTAAAGTGGCAGCAACCTGTGCAGAGTTAAATGGGTATGTTGGTTGTATTAGGTTTGGATTTAGCTAATATTATGAGTCCTTAGGTGAGTATTAAATCCAATAAATTTCCTAGGCATCTCCAACAGCAACACACTTGTTGCACAATATATTATTTATATGCAAATTGTGTTGATGTAAATGCCTTGATATACATGCTGATAAAAAAAGCTTTAGTTTGCTTATGCATAGGAAACTGCTAAACCTGTGAAGTATATTAATTTCCCTTTTATTGCACTACTTCTCCCATTTACACAGAAAAAAAGAATCAAGGGTTCTTTCTATTTAAGTTAGTTTCCCTAGTTTAAAATGTTAACATTATTAGATTGCAATTTAATTTATACTGATGCGGTGGATTTCATTATAACTAGAAGAAATGTAGGTTTCAGGGAAACAAGAAATAAGAGAGAAATAAACTCCTCAACCACCAAAAGCTCTCCCAGAAAAAAAATTCCTGAGGAAGGCCCATCCAATCTCAGCAAGAAATACTTACTCCCACTGCAATGCTGTGCTAAGCTGATTGAGCAGGTAGTTATGATTAAGGTGTAATTTACATTAGGAACACTGAAGCATATAAAATTATGGAGCCCATAAATAGCCTGTTATTCAGAATCTCCCACAAAACTGAGAAGCGATGAGGTTCATTTTATGAATCTTCTGCATTGCTTTTACAAGCATCTACGTAAAGAGCAGATGTAAAGATAAAACATTATTTCACAATGTGTTATGATCATAAATCTCATTTTGGTGCTTCCACTCCCATTTCATTTTGCATTATTCAAGCAAGGGGACTACATTATTTCCATTCACTTCAGGGCCAAACTATCTCCAGGAAGGAAGATGCACCACCACTACTTGTAGAGGGCTGTTGATATGACAAGGATAATCTTAGTAGCGCTTTGTGCTTTGGAGAATAATGTAACATAGCTCTGGTTCATAGAGAGCAGAGACACTTTAGTTATAATGTATGTGGTGTGGTGTGTTATTCTGTATTATTAGCCCTGCGTGGTATTGCTAAAGAGAAGTGGTGGCAAGTTAGTACTTACATAACAGAAAATAGAGTATTTGTAATTCTCTCCTCAACATCTGTTGCATAAAATGTAATTTGCTCATTTGTGCAAGCTGTGCTTCTGTAGAGGCAATCTGCAAATCCGTTTTTTGCATGTACCTGCCTTAAATTGTATCATTTGAATGTGGCCCAAAATGGCCTGTGTTTTAATCTCATGTAATCTGAGAAAAATGCAGTGAGCAATCTGCTTATTTAAATTATACCCAAAACAAAGTAAGAGGGGTATGAGCGACCAGAGAGTTAGAGAGGAAGAATTCAAAAAGGGCTTGTGCTTTGCTTTTCAAGAGGCAGAGTTCTCAGATCACCAGGAAGAATATTAAGGAAAGCAGTTAATATGTAGTTAAAGGAATCGTAATACACACGAACATATGTTGTTTTACCTAATTTTGATCAACTTAAAAGTAAAAATGTCTTTATTCTTTCAGTTGGGCTTAGCACACCATCTGGTTTAATTATTCCTTAGGTAGTACACTATAAAGTTAATAGAAACAGTATTGTTAAGCCAATCAGAAAGAATGTTTCTGCTGTGATTTTTCAGTAAGGATGTTTCTCTTATTGACTATGAGGTCAATGTAACAGGCTTTCACATAGGTATTATGTTCTGCCAGTGCTAAGCAGATGCTAGTTCAGGATTGTCACCTGTACATTGACTCAGATCTTCTGCTTATTCAGTAGGAGAATTTAGTCATAATCTTAAGTGTTCTATTAAGTTAGAGTTGCAGCAAATGACAAAAATATTTTGTAAGAATTTTAATAAAAAATTATTTAAATGGCTTTAAAACAGTTGAGAAGATATGATGGCATTAAACATTTACAAGATTTCACATGATTGTCTGTTAAAAGGAAGTAAACTGAAGTTTATAAAACTCATGCTGATTAAAGAATCAAAATACCAAAGTCAATCTCAGTCCTCATTTCAACAAGAAAAGATATGCCCAGTGAGACTTCTGAAATCCACTACTTTGATCAACTAGACATGTGAAATAGGGAGCGCTCATTATTCATTGTAATACCAGAGTGAAAGTCAGGATTTAGAGATTCACTCTGACATCTTTGAGTTGAAAAGCGATTTCAAGCAGTTTTGCATAATCCCATTTTTAGAGAATCATCATGAAGTTCAGCCTTATACTGCTGCTGACTTTCAGCAGGACCTATTTTTCTGTCCTAAAAACTGTTTCCTGCTGTTTGTTTTTAAAACTACTCTTATTTGTCTCAGAACTACTCTACTAAAATGTAACAAATTCTTATAGAACTGAATATTTTCTTATCACCCTAAAAAAATCTTTTTTCCCTGAATGTGTTGCTGAATTGAAGGGAAAAAAAAATCTGAACAGAATTTCATCTCAAAGGATGCATAATAAATATGAGCTTTCTGAAACACACAATAAATATACTGTTCTGAATTTAGCAAAAGAAAGAGAACATTTGAAATACATTACTGATAGGGGAGTGCTTGATATTCACTACATCATGACATTCTTTAAAGGTCCCTTCCAACCTTAAGGATTCTATGATTCTATGATTTGTACTTGTATTCTTGAACATAGCATTATATCACTCCCTAATGCAGATTTCAGCAAAATACATAACAAAGAATATTTGATATGGTCAGGAATTAAGAGATCAGAAAGTGGTCTAAAGCCTTATCCATTTTACTGAGGCATTATAAAATCATTTTAAAGCAAAAAAAAAAAAAAAAAATCATGTTCCTTCTGCCCATTGTAGCTGGATAAAATTTAAGACATAATAATATTGCTCTAAATTATACCAGTTATAGCTGTGTCTGATGACCCCACAAACTCCTGGAGGCAAGAAATAACTTAATTTCTCAAGACTTATGCAAAATGGAGCTAATGGAAGAGAAAACTCTTGTGGTTCCCTAAATCTCTAAAAATTTCACCATGCTCAGGACTCTCTCAGCATAAAATGGGTAGGGGCTGGGAGAGAGAAACACTATCCTTGTGCCGTCCTTACACTTCCCTAGATATCTCTTTACGGATATTGCTGAGGTGAGTAGCTTCAATGGCCTTTTGATATGGACTTTGTTCTTATATTTCAGCATAGATACAAAATGGAGATAAAAATGCTTTGGATCTGGCTCATTTTCCTGATAGGGCTCTCAGTGTGACAGCAGCTCATGTTTATGGTGACTTAAAGTAACTGTGAACCAAGGGCTGTAAAACATTTTTATTCTCTTTAGATAGAGCAGACTGTTCTAATTTGTGCCAAGTAATCAAAAATACTCACAGACAGGAAGACTTAAAAAATTTGCTGGCTGTTTTTTTTCTATGGTACATCACCATCTATATCACAAAATTCTGTCCATCAGTGCTGAGAGCAGCTTGTAACCTATCACAGTGAATCTGTAGCTTGGAAGGAATGGCTTATCTAGATCCTACCCTTCCCAAATGCAATCAGCCCTAAAGGAATCATCTTAACTTTGGGAACCTCTTGCTCTCCCACATCTAATTTGCCCAGGAGAAGGACCACATGGAATGTGAGAAAAGCATTAAGGTAATCTTCAGGGGTCTATTTCTGATGAGGTACCAAACTGCTTTGGCACATTATGTCGTAATTAAGCACTAGGAATTGAGTGATATAATGGACTGTTTGTTGAAAACATATTGTAAGGAGTTAACAGATAGATATTACCACCTCCTTAATTGCCTAATATTAAAAAAAGCAGTGTCATTATATAAGCACATCTGGAAGAGATCTCAAGGCATCCAATCCAGTGTCTTCCTATTACAGATCAGTGTGCATTACAATCTTTTTTGTAATTCAATTAAATCCCAATTTTAAATTTTTTTTGTATATTTGTTTTTGCCTAACACTACACTAGAAGAACATTCAAAAATCCCTGTCCTCTGATAATCACAGCACTTTCTTTTAAGTTCCAATTTAATTCGGTATCAGTGTATACCCACTTAATCCAGAGCTTACATTTGCCTTCAGTTTCTTTCTGTTATTTATTCATCTGATGTACTCATTATTGTATCTCAGCTGTTGTTCGACTAAACAAGCAAAGCATTCCTAAACTCCCCTTCTGCAGGAGACGTTCTATTCCTCTGAACTTGCAGAAATTCATGCTGATAACTAATGAACACATGATATTGTACTCTGTCTGACTGTGGCTTGTCCCCATTCAGTCTTCATATTTCCATGAGTCAGTCTTCAACATCATCCACTGTTAGATTTCAACCTTTACTCTACCATATCAGTAGCATTTTTAAATGCAGCCTAAATACTCTTCTCTTGATGTATGCAATCCAAATATATATGCTTTTTGAAGCATTAGATGTAAGACATTCTTTGATGTTATTTAAACTCTTGACTGCATCACAAAATGTCCCAGACTCAGTTTGTATCAAATGAATCATTTGCTCTAAAACACTAAAGCCAGCCAAACAACAAATTCTTCATACAGAGACTACTGCAGCAGCTATTTGATTTTATAAGTAAAAGGAAATGATTAATGCTTTTCCTTTAGTAGAAAACAGCTGCACTCCTAACTTTACTATCTGGAAAGCAGGAGAAGTAGCCATTTAGAAAATCATATCCTTTTTAGCGAAAAATGGTTTAAACTTTGGAAATAACTGCTGTTGCTGATAGGTTGTTAGAACATTACTAGCAAAGCACTGAAACAAATGTATTAAGACTCAGAATGTTTCTAAATAATTAGTTGATGTGAAAAAAGAACAAAAATATAAACAGTTGGTCTGTTCACACATAGCAGCGATTTCATCTTCAGTTCTACTGTCTCTCACATACTACAGCAACTACCTACATTTATGAGGAAAGTCCAAAAAGTGGAGCCTGAATGGGTGAACAGGAAGTAGTCACTTAGTCATCTTGCTGCTTTTTTCTCATTCTTTCTCTTTTGTTGTACCTTCTCACAACACGATCAGTGAGAAAGTTATCCCAAATTATTATCTGCTAAGCTTTTTACCACACTTCTTTTGTAAGTGGAGAACTAAGTATTTGACGAACAAAAGATGCACAGAGATGGGGTGAAGATTAAGCCTTACCTTTTTATTTTGCTCTTTTATTTTGCAAGTACAAGAAAGCATTTTTAGATTATTTCCCATTTTAACAAACAAATGCACTGCTCCTTTGAAAGGGGGTCATACAATCATAGAATCATTTGGGTTGGAAAAGAACTTCAAGGTCATTGAGTCCAACTGTAAACCCTTCAACACCATGCCTGCTAATCCACGTCCTTAAGTGCCTCATCTACACGTTTCTTGAACACTGTCAGGGATGGGAACTCCACCACTTCTCTAGGTAGTCTATTCCAACGCTTGACTTCTATTTAAGTGTAGAAATTTTTCCTAACATCTAAGATGAACCTCCTCTGGTGCAACTTGAGGTCATTTTCTCTTATTCAACCTCTACCTCACTACAATCTCCTTTTAGGCAGCTGTAGAGAGTGAAAAGGTCTCTGCAACCCTGACCCTCTCCCCATCACTCCTCATAAGGGCTGTGCTGCAGCCCCTTCACCAGCTTCATTTAACTTCTTTGGACATGCTCCATGCCTCAATGAATTCTTCTGTAGCGAGAAACCCAAAACTGAACATGATATTCGAGATGCAGCCTCACCAGAGCTGAGCACAGGGGGACAATCACTTCCCTAGTCCTACTGGCTACACTATTCCTGACACAAGCCAGGATGTTGTTTGCCTTCTTGGCCACCTGGGCACACTGTGGGTTCATCTTCAGCCGGCTGTGGATCAACACCCCAAGATCCTTTCCTGCTACACCACTCTCTAGCCACTCTGCCCCAGGCCCATAGCATTGCGTGGGCTTGTTTTGACTGAAAGGCAGGACCTAGCGCTTGGCCTTGTTGAACCTCATACAGTTAGTCTCAGTCCATCAATCCAGTCTGTCCAGATCCCTCTGTTGAGCCTTCCTAACCTCAAGCAGAACTGCTCTTGCTCTCAGCTTGGCATCACCTGCATGTTTGCTGAGGGGGCACTCAATCTCCTCACCCAGATCATTGATAAAGATATTAAACAAGACCAGCCCCAACACCGACCCCTGGAGAACATCGCTCATGGCCAGTCACCAACTGAATTTAGCTCCATTCATCACTGCTCTCTGGACCCAGCCATCCAGCCAGTTCTTCACCCAGCAAAGAGTACAGCTGTCTAAGCCATGAGCTGCCAGCTTCTCATGGGAGACTGTGTCAAAGGCCTTACTTAAGCCTAAGTAGATCACATCCACAGCCTTTCTCTCACCCACTAGGTGGGTGTGTGATCACCCTCAAGATGATCTGCTCCATAATTTTCCCTGATACCAAGGTCAGGCTGACAGATCTGTAGCTCCCTGGATCCTCCATCCAACCTTTCCTGTAGACGGCTGTCACACTGGCAAGTCTCCAGGCTTCTGGGATCTCCTCTATTGATTAGGACCGCTGATAGATGATGGAGAGCAGCTGGTCAAGCACTTCCACCACCTCCTTCGGAATCTCAAGTGGATCCCATCAATGAGTGGGTCAAATCAATGGCATTTCTACAGAGGATCTGACACAATATTTTCTAAGTAGTGGGGTATTTTTTTTTTTTCCTCTACAACAATTTGATCCTGAGTTTTAACACGCATGAACAGAAAAGTGCCTCAGATTACAACGGAAAGACTGTTCATGCCACAGTCTCATACACCAATGCTGGGCACACTTCCAGCTGTTGGCCAGAATCTGATCACCTTTTCCTAAGCAAGGTATTCAAGAAAGTAGTAAAAACCCCTCCTGTCTAACACCACCTGTCAGCTGGGCTTCAGACCAGGGCACCGGGCTGCGACAGCACCTGGTGCTCTGCTGGACGACCTTCTCATTGCAGGGAGAAGAAAAAAAGAGTCATATTCTTTCTAGCAGACTTGGCAGCTTGGGTGCTGCTCATCTCCAAATACTCCTGCTTCCATCCCAAAGACAGCTGGAGAGGGTAAGCAGTAATGGCCTGAAATGACTTGGGTCATTTTTCTCAGACCAAACTCAGGATATTACAAGCAATTTCTTCCTTTACCATCTTCAGTCTCTTACTGTGATCATACTCCTATCTATCCTGCATCAGGATCTAGATCTGAGTGTCAGCAGCATAGCATAACATACAACTTGTTGCTGTGCCAAGTGTGTACAAAATAAATTTCACAAAAAGCTCCAGTTCAAAGGACTGGAAAGCACTCAATCCAGGAAGGCCAAGTTAACACTTCAGGCTTCACAAAAGTGTTCTGAAGAGCAAACTTTCTCTAGATTCACACCCCATTTCCAAAGATGATTTTCCTCGTGCCACTAAATCAGTCCATAGCTTCAAAGACGGCTTGACCTCCTCATCTTGGGCTCAGAAGATACAGTAGCAAAAAATATTCCATTGATTTTCCCCTAAAAATGACTGGAAGACCACTGGCTTTCCAGTCATGAGCTGGTCATGCCACCATTCTCCATTCGTAAGCATGTACAGGAGGAAGATGGAATCACGATTTTATGGGAAAATGAAGCTCCAAAATGCAACTGCCTGTGCTCAGCAACATAAAAGATTCATCAAGTAATAGAAAGTAGTTCAAAATCCAATGCAAATTTTCAAACAACTATAGTGGTGTCTGAAAATAACTTCTATTGGTTTCTCCATTCCATAAAGCATAAGAAAAAAAATTCATGAAAGTGTTTCATTATTGTGATACTAATTCCCACAAAAATAAGACTAAATACAAACTCAATTTATTCAGATGAATTTGCTGTCAATTTCTTTTCTTACACATAGGAATAAAAAAAAGAAAATACTTCTGTAAATTAATTGAGCTATTTATCCTAGAAGGTGAAAGAGGGATATTTTTGATGGCTGTGTTTTATGAACTTGAAAGGTAGCAGGGCCCATAAAACTCCTTGACATGTATTTTTGAGCTTCACAAAATTAGAGTATGTACCTCCTACCTGAAGTGTCAAAAAGACCAGTTTATTTTGATTCATCTATCAGTCAAATTTGCTACTATAAAGAATTTTTTAAACAGATTTGCAGTCCTTTTTTTTTCTTTTAACCTAGCTTTAAGTTACTTGACATATTCCTTTATCAAAGACAAAAATAAATACTGTCTTGAAAAAAGCAAGACACAAACACTGTCTCTATTTATCAAAGCATCTACATAAAACACATTTATAAGTTTTTTTAATCAGAAATATTTTGTTAGTGTAAGATAATGTTCCTCATAAGTTCATTTGCTATAAAGCTGCTTTTTCATATGTATAAAAAGTAGTTTCATCTGTATAAAATTAGGTAATGGAGAAAAAAAGTGCCTACCACACAATGAAGCTTCAGCTAAGTATACACTTTCTATAGATACAGAACAATAATTTCCCATGTATAAGCTTAATGTTATGTGAAAGAGTTTTGAAATGTCATAGCATTGATAATGGAAATACTTTGAGTGATATCCCAAAACTACTTTTAAAAAAATAGCTGGTTTCAAAAAAAAAGGGCATATTTTGTGAACACAGAAGACCTATCAAATAAAATAGACCGGTTTTAAATAGGTAGCTTGGTAGATATTTTGGTAACAGTTACATGAATTCCACATATTTAAGCTCTAAAGCTCATATGAAAAGCTTTACTAGCTCAGACACTCATGTAAATCACCAATGTGTTGCTTCACCATTAGTCACCATAAATCAGAGTCCAGAAAAAAACTGCATGTCTTCTTTTTTTCCATCATTAATTCTCTTTCATTATCTACAATTGATTTTAAAGGAGCCTTTCCAAGTGTTTACAGACAATATATTATTCCTCATCTTGTATGTGTAAGCCTGCTCAATAGCCTTGCTGTCAGATATCAACCTTATGGTCGTTTTTCTAGGATATTAACGTATAACGTATGCATGTTTTAAATATATCAAGTAACAATATTTCTTCCTTCATGAGTATAGCCCAGCAACAACTAATTTCAATATGAAAACAAACACATTTTTAGGGTTCTGGTATTGTATTCTTTAGAGCAAAATGGTGTAATAATGGACAAACTTCCTGGAAGAGATTCCAGCTGTATGTGCAGCTGCATGTGCAGCAACTTAATTATCCAACACATTTTCCAAAAAAATAGTGATCCCAAGTATGATACTACAAATACTGAGAATCAACCTTTCAATGGCCCATAATAACCTTTAATACCTTTAAGGTAGTTCTTCTATTAAGCAAAGGGACTGAAGTGGACATCTCACCTTCACTAAATTCCTCTGGAAAAGATGGTAAAGAGATAAGGTTGGACAGAGAATTCACTATCCACCTTACTGGAAAACAAGAACTCAGCTCAACTTTAAATGATTTGCAGTTTTAACTAATGCCCTATATGTCAGTAAAGCTATTTATCTTGAAGTCCTTGAAAGAAAAAGAACGGCTGCTATTAAGATTTGAATACCAAAGTGCGCTTTTATGATCTGGGGGGAAAGAGTCATGGAAGGAAAAAAACATTATCTTTCTTTATTGATCATTTTCTTCCTAAAACAATAAGGTGATTACTGATCTCAAAAATCAAGAAAAAAATATAAATTAACCAATATGATACATTAATTTCCAATGAAGCTAAATTAAAATGCATGATCCATAGAATTACATGGCTTGCTTATGTGTGCATCCATGTCTTTATAAATCAGTCAGTTCTGGAATTCTGGAACAGGAAAAAAAAAAAAAAATCAAACACACAGGCAAGCGCTTAAGAAGGAACTTCTTTTTCTTTTTAGAATTTTCTTCTCCTGTTGTCTGTCTGACAGGTGTATTTGAATTGAAAAGCACTTGGTTAACTTTTAAAGCAATGCTGTAAAAGTCAGCAAATCCAAGTTAAAATCCAATTTAAAACTCTTTGTAATATGTCAACATGCAAAATTTACAATTTAACTTCCTTCTTCCTTCTTCTAAAATATATCTTTTTCTTTTTTAACTCTGGTCTCATCATTTTTGAAATTTGATCTATGACTGACAGAAGAAAAAAACATAGAAACTTCAAGGCCTTAACTCAAGGAATAACACAGTAGCTTCATTTTATTTTGCATCTGCACTTGTATTAAAGCATCAAGAGGACAAGATTACTTTGACTCTGTAAACTCAGGATTTTGAAGCAAGCCCTTTTTCTCTGTATATACAAAAAACCCCTATATGATAAAATATTAAGCCACAGTTCTCAGTCTTACATATATTCAATTAAAAATCAGTTTTATAAAGTCAATGTTATAATTGTGCCAAAGGTTTATGTATACGTCTGTCAAATGTGAAAATGGAAAAAACACTAATTTATCTATTTCGTAGGAATTAATTTTGAAATACCAGCACTTCAAGAATTATACAATACTCTTAAGCTAAATCCTTGGAATTATAACTAAAATACCTGAAATCCATTTACTGTAACTACAAGTGGCAGTTCACATAACCTATTATCAATCCATGAGTTCACAGGAGCATTTCATAAGACTTTGGGTAAGCTTGGGAAAGGGAGCTCATGTAACATCATAAACCCTTAAAAAGTCCCTTCAGCAAGACATTCTAAGCAAGACTGTATTAAAAGATAATCGCATCTTGGGAGGATTTATGTTGGGGGGAGATCTAATTTTAAAGGCAGCAAAACCAGATTGCCCATCTCTTAAAGACAAGATGTCTGTGAATGAAAAAAAAAAAAAATTATATACATATATATATAAACACACACCAGAGAAAAGGTTAAAAGTAGAAAATATTCCCAGAAAAATATTGATAAAAGAATTAGGTATAGAATATAACAAATCTTTCTAGATGACAAGGATTGTAAGAATAGCATTTAATCACACTACAGAAAGCACCACGGTGCAAATACACTTAACCTTTTCTATAGAAGTGACTTACAAAATGAGAAATCCCAAAGGAAAAGTGAGTAATCTTTAGAGCACTGACCTAAAATTCACCTTGTTTCCACCTTGTGGGGTAAGGCGTTATTTTTATTAAAAAAAAAAAAAAAAAAAGAAGAGAATTTACAGTAAGAATTTACAGTAAGACACACAAAATACATAAAAAATGTTCATGATACAATATGTTTGCAAAATGTTTTTAGAAATTCACAGTAATTTATGCCAACTGAATCCCTCAGTTTGTACAGATGTTGACCTTAGGGTCGTAAGAGATCTGTATCAAAAGCCTATGCTTTTATGGTTTATCTTACCCATCCAAATACTGAACCAGTTACTTAGCATTAAATATTTAAAGATAGAGTATGAGTCTTGAAAATAAAAAAGTAAGTAATAAAGATGCAATCATAAAAGATTGGATCCATCTGATAACATAAATATTAATAACTGAGTTTTCTAAGCTCCTTTTATAGTCAACAGAAACAGACTGTATATAGTTTATAGTCTACAGAAACAGGCACTTATGCAGCACAATTTAGCTCAAAGTACAGCCGGTATCTAAAACAGTCACATGAATTGCACTCTAAAAATGTCTATTTTCTATTGACTTTAAAAGAAGATGATTGCAACAAGTTTAGATGTAGATGAAACAAGTTTAGATGTAGATGACTATACTGCAGAACTCTAAAGTAACCTGAAGTAAGGAAGAATCTTACTCAGAGGGAAGTGTAAATATTTTCTAGCCCTATCTTTTAATGCAACAGGAATCGAGTTCCAGAACATGTATGCTTGGGGTTTCTTTTTGTATTTTTTTTTTCTAGCTGCTACTGATGGCCGAAGAGAAACAACCAAATATGGAAATTCTTTAAAAGATATCTTATAGTATTATTAGTTGCTTGGAAATGTTCTATATTACAGGGCCAAAGATAAAAATATCCTAGCTGAAAGCAGACATTCTAAACAGATTCAGACCATAATGTCATGATTTTGTCCTAAATTTTGCAGATGAATTTCTAGGAAAAAAAATCAGAAAGACCAAATCAATGCAGGTATTAGGATATATAAATATGATGTGATAGACCACATGTCTTGGAAGAGACCTCTCCTTTAACATTCAGTGAGAATGGTTTAAATAGAGTATCAGGTTTGTATCTTTTTAAAGATGTGCCTTTCATTAAGCGTACATACATGCAAACATATACATTTGCTCTTCACTTAAAATGGATGTTCAATAAAATAGTATTCAGTGAATACCAAAAAAACACATTTTCAATAAATCATTTTCAAAATTCAAAAAAACATCCATTGCACTCACACTTAGTTTAGTTGAAAGCAAGAAAGCCAGAGGACACAAGAAGTGCAAGAGATCACTGTTCCCATAGCATTTCTGAATATATGTCTGCATTTATACAAGTATTTAATGAAAAGTGCAGGAGCTTAGCATAAACCCACTTAATCATCTGGCTAAATTGTTGTCCCAAATTCTGCACCAGCATGGCTCAGCTGAAAAATTAAATATTTCATGAAGAGGGGTGCAGACATCTAAGAACATCAAAAGTGATTCAGGTTTCTGGGCTTAAAAGCCTCAGAGATTATCAGAGTAACATTTCTTAAAACACATTTGTCAAAAATCAAAGTTCTAAGATAATAAAAAAAAAGTTTTAAGAGCAAAGGAAAAAGACACTATAAATTCAACTAAATAATAGCACCATGACAATTGCCTTCATTTACTTTATAACAGAATCCAAAAGTGAAACTTTTTGTTCATATCCAGTAATTTCTTGTTTTTGCAAGAATTAAGGACCTTTTTCTTATACGACCATCTCAAACAATACAGCTTTGTCAGCTAACGAAACTAGCTGATTCTACCACTACACAAGCAGTCACTACATTTCTACTCCAAAACAGATGAAAATCACTCCAAACACCACAAATTGTAATGTGAAATTTTACTTATCTCTTAAATATTCTGCTCCGGCCTTTTATTTAATTTCTGGTACATGACATACGTTCACAACTCATCTGTTACCAGTGCTCTGGAATTAACCTCCACACAAATAAAAAGGATTAAACATGAAGAGAGTCCTGGATCTGAATATTCAAAGCACTAAACAGCACAAGGGGCTCATAATTTGAGTTGTTAAGAGTTTCAGTTCCAGACAAGAACCAAAAGCTTTATTTTGCCAGATATGTGATCCTAAAAAAATATCAGAAGATTCTGCCTTGTTAAAACACACTCTTGTTAGAGGAGCAGGAGCTGACAGTGGTGGAAAGCTCTTAAAGATGAAAAAAAAAGAAAAGTGAGAATAAGTTGAAAGCACACATTAAGCTGGACTACATGAGAACACAGCACAGAACATCAAAACTGAAAATACATCATATCAGCCTGCAGCCTTGAAGAGAATAGTAGCTTCGGGTAAGATAATAGACAGAGGCCTCTCCAGCTATACTTTACTTCACATTTTCTCCAACAGAAGCATGCCTGTTATTGCAAGAAATTATATTTCATTCTACAGAAGTAACTGCTCTAACTGGCCACAGAAACCTAAAGAGATTCCAAAGCCCAAATGATGATTGGCAACGGGCTCTTAACAAAGAAATAAAGATTTTGTTGCTCAAACACCACCCTGGAAATAATTATGTTCTCACCCAGAGTTAGATAAGGTACTTTTCTTTACCTGAGAGCAATCAAGTATCTGAAGAAATACATCAGAAGAACCAGTTCATCAAAGGCCTAAAATAGACATAGCTGATAAAGTCCATGCTCGTAGTATTAATTTAATAGTATATGCTATGAATATTGTTGTATATTGAATAAAGAAAGGAAAAAAAAAAAAAAAAAAAGAGTAAGACAAAGTGGTCTCAATCGCTCTTCTAACAATCCCACTGAAAGACATGGGAGACTCCTCATGCTAACATTTAATTAATATACTTTTTTTTTTTTTATTTCTCCTTCCATATCTGCTTCCTGATCTATCTATCTGTATCAGCTGTTACACTTGCAACCAAAATAGTAGCTAACAGAATTCAAATACATTTGAGAAACTGTAAATGATGATTATCTAGCCTTAAAAGGTTAAATTCATCATTAAAAGCAATGACGATAAGACAGTTGTCATGATGGTGCCAACTGCACCTACGTAATAGATCATCTGGGCAGATTACAACTTAACTGGTCAGACAATCTAAATGTCAGTTTGGTGCTCACAGTAACAGGTGGTATGTTGTAGGGGCCATTAAGTTTAAAGCACCACTTTTAATTCAGAAAGTGAACCCTTTTAAAAAAAGGAGCAGCTGGGATGTTGCATAAAGAGATTAAATTTTAATAACTTTCTTCTTTAATGCCATAAAATCATTATTTTTGATTTCTATACACAAACTTGACTGAGAAAAGTTTGAACAATGACAGCTGCTCTATATGCTACATTTAGCCACTGGGCAGAGTTTGGGAAATACACAAAAACAATAATTCTTACAAAAAATTTAACGGAACTACATATCATTTATACAGATTCATAAACCCATCTTTTTTTTAAAAAAAAAAGAAGCGATCTGGATGGTACAGAATCCGTAATAGGAGCTGTAGCCCCTTGTTTAGAGGTCACTTGCTCAGATCCGACACACATCAACAGTGACCATTTATCCTTTGACAATTGTTCAGCACCTATGAGTGATGCTCTGGTAGTGCGTGTTGGAGAAGTTTCCAGGTGACAGTCAGAGCTTTGCTGGGAGTATTAAACGGCAGAAAAGAACACTTTGGCCTAACAACCATACTATTCTTTTTCTCTACAGAAAGCAATTCCAGAACAGTACAGTGAACAAATTGTACCTCTCAAATAAGTGATATCTGCATGGGAATTATTCACATTTTGCATAGCATCATATGAAACCTTTGAGATTTTCTCATTTGTTTATATTAGGGGTTTGATTTTTCTGCTCAACAAATTCCACAGATTTAAATGAGAGAACTGAAATAGGTCAATTTTCCAAATAACATTTAGTTTTAGTAACAGTAAGACTGCAAAATCTAGCACACCATTGGGGTGTAGCGTTCTATTCCTTATGTTTCCATGACAGAATAAAATAAGGAAAGTCAAAAACTCATAACTTCGCTAAAGCCAAGTCATACATTTTTTAGAGTTCTCATTTACATACAAAAATACAAGTACCTCAATATTTACAGCAAAGCCAACTGAATAAACACACTCAAAATTCACTCTGATTTGAAAACATTCTTAGATTTCTGATGTAGCATACAGTTTTGCTATACAGAAAATTTCTTAAACAAACCTTAGAAAATGTAAATACCTGTTACAGATAGAGAATAAAAAGTAATAATTTAATAGACCTTCACAGCACAGAAAAAATAACTTAAAGCTTTAATTTGCATTAGATACTTCTTGGTCTGCTACTGTTCACAAAATAAGTATGCTGAATTCATGCCTGGAATCAAAAACTTAACAGCTCCTATAATTCTGAATCACAGTTCAAGATGTTCACACACCAGGATAGTGTCTTTCAAGTCTGTTTTTACGTTTACTCATGTTTCTGGTAAGTAAACTCAATCCTTAGTAGTCATTATAGGCGTCATATAAAAAGACTGTTTTAGCTAGTTCATGTTTGCCTTCCTCTGCTGACAGCCCACCAAATCAGAGCATTTTTCTTTGGGAGGAGAATATTACACTATATTTATCACTATAGCAACTAACCTAATTGATTTGATGCAGGCTTCTCTTCCACCATAGGATGGAGCCACTATCCCTAAATATAGTCTAAACATTTAAGGAAGAAAAATATGGTCAACTTAACATTTTACCATGACAAAGAGGAAAATAATTGGCTTCAGAAATTAAAGTGTAAAAGAAAGTCTAATTGACTGTATGAGTGTATATCCTGAACATGTTTTATAAATATCTGTTTAGCTGTCAAATGGAACTGACAGCATGGTATTCACTGGTTGCTGCCACTGACAAGGATGACTATGCTGTAGAACAAAGATATTCCCAGAAATAAAAATACAGATAAAGAGAAGAGAAAGAAGGAGGAAACCACATACTGATCTGGAGATAAGCTTAGTCAGGCTAATAAATCAAGAAAAAAGAAGATACCAAGATATACTGAAAGTTTTGCTTAGAGTGTTAGAAAAATACAGAAAAATATAAAAGTTCTGATCTTTTGAAGCATCAGGATTTGATGCAAAAAGATGGTGAGAGATAATCAGATACGAGGTACTGCAATTACTCTCATAATATATTCACCTTACTTAAGAAGTTTGCTTACTATAAGAAATATGTCAGGATACTTCCGTATATCCAGTTATAACGTGTGTAAAAAATATGGAATGCTTTACATTCAAGCAAATATTTTTCTTTTACTTTTTGAGAAATACAGTAAACTCTTATCCTTAAAACATTGCTACCCTCCAAATTCTACTTTTCTTCAAAAAACAAAGTAGCAGATTTAAAAGCTCTGCATAAAGCCTGGATGATTTTGAAAAGAATTCATTACATTTACTAGAAATATCTCCACATTTTTTCCTTGATTTTCAGACAACTTTACCAATTCCATAAGGCAAAAAGATTTTAACAGTTTTTTAAATTGTTCAATACAGCAGCCAGATAAGATGTAAATGATGCTTCATTAACATTTGAAATCAGAGTTATCAAATCAGTGAAAAATTATATAAATGATGGAGTGTTTTGACACTGCATATTTTATGCTGCATGGTGCTTTTTAGCTTTACATGACATGAAGAGCATACTATATGTTTGAGGAATACCATCTCCTCTGATTGATGGAAGTCATTAGGAAATGGTCACTTAAGCATAGAAGAAACTATCTTCATACATCAGCTAACATTTGCATTGTTCAGCATCAGTAGATGATACTAGAAATAATGAACAAAATCTAATAATTCAGATTAACAATTTTCCTTCACTTCTTAACTCCTTCAACTCTACTATGGAAAATAGGATCATTTTTAGTGTCTGAGCTTGCAGTTAACTCTTTCTTAGGCTATGCTTGTAGGATATACATTCTAAGAAGAATCTGGATACCCTCACAAAAATCCTGGGACCCTCCAGAGATGCAAACCTGTTATTTTCAACTGCTATTATCCAGATGAATTATCTTTAATCACTTTCTGATATACATTGGAGGCACTTGTCTCCCAAAATGCATATATTTTTTGTTAAATCTCAGTAAGTTGTTTAGAACAGTATCTGCATTTATTAGAGTGTTGAATATGGTATCAAGCACAGATGGAATTATTTTAAAGTGTGATTTTTAATGAGAGGTATAATGTAAAATGTATTAAATTATAAAAAGGAATTACAGAAAATGTTACTGATAGAATAACCCTCTTTCACTATTAAGGCAGTGAATGATTGTTGTTAGTATCGAGAGTCCCTGTAACATGCAAAGTAGTGAACTAAAGCTTATTTTATTCAATTTTAATCTTGCTTCACCAAAAAAAAAAAAAAAAAAAAATTTGTAGTTTCCCACCCTATATAGTAAGGCTCAGGAAGTTGCAATTGAGGGTTAAGAACTGCAGTAGGCATACTCCTGAAAACCAGAACCTGTTCCCTATTCATCATAACCTACACCTATTACTGCTCAGCATGACAAGCCTAGCACAAAGTCTTTTATGATACAGCTAACGAAAGGAATACACACTACAGGTGAATTACAGATCAGTCAGCTTAGGTGGGGAAAATACAGTGCAGAATCATTTTGGCTAAGTTGTGTTAGCCCCTCCTGATAAATTTCATTTTTTAAATCATTATTATTGCACAGAAACTGTTTTTTCCTATTCTTCTTGCTGAAAGATTCCCACTCTGGTATTATGGACAAACTTATATTTCCTAGTAATATGGACATTAACTGCATTTATATTATATAACTGCTTGAAAATTACAGCTGCTGAGAGCACTAAAATGAAGCAAAAGAAATAATGATATTTTAGAGCATTAACACACTCCAGGCACTTGATTCCTACAGATGTCAAATCAGTGCAACTAATGGGCGGGGAATCTATCAAGCCTGCAAAAGAACTGTACAAAACTCAACTGATAATCTTGGTAACAGCTCAAAAACTGATCGTGTGGCTTTACTATGCTGAGGCAACGCTAGGGAAGCTCTGGGGCTTGTTCCAATGCAATTTCACAGCCAGAGAATCACACATGATCCCAGTGATGTTAAGACATCTGTCACTGGACCAAGTACACAGTCCCTAAAGGAATTAACATAAACAAAGCAGCTCCTGTTCAGGGGAAGTGGATCAGTGCATGAAGGGGGCACAGTCCTGAAGAGAGCTGCTAACATTTGGCAACAAACAGCAGGCCCCTGTTGCTACAGCGAAAAAGTTTGTGAGATGCAAGAAATGTTTGGTTTGGATCCGAATTGCCACATCTACAATGTGGGGACACCTCATGCTTCCAAGAAGCTGCCCTGCTGAGGTGTTCCCTCGGCTCCGGTTAGTGTGGGGCCGTGGGAGAGGGGCAGAGGTGTCAGCCTGGCGCCCAGACCAGCCCGCACCAGACCTTGGCCTTGGTCCCGGGTGTCTCCTCACACAGGAAGGAAAAAAAGTAAATAAATAAAACAGCGGGACAAATATGTACTTACTGCAGTAAGCGATTAGGAGGCTAGCCAGAATCATGATAGCCCAGAAAGTTGAGGACATGCTTGGCAAGGCGTTGGCATCTTTCCTACGGCTTCTCCTGGGAGATGGAGCCATGGAAGCCACTTCCCCGGAGGGGTCGGACAGTCAGAGGGGTTCACCAGGCAGCGCTCCCCTGGACCGAGGGCCGTTCTCCACGCGTAATCCCAAAGCGAGGCATCCTCCGCGCACCGGGGCCGCTCAGCAGCGACGCGGTCCTGCTGCCGCGAGCATCTTCCAGCCCCTCAGCCAAGGCCACTTAGAGCGCGCCGGGCTGGGCGGCCTCGGCCGGCCTGCCTCTCATCGCCGCGGCGAGACGCGCGGGCGCGGCGGTCCTGGGGGCGCCTGGCGGGGCGCTGCGCTTGGACGACGTCCCGGGGCGAGCGGCTCTCTGCGGCGCTGGAACTGGCGGGAGCGGCGGCGCCGG
>PTEX01000001.1:10719832-10765802 GCA_003342815.1 Eudromia elegans | reverse complement strand
AGAAAGAGAGAAAGAGAGAAAGAAAGAAAGAAAGAAAGAAAGAAAGAAAGAAAGAAAGAAAGAAAGAAATAGAGAGAAAGAAAGAAAGCAGAACATGTAACAGCAAACAAGACAGAAATAAATCCAAATAGAGCAAATTACTTTCATTTCAGGAAATAAAAAAAGAAAGAGAGGGATAAGAAATTACTAAGTATCAGCAAATTCTGTCTTGGAGATCATGTAAACCATTAATCAAATTTATTGTAGGTTAGTTCTAATTTCATTTAGTATATTCAGCTAAAAATGACATTGAATTCAGTTTCTGGTCGAAAGTGTCCTAAAGAAGTTGCATTCGGTGTATAGATAATAACTTACAGCACCTCATACCAGTAGGAAAGAATAAACAACTTGTTCTGTAATTTATTCCACTTGATCTTTGCTCTATTCCCTTTTTCTATTTTTAAGTTTTCTTTGAAAGCCCTTTCACTTTTTATTAACTTACACATCACCTAGATGTTAAAAAGTATATAATCACAAAAAAAAAAAATCCTTATGTTCCATGGCCATTTTCCAATATTGTTGCAGATCGTTTCACTATGCTGTGTGCTCCAAAGGAGAAAAATTAAAATATCTTATACATGCGTACATATATATACACACACGCGCGCATATGTATATGTATTTATATCCACACGTATCTGTTCAAACGAAAAAGCATCTTCTGAAGGTGCCATGGCCATGTGTATCCTGTAGAATTATATGTGTATTGAAGGAAGGATTTGAATAAAACCTCTTTCATTGTGTGGGAAAATTGCTTGAGAAAGCGGAAATTAGAGAAAAACTAGGGCCTAACATAAGTTATAGCATTACAGAGGCTTGCGTGAGGAGAGAGACAGTTACCACCTCCAGGATGGTTGGTATGTATGGAATCTACTTCTCCATGATTCCCTCGGCAACATTGTCTGCCCTCCTAGCACATACTAATAAGAGTAAATGAAGAGTGGAGCAGAATGGAGACAAACAGTCAAACTCTGTTGTACTCCCTGCAAGGTGATGATGTTGTGCAGCTGATGATGTCGTGCAGCTGATGAGTGAATGGAAGGTGGAGTGAAGACACCACAGCCAAACTCTGCTGTACTCCCTGCAGAAATGGTAACCTGGTCATACCACACAGGTTGATAAGGCTAATATGATAAGATGTCTGGTGCTGGGCCAATAAAGGTGGCACATCAGTCCTTTCCGATGGACTTCGCTTAAACTTTTCCTCATTCTAATCTCATTATAATACTAACGCCTCCACACCAAAAGTTATCCACCTAAAAGGAAGAACCATTCCTCACTGAACATGCTCTCTAGATTTTTGACTGACTAGAGAGACTTTTAAACCAATCATTAACAAAATTAAGTATGACTACACTCACTTAAGCTCCACGTAAATTTAAAAAAAAAAAAAAAAAAAAAAAAAGAAAAAAATAACTAAGGAAGGAAGAAGTTAGGGGGAAGACTCCAACACAACTTATGAATCAGACAATAGGCTGAACCTCTTTCCTCCCCTCCAGTTAAGATGCAACCTAAGATTCCTGGAGGTTGAAAGCCATCTCTCATCTTCTTGAGTGAGTGATAGTTGCACAAGTGTACATTAGAAACTAGTTAAGAACTCCTCACTGTAGTAATTTCCTGTTCTGACATCCAAAACCAGCTTTGTAAATATTGTATTTTAATAAATGATACTATTTGTGAACTCGACTACTTGTTTTGAAGGCAGTCAGACCTATAGTTGACAGATTGTGAATCTGATATTGCCAGAGTAAGGCAAATAGTTACCACAGTATTTGATATCTCTGTTAAGAGATGAGTCCAGCCACACCTAGTCCCTCTAACCTCTGAAGATAAGCTGGAATGCAAGGAGATTCATCTCTTATTAAATTTGCACCCCTTCAAATTGCAACACCCTGAAGGAACATTAAGCTTACAAAGCTCAGCAAAAGGAAAAATCCATCTGGGGAGAATAACCCCATGCAACAATACAAGCTTAAGAACAACCATCTAAAAAGAGGCATTTCAGAAAAGCTGGTGTCCTGGGGGACACCAGATTGATCATGAACCAGCAGTGTGACCTTTCTTCAAAGAAGGCCAACAGATTTCTGGATTGTGTTTAGCAGAGCATTGCTAGTAGGTTGAGGGAGCAGATGCATTGCCTCAGCGTTGGAGAGACCACATCTGTGTCCTGCACTGGACTCCTAAAAAAACTTGAGAGAATACAAGAATCAAAGGTCCATCTCACTCTCCAGTACAAGAAACACATAGACATACAGGAGAGAGTCTGGTGAAAGGCCGAGAAAAATATTAAGGATTGGAGCATCTGCTCTAGTAAGAGAGACTGAAAGTGCTGTGGTTGTTTAGTCTATAGAAGAGAGGACTCAGAAGGATCGTACCAATATATATAAATGCCTGGTGGAGGGTGTAAAGAAGATGGAACCAGACCCCTCTTAGTGAGGCCTAGTGAAAGATCAAGAGGCAGTGGGCACAAATTGAAATATGGGAAATCCCGTTTAAATATAAGGTTTTGTTTCACTGTGAGGTGGTCAAACTGTGGAATAGGTTGCCCAGGAGAAGTTGTGGGATCTCCAGTGTCCCAGGCAACCTGCTCTAGTCAATGCAGATGTGAACAGGATTGGACTAGGAAATCTCCATCTCTAAATTCCTCCATTCTCAATTGTTTAAAAAAGTGATCAAAAATACTACATCAAGAAAAAAAAAGTGTTTTAAGTCAGATACTATCACACCTCTTTTTAAAGTATTTGGCTAGAGAGTAGTAGCTAAGATTTTGAGTAACATTCATCTTTTCAGATGGCATGGTGAAAGCTAGATACCTCAGCACAGGATCTAAACATAAAGTCAGTACATGGATGCAGTTTAATAGCTGTTGGATAAGCACTAATAAATACTGAGGACAAGACAAATGATATTCTCTCATTAGGATTCCACACAGTTTTCCCATGGGTGTCTATTCCAGATGCTATTCTTGAAGGTAGTTACCTGTAGTTCTTCCTTCTAACCAAGTATTGTATTTAGAGAAGAATGAAGCGGTGATGATTGGACAGATGCCACACGATGTCTTCAATACTTTCCAGTCATTAAAACATTTGTTCAGAGTGTATGGGAACTCAGTTCAGCTCTCTCCTTTGCCTTAGGTAAATCTGCATTAATCAATGGTTCTATAATGGGGCGCTTGTAATGCCTTTGGTGAAGCAGTGTCACTGCATGTACGATAAATCAAGGCTTACAGGGCAGGAAGAGAAAGTATAATTTTGAAACTGATTGTATGATATAGTTTTATGGGTACTCACCTTGAGAGGAGACCAATCTTCTCTTGCCTGTTCACCGGACTGTTTCTATAATATGAACAATGACTATGTAATGTGCTTAATTATGAAAAAGACAGGCCACTGAAAAAGATTTATATCAAGAAATTTTGATTTAGTTGCCTTTACCTTCCAATTTCTCCCTGTAAATGGGATGATGCCTAGTTTAACTATATAACATTCATGACAAATTTGGTATCACATTGCATATAACGATATAACCCATAAAATTAATTCTCTCACATTGAATCAGCTTCCAATCAACAAAGATTTGTTTTTTTCTTTTTTTCCTAGATAGTTATCAGGTTTAATTAACCTCACCCTCCTCCCCCCAAAATAGTATTCACAACAATATGTTTTCTGACAAGACCAAAAAAATGCAAGTTAGGACACAGTAATTCACTGCTCTGAACTCTGTCTTACTTACATTCTTTTTTTGTCCTCTTCAAACCAATTTATTTCCCTTTGATTAACAGAAACACTTAATTGGGAAGTGAGGCTATTGCAAATGCTAATTATCTTACAAAAAATCAATTGTGCAAAACTTACTCATGCTCCTTAATTTTTTAGCCTTCCAGTCACTAAGTTTTGTAAAATGAGTTAAACGTCATTTATTAAACTATTTCTTCAGTTGCATCCATGTATTATTCCCTTTTTCTTAGGTGAAAATTATCTGTGTGGGTAGAACTATAAAGTTGATCGTTTCTGCTTATAAGGTTTAATAAAGAGAAAAGGTTTATATTTGATCATTAAAAGAGTACAGACCATTTTATACATATTTTAAATATTAGTACAATTTCTTGCTTTGAATACCGTGTTAGTAAGATTTCATTTGTCTACTAACTTACAGTTTTTAGAATGATTTAAGAAAAAGCTGATCCACAGCTGGAGATTTTTTAAAGCTTTGTCTCCTAGATAGGTATTACTTTCTCATGATTACATAAAAGCATTCAGGTGAACAAAGGAGTTAACCATATAGTTGAGAATTTAAAAGGAATTTGTTTCTAAGTATTGAAGAGTGTTAACATTGACAATATGTTCTACTATAACATTAGGCTAACAACACACAGTGCACAATATCATTTCTCCTAAAATTTTCTGAGGTGCTCAAAAAACTGTCAGAGATGACTAGAGCTGTCAAGCTGGCAGTTGTACATAAAATAATGTCAAGAGACACATGCCCTTGATCAAAAAGGTTATGAAATAATTTGGTTGTTAGAAATGATTTACCAAAAGTTATCTATTCAGAATGAAATTATCTTTCATGAGAGATTGTGTGAAAATCAAATAGTTTATGGAGACTTTTTTTACAATTATAATAAATTTAAGTGATTGATTTGATGGTAATCGGTAAATTGGTAATTGGTAAATTGATCACAGAGTGCTGCTGAGCATAATTCTTTTGGTATATTTAAATATATTGAGCATTTACTTAAAAAACCCCAAAAATTTACAAATTACCTTTTAAACTCTACTAAACATTGTGTAAATCATGATCAACATGCTCATTATTTCTTCATACACAATAACAAGTAGAACTACCTCATTCTCTTTTTTTGAGGTAATATGATTGAAAAAGGGTTGGATTCTGATGAACGTTAATTGAGTTGAGTCATTCTGAAGTCTGGGTCACTGAAATAAGGCCAAATTTTTTTATAACTATCATCCTACTGCTTAGCAGTCATCAATACTAGCATCTCTGCCTTGTATTAGGCAAATCTTTGTTTAACTTGCTTACAAGATTAACTTAAGGCTTTAGAGTTCTGCACATATTCATGAGAGAAATTATCTTTCTTTGAACAAACATATCTCTTCTGCCAGTGCCTTATTAAAACTCATGATCAGAAGCAGTTCATGGACGTATCTGCTAGATACTCTCACAACATATAAAACTCACACTATCAGAAGAGCTGTTGCAAGATGTCTACATCATCATAAAATGGAGGGTAAGTTGGTAGTTCTCACCTTCAGATAATAATCAAAGGACTATAGCCATTGTGGAGCTTCATGGAGCATCTGGTAAGTTAAATTCTAAAACTTTATCCAGAAGAGCAATTTCAAACTCACCTTTCTCGTTTGTCTAACAAATGAGTGCCATATGCATCAGTTTTATTGTGGGGAAAAAAAAATCAAGCTGAAAGGCATCCCTGTGGTCAAACAAAGCATTTAGTAGCAAAGAGGATGTTCGGGTCACTTCACAGTGAGGGCTTTATTTTACTTGTTTGTTTTTTTGTTGCTATTATTAATGTTTACTGCTAAGAGAAATTTCATGTGTCAGCTGAGGTGCACGTAACTGTGACATTTAATTCCTTTAACAGCTCCATCCAATGTTTAGGTGACTAAAATAGCTATGCACCCACCCAAACACTTTGATTACTATTGATGAAATAGTTTTAAAAAGTGATTATCAACAAAATAGAAATCACATAAAGCACAGTACTTGATGGCATTTTATTCCAAAAATAAATGATTGTGAACTTATTTTTGTTGGTATTTTTTGCTAACCTGACTGTCTATATTACTTTATAGACTTAAGAGAATTAAAATATCCCCTATTCTTCAGTAGGTAGTACTTCACTGATTACTTAATTCTATATGAACTAGACTGTCAGTAAGCCTACTCTTTCTTCATGAGTTTTTGAACACTTCAGAGTTTTTTGTATATAAAATATATATAAATAAATGATTTAAAGTTGTACTGTTTGAAAATTGTATGAAACTTTGGATTTTTGAAAGAGAAAAAAATGATCAGTCAAAGCCCTGCTTTTAGAAAAATAAAATTTATCTATAAACAAAGTATGTAATATTCTTTAATTAAAAAAAATGTTTAGATCAGTTTGTTGTTGTTAAATGGTGGCTCTGATAAAACATTCATAGCAAAGACAGCTGCAAAGTGTGTTTGTTTTCAACCATCTCTTCCACTATGGAAAATCTATTTAATACAGTACCAACATTAGAAAACAGAATGTGTAAACATAAAGGCTTTAAAAAAAGTTACACATTTTTTCCTTAAAACTTAAATGCATACCATTCAAGAGGTTTTGTTCTTCTTGTCATTTACTAGTTGTGTCTGGAATAATTAAATATCTTTGAGTAGTTTAGTTATTTGTTCAACAATAGGTATTATGTTTCACCAAATCTAAAAGGGCAAAACTGTGGCAAAATTAACTCCTGGTTCAGGGAAAGGCTACGTACTGCTTATGCATTTGCATTGACATGTTACATGTTAAACTTTGGTGTCTTCTTTTTTATTTTATTTTTTTTTTTAGAAAAAAAACCTCAGCTTTTTAAAATTAATGAATTTGCAAATTTATGTAATTTATTTCACAACAGAAGCAACACATGATCTTTCAAAATGGCAGTGTGGGAATTCTTAGAATATTTTCACTCAACACAGAGCTTAACTTTCAAAGACAATGAGATTAACACTTGAAATGTTTAAAATCACCTGTCCTTCCAGGAAGTACACTTATGATTCCCTCAATTAGCCCAAACCTAACCTGGTTATGAAAAAAAAAAAAAAAAAAAATAAAAAGGCCACCTGTCCTGAATTGCCAGATGCCCAAAAGCCTGGTTGAAGAAGTAGCTCACTGAATCCTTTGCATGGGCAACTCCCTCCTGGTTGCTCCCAAGTGACGTCTAGGCATTGCTTGACAGTCTCTCCAGGGTCAGTTCCCTCTGGGGCTGTTGGTGGTGATGCAGTGACTCCCTAGATTTCCCACATGCTTCCCACAAACATCTATGGTTTCTTTAGGAATGACAAGAGTCATATTTATTGGACTAGGTATACTTGTGTGAGCAAAGAGGAAGATACAATGAAGAACAAGAAATGTACTTAAGATTTTGCACATATCTAGAGTTCTCTTACCAGAGTAACTGTGGGAACTGTGCGATTTATTTTCTTAGTTCATTTAACACTATAGCCACTAAATGACTTAGGCATCTGAGACCCATCCAATTTCTACCTCGGGTCTTTAAATTAAAAATTTAGATGTTCAAAATGTCCACTTAATTGCTGCATTACCTTCAGTCTACAGATTCCACATTTTGAACAAAGTTCCCTGACCACCACTATTTACCTCTGAGTGTTTGCAGAAGCCTTTCGACCCTCAGAGTATGGAACATATGGAATATAACAGCAGCTGAAAAATTAATATTTATCCATCTATTTTGTCTAATTGGCTGGATACATTAGGTACATTTAGACTAGCTGATTTGAGCATCCTCTTGAGAAATTGGAGGTCCTCTCCTGCTCTTGGTTCCATGGGTCACCAGACAAATATCCAAGGAAATATACTGATTCCCACACTAAAGGCAAATCCCGTGTCATTTAGTCATTAGAACTTACCTCTGAAGTTTATTTTGACTGAGTTTGACATTTGATGTGAATAATTTGCTCTGAATTATCAAGAATGGTATTTAGAGCTGACTCATGCACTCTACTATTTTGTGCAAGCTATTTAAATAGACACAGCAGTAGGATTTAGATCAGTAATTCTGTCAACCTGGGTATGAAGGTAAAGGAAAAGATTAAGCCCACCATCAAAACCGTTGCTTGACTCATTAGGTTGAAATGTCTTTTGTAACCACTAGTACTCTCTAGAGGCATCCCTACTTTTTCACTATCACAAAACAAGCAACAAACATAGATGTTAAAGTGTTCTAGTGTATTCACTTTCTAGTTTTTATGTTTAAAGCACTTTTGGTTAAATCATTTCCATTTTATATATGAAATGTGTTTGTGTTCTTTCTCAGTAAACTTGTTTATCACAATAAATATATTTATATGTGAGTGTGTGTGGTGTATATATTTTATGTGCATGTGTGTAAATACTAGAACTATAGTCAATGTACACATTTTTACCAAACAAAACTCATTTTTTAATCTTATTTTAATGTAAGTTCAACCCTCTGCATGCACAGGGTCACCTAGAGCATGTGGCACAGTATTATATCCAAGCAGGTTTTGAATATCTCTAGGGAAGGAACATGTTCCAGTGCTCTGTCACCCTCACTGTTAAGAAATTCTTACTTAAGTTCCTGTGGAACTTTTGATGCTTCAATTTGTGGCTGTTTCCTCTAGTCCTGTCGCTGGCCACCACTGAGAAGAGACCGGCCCCAACCTCCTCACTCCCTCCCTTGAGGTGTTTATACACACTGATTAGATCCCCTCTCGGCTTTCTCTTCTCCAGGCTGAACATGCCCAGCTCTCTCAGACTTTGTTCATAGAGCAGATGTTCCAGGCCCCTGATCATCCTCATAGACCTGCGCTGGACTCTCTCCAGTAGCTCCACATCCCTCCTGCACTGGGGAGCCCAGAACTGCACACAGTACTCGAGGTGCGGCCTCACCAGGGCTGAGTAGAGGGGCAGAATCACCTCCCTCGACCTGCTGGAGACGCTCTTCTTAATGCACCCCAAGATCCCATTGGCCTTCTTGGCCACAAGGGCACACTGCTGCCTCATGGTCAACTTGTCGTCCACCATGACGCCCAGGTCCCTCTCTGCACAGCTGCTCTCTAGAAGGTCAGTCCCCAGCTTGTACGTGTTTCTGGAGTTATTCCTCCCCATGTCCAGGACCCTGCACTTTCCCTTGTTGAATTTCATAAGGTTTCTCACTGCCCAGTCTGTCCAGGTCCCTCTGGATGGCAGTGCAGCCCTCTGCGGTCTCGGTTATTCTTCTCAGTTTCATATCATCAGGAACTTGCTGGGGGAGCACTCCATTCCTTCATTCAGATTGTTGATAAACAAATGAAATAGAAATGGTCTGAGGACTGACCCCTGGGGGACACCACTAACCACAGGCCTCCAACTAGACTCCCTGCCGCTGATCATCACCCTCTGAGCTCTGCCATCCAACCAGTTCTTAATCCACCTCACTTTGGTACACACATGGGCATAGGGAAATCTGCATTGTCTTAGGAGAGCTAATGTCTGCATTCGTAATTACTTATAGGCTCACAACGCACTCTGCAATTTAGGATTAGGTACTCTAATCTGCCTGAAAAACTGAGGCAGTTATCAGTACTCAATGATCAGTGGGTTGCCATGGGTTTTCTAGTGATGGTAAAGTTTCAGTCAACCATTTCTCCACTTTGTATGTATTTGTGTAGAAGTTGATGGATCCTCTCCTTTTCTCATAATACATGAGCAAACAAATCGGAAAGAGATGTTTCTGTAAGGAGAACATTCTTTCAGCAACTTGTCAGTCAAGCAAAATTCAGACTGGCTGCCTGGCAGGTTTTTCTATTGTTATCTATTGTAACTCACTTGTATTGTGTAAATGTAATCAAAAGAAACCTTTGCTAAATCTATACTTCATGGATTTGTTGCCTTCTGGAGTCTGAAACTTGTAATAAAGAAGGCAGAGCTTCTTCTAGTCTAGTGTAACCTATGGTGGACAGCACCTAGGAACAGATATAAGTAACTGGGCAGGACAGCGATATTCAGCCTGCACTGTGCTGCTATGTCAGAAATGAGGTCTGCACACCTGTGGCTGCTTAATAGATCCAAAACACAGAACATGGAGAAGTCATTATTCAGATCAAGAGGACATTAAAGCTAGTGGAATAAGTGGTTGTCTCCAGTCAAAACACCTAGTGTTTATTCAGTGAGTGGAACTGCAATGCCTTCTGAAAGAAACTGTTTGCTTTTAAAAAGTTTGCTTTGATTTTCTGTAGAGCCGTATAAATACATCTCTGCAGGAATTTCACTTTTCAGCAGCTTTTGCTATTTCAAAATGATGATCTCTTCATGCTTCTGACTCAATTGCTAGAAAGAGAGTGTTTGACTTTGCCTTTTTTCTATGATACCAAGGGTGGCAGGAAATGACCCACTGCTATTATACTATCAATTGAATGGGTAGCTGCAGGGTGTTGGCAAACTGCAGCTTGTGGCAGTGCTGACAAAGAAACAACAAGCACAGTGGCTATCTTAGAAAATGTACAAATGAGAGAAAAAGAAATGACCCAGAGAGGCATATAGCATTTAATTTGTAAATAGGATTTCACAATACAGATGATCTCTAGAGGTCCCTTCCCACCTCAACCATTCTGTGATACAGACTTCATCAGAAGACATTTGTTTTCTTGCACAACATAATCTAAACACCATGAAAACTTGCCCTAATATTCTTGCTCTGAAATGTGCTATTCCAGATGCCAACTTTTTTTAGGCCAAAGGTTCAAAAAGTAGCTTCTGCACATTACTCGCTTGCATCTGTACTTCCTGGTAAACATGCAGGCATGCAGGCTGGCTTCCTGCCAAAGCCCAAGCAAAAGAATATCAAATGTACTAGTTGTCAAACAGTAGACCTTGGGGGACATTCAAATTGATATTATGCCACTGGCTTTTAGTTTCTTTCTTGTCCTGCCAAATGCCTTTTGCTGATGCCCAGCCTCTTGTTGCCGGAAAGAAGTCCAGATGACCATGAGTACCAGCACGTAAGAAAAATGAGACACAGATCAGCAAAAAACCATAGCATACTTTTGACATGAACTTTTTTTGATACTATTTTGTTTACTTATACCCACTACTGTAGCTACTGTGAAAAGGTTTAAGAACCATCCTCCACTTGTTAAAACCAGATAATTGTCAAAAAGAAAGCAAACATTAAACAAACAAATAAATATTGGAATTGAGTGGGTTTATCTTGGAAGATTGAAAGATGGGATAAGAAGAAGGGGGAAAAAAAAGTAAATACAAGAGCATACCTTTTAAGATAATGAATATAATTCATTTAAACTTCATTATGTTTTGTTTTCCATTATATTTGAAGGGGAAGCTCTGGGTGAAATGCTGCTTCCATGAGCAGCAAGAATTCTTTTGAGAAAAAAAGTTCAAATTACAATTTACTGCATATTAATATAAGATGCCTAAGCTATCACTTTCATTATACTTATGTTAATAGTTCATTAGTTGATCTATAGAAAAGAGAAAATTACTAGCAAAAGAGAAAGAGAAAATCCTTCTCAAGAAGACATCTGAAGTGGAAGCAAGTGTTGGGTTTTTGGTTTTTTTTTGTTTTTTTTTTCTGTTTTATCTACTGATTATTGAGGACTGGGGCATCTCTTTTATGAGGAAAGGCTGAGGGAGCTATTGTTTCTTTAGCCTGGAGATGATTGAGATGATTGCAGGGTATACAAATATCTTACGAGAAGGTGTCAAGACGAAGGGGACAGATTCTTTTTGGTGGTGGCCAGCAGTAGAACAAGAAGCAATGGGCACAAGCGGAAACACAGGAAGCTCCATTTCAATATGAGCAAAAACTTATTTAACATGAGATAGGCAGAGCATTGGCACAAGTTGCCCAGAGAAGCTGTGGAGTCTCCTTCTCTAGAGATATTCAAAACTCACCTAGATGTGGTCCTGTGAAACATCCTTCCTACCCTACTTGAGCAGAGGTTTAGACTAGATCTCCAGAGGTCCCTTCCAGTCCCATTTAATGTGTTTCTGTGATTCTGTAGTACTGAAATATGTCCACAGACTCAAGAACAAGTAGCTTCTTGAGAATGAAACTAAGTTGTTAAAAAGGGTGACTGAAAACGAGTTCATTGTCCTCCTCCTACTAAAAGCTCCCCAGAAGATATTAACTTGTTGATTGTAGAGACTAGTAAATCTGGATAAAGTTAGTTTTATAAGAATAAGTACAGACTACCAATTGAATATTTAATCCTGAATAATACTTACTGTTTAATGGGTGCTTTGAATGCATTTTCACAAAAGTTTTAGATGTCTACATTGAAACATAAGAAGGATTTAGACCTCTAGATCTAACCTTATAAACTCAAAGCCTAAGTTAATATTTTATCCTAAATGCACCTTTTTTTCTGGGAGGCATGTGAAGTCCACAAAATACATGTAGTTCCTAATGAAGTAACCCAAGCATCGTTAGCTGCTGATCGTAGTCAGCACTTCTAAACATAGAAAGAAAATACAAAATCTTCTGTCTTGTCTTAAACTGATTAACGAAAATCTTTTAATTTGCAATCTTGATATATTCATGGCAAACCTGTTCATGGCAGCTGCTTTAATGATAGAAAGTGGTTATAGAAGATATTTTTCCTGACTTTTTTTTTTTTAATCTCCATGTTTTATTTACAGAGAATAACCTCTTCTCAGACTTAAGGTCACATTTATATATAAAGTCATTTTAACTCTCTCTCCTATTAGGAGGCTTTAGAGGTTAAGATCAACATGATGAGAGATATCATAAAGGTTTTTCTTCCATTAATATTAATCCTATTTACAGGCTTATATTATGTTTAAAGTATGTTTATTGTATGTTCACATTGGCATATGAATCATTTACCAATGAAAAACTATTGTTGAACTGTACTACTCTTTAAAAGCCTGAATTTTATTGGTAGGAAGTAGAAAAGGTTGGAAGTGGATTGGAGTCCAGGACTAATGTTTGGAATATAAGAGAAATTAGCTAATTGACAGGAGGATGTATGCATTGTGGAAAGGAAAAAAAAAAAAAAAGAAAAGAACTCTAGAGAAGTCGGAAAAAAAAGGAATAACTCTGAATAATTGTTAGAAGACACATCAAACCACAACAGGCATCTTCCTGTTGCAGTGTGAATTTCACAACACTCTTATCCAGTTTCTCTTAAAAGTCTAAGACGATTTAAGTAGAAGGCATTACCGAGTCTTCTTATATCCATTTAACATGCTTCTACCTACTATACTGATACATGCAAAAGACAACACAAAAATTTAAGTCAAATAGAGGTAGCTGTCCCACTTTCCAGTATACAGAAGTGTGATGTTGCTGCTGGCCTTCCTTCTGAAGCACCTTGAAAGATGGGTGGCAAGTGTGAACTGTGTACTCCTCAGGTCCTCGGAAAGGTAGGCAAGTGTGTGACTAGTCTGCTGCTAGCTTGCAAACAGGCACACAGCACTTCTCCTCCTTCACCCATGTGGCCCTGTTGTTGCAAACTATGGAAATAATTGGGATTAATAGCAGTGTTTATAGATCGGTTGTTTGTGATCTTTGCTGTGAGGTTTCTGTCTCTCTCTTTGCCCAGGGTAAACAGGTCCGTGGCAATGAGTGACCCATGTGTAAAACATTATAGGTTATTTTGTCTTTATCAGAAATAATAAATAGCTCTATATTTCTTGATGGTCTATATAGATGACCTTTCTTTTTGTGGTTTTTTTTTCAAAGATGAAAGAAACTAGCAAAGAAAAACAAAGAAATACCAGCATGAGGAGCCCTTTTTCATATTACCTACCTACACTAGAAAAAAAAATGAAGATACACTCTGTGACTGACTTTTAAAATAAACAAAGGCATTTCAAAATAAAGCACTATGAAGGTTTTGATAACTTCAGAAATAAGATTATTGTAGTTTTTTACTTATCCCTTGATGTTAAATTTAACAATCACCTTTTCTTTTTAGTATGGAGCTCTGTTGCTCAAAGATTACATTGCAGATTGCTTAAAAATTCTGTGTCCCGCACTCATTAATCTGTTTCTTACTTTTGTTTTAGAAGTTCACTGCTACAAAAAACACCTTATCAGCAATAATATATAAATATATCAGGGCTAGTCTAAATATAATTAGTGTGACAGTTATTAGAAAAATATTTTAGATTTCATTAATAAAAGAACAACTCTGTAACTGTTCATAACATTCAATGTTCACAAAAATAACACATCAATTAATATTTTTTCTGTTTACCTATATATAACACTTTTTCTTTTACGATTAATTTAACAGACGTAAACATGAAATCAAAAGTAAATGCGTTCAAAATACTCAGATAAAATAAGGTACAACATAGCATCCAGAAATGGTAAAGTCTCTGAGAACAGATAAATTTGAATTGTGAGCTGAGAAATAGAATCCTTCTTTATAAGAAGTTGCACATCTTCGGAGTTTAATTACAATAAGGCCTGTCACCATAAGATTAATAATAAGCAGTTTTTCACTTCAAACGATTCCAATTGAATTGCGATAGTACCATTACTCCTAGAGAGATAAGGTCAAGTAAATGAGGCAAAAGCAAGAAAAAGCAGAAAACTAAACTATATTAAATGAGGGAACATTGTATAATAGGTCAGGACCTTAAAATGTTCAACAAGTCTTGTATTTACAAGGGCATATTTTAAAAAATACAATATAAATTATTGAAGTGAGATGGTAAAATCCAAAGAATCTTTTTGCATGTATTTTTTGTTAACCTAGCAATACTTTGGGACATAAAACTGTTTTCATAAATATGAATAGACAAATACTTGTCTATTCATATTTCCCCCTCCTTTTTGGAAATGGGAAAAAATATTCCAGACACATAGTCACTATCTATATAAATCATGTGCTGGCACTTATGTGTGAAGAGGGTATTTATCTCTTTAGGGATAAACTCTTTGGAATTGTTGGTTGTGAGATTGTTTTCTAATGCACAGGGTAGTGCAGGATAAGAGTCATTCATAGTTTGTCTTTATAACTTGCTAAAAAAAGGCATAACCCTTTCCATTGGGGAGGAGACATTTAAGCCAACAAAATTTCTGGCTCAGAAAGGAAATCTCTGAGGACGCCTGTAGGGGAAACAGAAGTGAAATAAAATGTGCTAGACTAGACTCCTCTAGTGAAAATCCTCCATCATGCAAAGAATGATTGTCTTTAGATTTGTTACTGAATTCTGCATTAAAAATTAAAAATACAATTTAACAAGACCATCATAAGAGATTTTAGAGGACCCTGATTTGTAATAACATTCCCTTTAGATATAACCTATATTTCCATTTTATGTTCTTGATATCGTTATAGTTCATCCTCTTAGACTCTTCTGTTGATTCCTCATCTTTCTATCTAAAAAACAAATACTTCTCTTTTCTCTAAGTGAACTCTATGCTGAGTGTATGCAGACTTTTGACCATTTGACTGACCTCTTTTGATATGTTTAAAGGTTTGCCTTATCTTTATTAATATAAATATTTATTCTAACCTTGTAAAATATCCCATCAAATATATAATGATTCTACCTTTAGAAATCATATCAAAGAGCAGATACCTTGAAAAGGAGTAAGAATAAGTCATGAGGATATCTTCAAGAATAATAGTGTGGAGATTGTGGAAAATATTTGAAAACAGATATTCGGTCTTTATTTCTTCCTTTCCTAGAGAAAATTCCCCAGGGAGAGAGCAGAATCTAGCTTATTCTTATCTCTAGCTGTGTCCAGAAACAAGTATACATAACGGAATATGCACAGTTTGCCTTGTTGATTCTTGATTACCCACTGAATTCAGTACATAATCTCACATTACTTATAGCTTATGAACTGAAGAAGCTATTAAATCATTCTAGTTACTGGCAGAATAAATGAATTAATAAACATGATTTTATGTCTTAATTAAATCAATATAATTTGGTGCAATATTCAAGAGAACAATGAGGATAGTTTTCCAGCCCACTTCCTGCATAAATTAGTTTGTCTGAGTTGGTGTTTATCCTGAGTTCCTCTGAATGTGAATCACTTAAAGAGACATTTAAAACAGAATTGTCTTCTTGGAGATATCTGTTTCACATTCTTGTTGAAAATGGTGTATTTTTACATGCATCCTCATACCAAGAAAACACAAACAAATACATCTTGTTTGTTAATGTAATCTCTCAGAATGTAGTATATCTGTCAGAAGTCATTGTGTAAAATCTAATATTTTTGCTATTACATAAATCTAATTCAGGTAGTTGAAGAAAAATCACTGTTGTTTTTTTTTTTTTTTTTTTTTAATTTTTAGTACCGGCATTACTGCATTGACTTGGACCAGGTACTGTATATTTTACAAATATAAAAAAAATAGCCTATTTAAATATAAGAGGAAGTCAACACATCTATAAAGACCTCTATAAATGGAAGTTCACAAGAAAACAAGGAGAATGTCACTAGTGGACACTGATCAAACTAGCAAGAAGAGCAAATTATAAAAAATCAGTAGACGTAGACAGAATTGCTGCCCATTAAAAACACCCACTTCTAAAAAGTACTCATTGCATTGCCAAGGATTTGGCAGGATATAAAGTTAGAGAAGAAAAAAAATAATTTGAATCCCTATTGGCTTTTCTCAGTTGCCCCATACTCCCCAGATAGCTCTCCGTTTTCTTGTTTTGTGCTTATCTACTTGTCTTCTGAACACATCATTAACGTTTTTTGCTTCATAGCTTTAATCACTTTTCTCTTTATATTATTCCATATGTCAGGCTTTCCAGTGTTTACATAATACGCACTTGCTTTTATGTTTCTTGTAAATACTTTTAAAGAACCTATGTTTTTGATTTCTTCATAGTGCCTCATAATTTTAAGAACCAATATCTTTTAATAAAGACGCGTGTGAATCATCCTGTTTTATCAATGTTCTCTTGCAATTAGTCATTCTGCATGTGCTTTAGCTCATTCTTTCTGAATGATGCTCAAGGAGACAGTTTCATAACGACTGATTTTATTGCAACTCTCATTCTACTTTTGGAATCAAAATCTGACATTTTTCTTACAATTATTTTACAAGCATATATCTCTCATGTTTATGGACTATCACAATAGCAAAGTGTTCTGCAATAAAGTTCATCATAAATACATAAAAAGTTTTTCTTGGGGAATATGTCCAACATCTTTCTCCTTCTGGAAATTGTCTATCTCAGCAAGTTATATTCTTGATTATTATTGGAAATATATTGGCTGGACTTTTCATTGATAATACAAAGACAGATCTTGATCCAGCTGAACAGATATGGAATTGAGACAGCTTAACAGAAGAGGAAGGAAGGGAGGAAGGGAGGAAGGAAGGAAGACAACATGAACAAATTGATGTTCATCAGCTTGTTCATTTTGAATAGGATGTTGAGTGCTCAGTCCTACAGAATACTAAGATGAGTGTTATAAACTCAATGAGCAGCAGCAAGATAGCATAGAGAACACAGCCTGAAAACTCAGCTATTGGAGAAATAATTAGAAAAAATAATCATCACTTTTTTTAAATCCATATGCATTTCCAGGAAGATCCAGCAGTGGATGAAGGGAATTTTGCAATATAATTTGCTGCAGAATAAATTGGAGATTGTTGCTTTTGAAACCCATCTAATATAAATAGAACTCTTCTATGAATTCATCTGTAAATTCTTCTATTCTGGGTCAGATGGAAAAATTTATTGTTTATTTCCTCTCTTGTGATGGTGGTACATATTAAGAGGAGGATAGGGTACAACAGGTTCCAAGAGGCAAATCCAACAGATCGTTCAGTTATTCTTATCAATAATTATAATAATTATAATTAACAATATATTAATATTAATTATAATCTCTTGAACAGTCTAAAGTGTAATGTCCAAAAAGGTCAAACAGAATCTGTAGAAAGCTGGTGATATGACAAGTATTGTAAGGTTCTCAGCATGTAGACATGTTTCCTGTATTGTACACTATATGCTGTGTGACATGTTACAAACCCCTGTAGAGTCTTAAGAGTTTAAATTAAACTGAGCAAATAAACTGGGAACAGATGTCCAAGAAGATCTGTTATTCTCTCATTAACTCAGTATTTATTAAAGAAGGAAAATACTTTCTACAGGTGGCTGTCCAGAATGAGGTGGTCCCACTGGGGGAAGACATGAAGGGAAAGCTGAGATTGCAAGTTGAAATGTAGTTTCAGATATAAACATAAGGGAAGCTTAGCCCAAGATTTTGTTAATGAAAATTAATATACTCTTTCAAAGCAAATGCACTACTATGCAGAAAGAATGCTTATAGGATCTAAGGAATCCTGGGATCAATAACAGAAAGCCAAAGATTTGGCAGCAGTTTCTGTTGCCCTTATAAATGAGGGCATGCACACTTTGCAGTTTCTAGAATAAAAAGCTCCTGTTTGTTGGTATGTTTTGTTATCTGCCCCCCAGACAATTGTTTTGTTTTGTCTTCAATCAACAGGCCAGCTTTTCCTGTCTCCTGTGACTGCTTGCTTTAGACATTAATCTCTGATGTGGAACTTCGTCAGGTGTTTCAAAAAATCTAATTTGTACACACTGCTCTTCAGAGGGCTGATCGTCTCCCTTACCATTTGTTAATTGCACAGATTTACTGTTAGTACTAGCGTGATATCTAATCTGCTTTATTCTCTTTTTTTTTTTTTTTCCATATTTTACTCCTATAGGACTATTTATGGGTTTTTTATTTTCCCCAAATATACATGTAAAGCCTTTCATTAACATTTAAATATGCTTGTGTTTACATTTAATTTAATTGGTATCTGGGTTGGGACTGGTTTTGGCCATATAAAATTTTGCTAAATTAACTTTCAGTAGAATCCATCATTACTACTTATTTCCTATATTTCTCTCATATGGGCTAGATTTTACTATTCTCCTTTTCTCCTTTTTTTTATTTACCTCCAAATATGATTATTGTGTCATATCTGTTTGAACATTTTTCCAATGATTAAGATTGGTAATGCTGATATCTTCCATTCTTACTAACAAACTCATAACAAAATGCATTTTTTTTCTCAAGTAAGATGAGCCATTAATATCATTTTTCATTTAACAGCACAAATAAAAAAAGTTAAACAGCATGAATAGATAAGAAAGTAATGAAACCACCTTCTTCCAGTGCATAGAAGCAGTTAAGGCAATGCAAAAAGATGGAGTATACATTTTGCAGAGAGCAAGCACAAATCAGATCATCACAAGAAAAATGCAAACCGAAGCTATGCAATGACTATAGTTTTCTCTCTTGGTCAATGTCCTGGGGAAATGATTTCTGGCAAAGATTCTTAGTAAGCCTAGTTTAGTGCAAATTTATTATATTTAGAATTTTACATCCTTCTCAGTGTCGTGCACATATCTGGATACATTTTTTTTTCTTATGAAATGAACAGTAAATTACAAACTAATTGAAGGATAGCTTATGTCCTCATGGTGGTAATTCTGAACACATAAACCGCACAAACTTCTGCAGGAACATTTGAGAGCAGAAAATATATATAATCTGTATACCAATATGTAAATGATGGTGCTTCCCAAAATGTGTAAATTACTTCAACTGATTATTAAATAAAATAGAGTACATAAATCTTATTTACAATTATTTAGGCCTATTCTGTGAAAAATATTCAAGTCAGACTCTTATTTATCCTGAAATGCTTCAGTAAGGATCTCTGGATGTACAGATATTTTAAGATTAGACCATATAAGACTTTTTTGCCTAGGCATAATTCTAAAGCTCAAGAATCACATATCAGTGAAGGGACTTGTGTTGATGCACCTAAGTGAGGAAAGGGATACCAAGGATATTATCTTTGCTTGGAGGATAAGGATTTTAGGCTAGTCACAGGGTACAAATCATGCACTTTGTGTCAGTGGCAATGACAAGCATGAGAGACTTAAGTTCTGTCTAAAAATAGACTATGTTATGACATGAAAAGCCATTGACCTGTTAATGAAGTGCAGAGCACCTGTGTCCCAAGGCCCCATCCAGACATCTAGAACCAGCTTCTACACACAGTCATATCATCCTGCAAAATCACTGCCAGATGAATGAAGTATTGGTGCAAAAATTCTGACTTACAAAGTGTGTTCTTATTAAACACATCACAAGATCTTGTAAGCATTAGGAATGAAATGGGCTCTGTTGACATTACAAATACTTGGTGAAGGTTCCTCGAGTCTTACTATACTCACAAACTCTCACCCAAACTGAAGACTTGAAAAATAATCCCTTATCAGGTCTTTTGGAAAAATGTCTACCTCCACAGAAAGCTGTTCTGTCAACAGAAAAGTCCTTTAAGGCAGAATCAGGAATAGTTGGCAGCTAAAATGAATTGCTGCAGAGAACCTTGGCATAGGATATCTTCCAAACTTTTCGTCTGGGGAACCAAGTCATACTATGTTACATCAAGTTACATGTTCTATGGATGCAACAGAAGAAATTTAGACTAACAGAGAAAACTAGCTTGTGAAATAACTAGCATTGCCAAATACACAGGCCTATGCACAATTTGGATGCTATTGGTATGGGTCAGATGCCTGGAGGTCTGTAGTATGGAGTCAGCTAGAGTGTAAACTCAAACTCAGGCTGATCACAAAGTCAAAACTGCAGATAGACACTGCTATAATTGTAACCTGCCCATCTAGAGATTCTCTACATAAAACAGGTAATATTCCCAAGTGACCTGACAAAATAAAGCTGGAGGATGCTTGTGGTTAAATAAATATTTGCAGCCATTCCAGAAGTAGGACTGCAGTGTGATTTTACTTGTATTCTTTCAACAAAGTGTAATGTCATTTTAATTTGTAAATGCAATTAACAATAGTAATTAACACCAGTGCATGAGAGGTGGCCAACAACTGCAATGAAGATCATGTTAGTCATAGTGTCTTGAACAAAAAAGAAAAATATATTACAGTATATTGTCTATAAATCAGGAAGTTTCATTTACTAATTTATATTGAAGTATTTTTACTCTGTACATGGCATTGCTAATGCATAGAAATCATATATTTTGCTTGCCTTGGATGGTGTAAACCTTCGATGACAGTAAATCTGGATATACAGGTAGCACTTCTCTCCTACTCCCTTTAGCCCATAAATTTAGTAAACAGCAGTTTTGGAAAATATATATAGCAGGTACAGAATTCCCTCCAGACAGAAAAGCAATAGAGTAAAAATGAAGTTCTCCTTTTGACCAGTCCTTTTATGAGAAAGTATATAGCTGCTCTTGTTCAATATATTCAAAACTCAGTCTTTCACTGTAAATCATTTAACATGCTATGACCAAAATACATTAAATTATTTTGATATAATATTAATGAAAGACAAATCATGAGTTAATCATAACTTTCACATCTTTTAGTTCATGATGGTCAAATAAAAATATTTCAGGAATTGAGTCTCAAGTTCAAGCATCAAAATTGTGTAAATTCTAATATGGAATTTTATAAGAAGTCAAATAAGAAGTGTGATTTTAAATGAAGGTTTTTCATGGAGGTCTAATTAAGTAAACAATTATATATAGTTTTTCTTTTATTTTGGTTGTCATGTATATGGATCATCAGTCAGCGTATCCATTGATGCCATTTGTTCATTCACTATCTTTTTTGCTGTCAGTTCCTCCTCCTCCTCCTTTCCATCTCTACTGAAGCAGTACCCTTGGCCATTCCATTCTTACCTTACCCATCTCCATTCTTCATGCATAACTAAGCATGTTTTCACTTTCTTACCACTATTATGAATCATTTCCTTTGTTCCATTGTGCTCATTTCCTGAACACATTGTTAAAAGATTTGCAAGGAAGTATTCTGATTTCAAATTCAAAATATAATCTGTATTTATTTTAGTTTTTAGGTGTAATTCAAAAGCGTTGAAAAGAACTTGAGTAGCCTACCTTTTTCCCGTTACAGTTGTTGTCAATATAATCTTCTGGTCTAACAAATGATATTTATGGCAGTTTTCAATGACTAGGGCAAGATGAAAGATCTACTAACACATAAAGATCTTCTAAAGACACATCTGTTTCAGTAATTTTATCTCCAATTGCTACCATCTTTTTTTCAATGAAAATCATAGTAGTCTGGAGGACAGTGTCATGATCAACCTTTGCTTACTGATTAGAGATTGCTCATGCCAAAATGCATGTCTCTTTTTGATTGTTTCTTATATTTCACGAGTATTATTTTTGTCAGAAACTGACAGTTGAAAAGCATTAAATGTCATAATCTTTCCAAGAAAGCATAGTCTATTATAGAGCATGGCATTATCATTCCAGGAATGAAAGTTTGCTTTTTAATTCACTACTGAAACAGTACAAGCCCATGACAATAAACTACTTTCTTAAAGAAAAAGAATAAAGTCAGATTTCCTGATTGTCCAAGATCACTGAAAGGTATTTCAAAAATATAGTTTCCATGAAAATAATTTTTTTTTCTGGAAGATTTTTTTTTTTTAATTTCATATAAGAAATTGTATGCAATGTTAAAATTGAAACTGATAATACTAATTTGAATATGCAAATTCAGAGTTGATATAAGCTATATTTTAGAAAGAATATATAAGAAATACAATAGAAACAAAGTTTTGGATATAGAAAATCACCAAAACATGTAATAAGAAATGTGTTTTCCTGAAGCAAGCTTCTCAAGGCAGTGGAAATAAATGCCCTTATGGAACTCATGTTGACTTTATTGCTTGCATGTCCCAGTAAAGAGCTTATTGCCTTCATATAATTCAATTAACTAAAGGCAGTGTGAAATCTATTAAGAAGACACCCTGCTACCAATTGGAACTAGTCTAAATAAACACAAGCCGTAGCTTTCTTTACATGACCTTATCCATTCTATCTCTAATCAAAAATTGTTTTTCCTGCTTTACTTTCCTATAGCACTGTTCTTTCCAAATGCATACTGATCCTAGTACTTCAGTTTTATTTTCCCATCCCTTTCAAGTGCATTTTTATGCGTCTAAGTTCAGCTGAATTTTTCAGCCTGCATTCAGGAATGAGCTAACTCATATCACTATTCCTATTCCTATTTCTATTTCTATTCTATATTCCTATTTCCTATATATTCCTATCAGTGTCCTGTGACTGCATTTGTAGAGCTAATTCTTCTTTGTTACACCTTATCTTAACCTTATTGTTAAGTTCAAATTCCAAGGAAGACGCTTGGTGAGACCCGATACAAATGAAATGCAATTTTTGAATTCCTTTTCAGTGAGTACTTTCATCCTACAAGTCAATAAAGATGCACAATTCTCCTAGTAACAGTTCTCTAGGGATAATTTGCACCATAAACTCTGTCACGATGACTTGTAAACATCAGGTTACCAGCCCACCCCAAGATCTTTGCAAAACTTCATTGATTTTTTTTCCCACTCTTTTAGTTTTCTATTATTTTTATCACTGGAAGCTTTGTGTTCCTGTTAGAGCTTATTTGAAAATGGATATTCTTGCTAAAAAGAATTATTACTCTAGAAAATTTGAATCAACAACTTTTTCTTTGGCAGAAGTCTGAAATTGATAGACAAACCTCTAGGGATAGCATCTGCTCCTCTGACCATGAAAGTCCTTATCTGAAATTGGGTATTTGATTAACTTGTTAATATTAATTAACTTTTGGAAGATCCATGGAAGCTATAGGTGGTTGCAAGCATTATTAATTCCCACTTTGAACCTCAGCAAATATAAACACCCAAATCATGGAGTACAGTTCAGGACTAATCCAAAGGTCATGCAACTTAAACCTTTGAAGTCATGTAGATTTAAAGCTAGCTTCAATAGACAAAACTTCCTCATTAGATTTCCAAAACACATTCCAGAGGAGTTCTCTGCAAGAGAAGAGGAAGAGATTTTTATCTTTCATAGATGGATGGAGAATATAGGCAATAGACTTGCCTCTCTATTGATTCCAAATTATTTGATGTACTACTGAAAATATACCTTCATATCACAAGGACTATGAAAGAAGCCATTTTCAGAAAGGAAGAGATCTCTGAGGCTGAATAAAACTCCTAGTCCCACTCAAGAGGAATTTGCAGGGCTGCATTCTTCCAGGAGCTGTTGAGTATTTCAAGAGCAGAACCCACTATGCCAATGCAGACGTGACATATATAAAGTGAATATTTACAACTCCTTAGGGGCATCAGCAAAGGACATTTTATTTCTGCTGTTCTGTCAAGACATCAGCAGTTAACAGTTCCTGTTGATTTTTGAATGATTTTTTTACCATCAAGTTCTACCCCTCCCATCAATATAAATCCTTCATTTCTTTAATCAGCTATGAAAAACACTCAGTAAGAACAGACCCATGGAAGAATTGTCATTTAGATTTCTTATCAGTAGATAGTATGGCAATTAATAAAATTGAGTAACACTGCATATTATCAGTCAAGATGTAGCCAAGAGCTATAGTAAATGTCTAGGTGCTAGAACCTGAATTTGACTAACTTCCTTTTTACATAATTACATTCTAACACGTTGTTCAATTTGCTAATTGACTTACATATACACATTTATCTGACTTACATATACACATTTATCAGTAGTCTTATTAAGCTTTTTTCATGGGCATATCTTCCATATTTGGCAAAATCCTGACTTGATATTTTTAATTACAATTGTATGCATGCATGTGTATACATATGTATGTATATATGTATTTCTGCAAATGGGAATAAATCATTTGAACCTTAGGTCTTTGATTTTCACTAGCCCATCAATGTCAGTATTACCCAGAGCAAGCAAAGAAACAGAAGTATGGTCAGTAAGGCCAAAGCCTACAGGGTGAGATATGATCCCAGAAAACAATAAATTGAAAGAGTAAAATCATCCTTGCATTTTAGCCTTCTCCAGGTAGACTGCAACTCATCATGAATTGTTAGAATTTGAATCAGGCACATAAATGCCATCTAAATCCCATTTGCAGTGCTTATCTCCTTTACTGCCTCAAGCTCAGAGTAAATTTGGTCTGGACAGAATACTAATAAATACTCCAAAATCAGGAAGTCAATAACAAAATTGCTTTCTTTCAGCAAATCACGATGAAAAGCTTGTTAAAAAAAAAGGTTTATTTTACTTGTAATATAATTAATAAATAATAAATAAACCATTTTTGCGTAGACTTTGCAAATTAAAAAAAGAAAAAAATACATTACACATTACAAGCTTCTTATAATGTAATAATGTAATATATTATAACATATTGTATTATAACATAATGTATTTTATAATATCCATATATCCAGTGTTTATATAGAGTTACGTATGTATGCCTGATGCATAAGACTTTCTTTCCAGTTGCTTGTAATACTCAAATTTAGCAGTGAAATTTTCCATGCCAGATAAGAAAACTGACTTTCTAAATATTGAATAAGATTTGTTACTTTCGTTACTTTCTTTTTTTTTTTTTTCCCAGAACAGAGCTAGTAAAGAAAAATATTAAAATATTGCTTCACCCACAACAGTCAGTGATGATGACCTTCTATTTTGAAAACTCAAGGATGGATGGTTATTCTTATATAAAGTGGATAAAAATAGTGAAAGGATATATATCAGGCAGGTGCCTTATGCACCATAAGGTGCATGGTATTTGGGTCTACACAATTTTTTTTCCATGGTATTGTCCTTTATAAAAATTTCAAATGGCATATTTCAGGATGGAATTCCTATATGCTAGTAGATAAATTCTCCTATATCTACCTTTTCAAGGTCTCAGCAAGGGGTAGGACTTTTGTGCCTCAGCTTCCTCCTGCTGCTGATAGCTGCATTTAGCTGAATGGAAGGATAGCTGCTTCTCCTTCCCAGGTATTCTGTTTCACAAGACTATATATATTTTGGGACATTTTGACTAAATTTACTTTTTGTTAATATGATAACAATAAACAAAACTGGTAGTTTAATTGATAGTTCAGTAAATAGTAACAGAAGATATTTATATTCTGTTACCAACTCCATGATTCAATAATCGATGTTCAGTAAATCTTTGCTGTACCTTTTACCTCAGTTATCCTGCTTGTTAATTGCATAGTGACTTTTTTTTAATGACTATGAAAATATGGTATAAAAGTAGACTATTAACTAATATCATATTATATATTTTGTTTCCTAAATCCATGCTGTAAATCATCTTTTATTCATTTAAATTTTTATCTATTTCAATCTAGAAAAGCACAAAGTGTCACATCTCCTTAATGAGTAAAACTAGTACTCAGTTTGTGCAATTGTGAGAAAATATTGCTTTTGCATAAAGTTCCCCTAAATAGAAATATAATCCTGTAAATTACAGATCCAGGAGATTTTGCGTCTCCTGCATATAGCATATCAGGATTTTGGTCTCCCAAACACAAAACAGACATGGTTTTAGTTAAGTGTAAGTCATTAGCAGGAGGTCTTTTTGGGTTGGATGCTGTTGCACTGGCAAAACAATCTCAACTTGGGGCCAGTTAATACAAACTTTTGATGACTCATTTGGATATTGAGAAAACAAAAAATAAGTTAGCAAACAAACAATTAGTGAAACATCTTTCCTTTCCTTCCTGAGGCTTAACTTCAAGCAAGCATCACTTTCTGTGCATCACCTACTCTTAACTTCCCCTATCTTCTCTGTCCATTAAACTCATTCCTTTGCAAGCCCTTTGATGAGGTAATGGATAGCACAGGGATTTGGGGCCATGGGCCTAATAGTTTTACTCCATGCATCTTAATCATTTTCCTCTGTAGCAGAGTGGGCTGCCCATGGACCTTGGACCCTTTTCCCACTGTGGATCCTCCTCCAACTGCAGTGCCTCAGAGGTCCCTTCCCTGGGACAGAATGCCTCTTACCAAGAGCATGTCTCCAGCCACATGCCTAACACTATCAATGTCCTCTACATGCCTCCTCCATTCCTTTTCTGTGTCTCCTTCATTTCATTTCTCCTCTCATTGGCTGCTGCTCTTTATTCAACATGTTTGAAAGGAACGTGCTCCCCTGACTGGCAGGAGTCTGGCCAGTAGACAGGGCATTCAAATAGTTTTCAGGAAAGGCAGCATGCAGCTGTGAGTAACACAGCCCAGCTCATGGCCTGCCCCTACACAGGGCACCCCTGCAGCCCAAGCTGTCATTTGTTCACAGCTGCTCATATAAGTTTATCGTTTCCTAGTAATTTTTACATAGAAAGGTGATCACAACAACGGTTTTCCTCACCTCTCTCTCCTGCTTTGTGATGCCTTTTCTGAAGAAATGTGTTTTTTTGGCTGCAAGAGGATAGGTTGCTAAGCTGTTCACACCTTTGTAAAGTACAACTATTAAATGTGTATCAGCTTCTGACAGGTTTCATCTCACTTTTTGCTAAGGTTCTTATGTTTTTTTCATTTATGGACACTGGAACTAAAATTGAAAATTTAAAGTTAAAAAAGGAAATAATATTGCACATATGCTAAACATCAAGGAAACGAGGAGGTGATAGATAGAATATAAACAAATAAAGCAAGCTATCTGATAGATTAATATGTGAAGGTGTCCAACACATTCTGTAATAGAAAATCATTCATTTGCTAAAAAAATTCATTATCAAATATCTGGAATAATGATAAGGTACCACCTCTTTTTCTTGAAAATTGGTGCATAGTTAAGAAAAATCCAGATAGTTATGTATTATTAGCTAAAAAATGAGAACTAATTAATTATGGAATAAAAAAACCCTAGTGTACTCACAGTCAAGAAGCATCCTTTTGTTCCCATGAATGGAGGTACTTTCCCCGTGGCAGAGAAACACTCGTTTTGATAGACTTCGCAAGAAAAATGTCAGTTATATTTCACAAAGACTATTTTATTAGGACTCTGTAATGATGTTTTTGTCCTCTATTATCAAATATGTGCTCTACAGAAATGTTTTCCAAAGCTTCAGTCTCCAGGGAACTTACATCTTCTGACAGCCTTGTAGAGCACTACACAACTCAGAGCTCATTCCTGACTATCTTAAAGATGGTCTTTGTGCCTCCCTCATATTGATCCCTTTGGACTTCAAGTGTCCATGACTGAATAATTTTCTGATGTTGCTATGTGAATGTTAATGAAGAGCAATTAGAATCTAATGCTGGAATTAGACACCTTAACATTCACAGAATTAATCCAGGCATTTCCTTCCCATGTAGTTGTACGAGAAGAAGGAGCCCAACAGATGAATTTGTTGAATATTAAATTCTGAATAAACTCTTTCAGGTTTAAATAAAGCCCTGATCGGCTTTCCTTTTTTTTTTTTTTTCCTTTTTTTCTTTTTTTTTTGGGTCTTTATCAGAATATCTTCATATTTTGCTATCATTTTCTCGCTAATAGAGAAGAATTTAGAGTGGACACATTCAGGATATTGCTTCATAATGGGCATTCATCAGTTAATAACAAAATATTAAAATCCATAATCTTTTTATTTTATTGCATCATCAAAGCTAAATAATATTTCAGATCTCAAAAAGAAGATGTAAAATTCATCTACATATTACCAGTTTAAGTGCTGAATAGATGTTATTGACTTGTATGAGCAATTAAAATATAAAGTTGTTTACTGGAATTTTTTATTTTTTAATGTTTCTGTGTTCAGTGCAGAAATATGTAACATAAATTGCCAGATTATTCTACTTGAATACTCTTACACACATGTCTGTGTTGGCATTCTGTATATCCTGAAATACCTGGAATAACATGCATTATTCAGATAATTAATTGTTTGTACCAAAGAACTAAAAATCACTCAAAAATGCCTCAAATAGACAAAACTAATTAAGTTGCTAAAATTCAATGAAGAAATATATGTTTTTTAAAACATAAACATTAAAAACATGCTTTAATAGTATAATTGCTATCCATGGGAAGACGATAGAATCTTGTAGATGGTTCTGATTTCTTTTTAGGTGAAATTAATCAAAACTTTTCACAATTATTATGCTTACCTTCAATATACAAAGTTCATATTTCAATCTTTTTGTAACTTTAAAGAAAAAAATGGATGTTGTAATAAGAATAAGAATAGAATAATTCATATATAATAAGTGAATTATATCAAGTCCTTTCCCATGCAGTAGCCTAATTCCCTCAATCTTGGTGTCACTTTCATATCTTTGCACTCCTTAAAGCCAATGCCTTGTTTCAAGTTTTATGATACTCTATGTCTCTGCAAAGAGTAGAGGTCTCAGTTACACCTGTGTGTTATATTCTACAACATCAGAAGAAGATGCAAATTAAATTTGGATAAATTTAACCATCTTCATTTTCAATCTGAACTTTTCAAATCATTGGATTTACTATTAACTTGTGAATGAGATTAAAAAAAAAGTTCTTCTGTCAAGATAGTTCAAATAACAGCTATGTTCACATAAAGAGACACTAAAAGAAAGGAGTAATAACAAGGAGTGACCAAAAGCACATGTCACAACAGTATTTAAGCATTATTGAATTTTACTTTTTTAAGTATAACAAGCACTTGCAGCCCATGTCTCCTCTCCACAGCAAGGCTATAACCAGTGAGTTACAGAGTAAAACTCTTGTTTTTCAAGTCCAATAAATCTTAAATTGTTTTCTGCAAAGAAACTGCCTTCAGCAGACTAGCTTGATAATGCCACAGTAACAAAGCAACTCAGGATATTTCTTTTCAGGAGTTGGGTGATGTGAATTGTGATTGTCACAAAGAAAGAAGCTGAACTTTGGCTTTTTCAGTATTGGAACATTTCAGTATGTTAACATGACACAGTTCTGTTTCTTTGTCATGCTTTCTCCTTTGGTTTGAAAGAATTATCCACCTTTTACTGCTCCTAAAGGTCACAGTAGGTTTTGGTTTTTTGATTGTTTGTTTTTTATGTTTTTATATAGTTTGTTTCCCAAGGAAAAAAATGGTCATTGAGTATAAAACTTTATGTTTTATACTGCAGTGAAATTTATGTTAATTCATTGTTTTAGTTCAGTTTTTCTGGAGACATATGATGCACTGGATGAATTATATCATGCTTTAAAGAGCAAATATATGGAATGCATAGATTTGAGTATTCCTTGTGTGGGGTGCTTGGGTCATTTTGTTAAACTGTCTATAATATATACAAATATATAAAAAATGGCATTCAAAAATATTAAAATTCAGTATCTTTCCCTCTAAAACAAAAATACATGGTCTTGGCTTGAGGTGAATGTCCATTGCAATAACTAGAATGAAAATGCCAAGGTAACTGGATAAGCCCTGTGAAAGTGGTAAACAATTAACAAATTGACAAATGAACAAATTAACAAACAAAACCTGACAAATAAACCAATTGGCAAAATGGAAAACTGACAAATTAGCAAATTGCTTGGTAAGAAAGGAAACATGCATACTTGAAGTTCATTAGAAAGGGTAGCTCTAGGTAATGCATAGGTAAAATTGATTCAAGATCCTTTTAGTCACTGGTGGTAATTTTTCATTGAGATGTTGTGAATGAGGCAATGGAGTGTGTCCTAAAACTATGAACTGGGACTTCGAGATTCTTTAATTTACTTTATCATTTTATAAGTCACTCTGTTTCTTGTAGCTTCTGTAGACTGACCTTTCAGGTAGCTACAAGGATGCAGCATCCTTAGGTCAAAAGTTATAATTAAATATTAGTGAAGATCATCGCTGGACAAAAAGCTACTACTCTATATTTACTGTATATTGTATATTTCAAAAATAAGTGTATCATGCATAGATGAAAGGTAGCTAAGATAGCTGTCATGCTAGCCTCTGTGTGAAGCATGAAATGATGTATGGTGAAAGACTGCTGTAGAGGGAAAGCACGGCCTCTGGTAGCAAACCCAGGGCACCATTCTGAGCTCACATGGATTTGAAGATAATGTGATTCACAATATGTTTTACATTAAGTTCTAAGTTTAAGCTGCTTTAATATTTTTCCAAAGTCATACAGGAGTCCTGCTAGGACTGGGAAAATAATACATGCCTCCTAAAGGCTGCTGGTTTTGCCAGGTGCTAGGTCATACTCCAGGGGATCTCTGCTATAGTCACCCTGACTACACTGACTTCAGAAGCCAGACATACATGAAGTGAGAAGTGGTGTCTGGGGAAAAAAAAAATATGTACTATCTAAAGGAAAGATATGATCTGCAGTTAATAGAGGTGACTAGATGATTGAATTTATTGAGAGAGATTGTTTAAGTGTTGGAAGAGACATTATTTCAAGAAAATTTGCTCTTGAAATAAGGTAGGAGACTCCTGTTATCAACTCCTGCCCTTGTCATAGTGCCACAGAAGCAAGCACAAGTCAAAAAGTGTAAAATCAGAAGTGGTAGATAAGCTCTGTGGCAGTACTGGGTGAGTATTCTGTTCCATGGTTCCCCCTATCAAAGTACTGTGAGATGGATACTAACACAGAAGCCAAAATGCCAAATGGGAAGTGTTTCTGCTGGCTAGTAAGAAATGTTGAACATGAAGGATGAACTCAGTCCACACAGCAAGACAACTTGTGTCAGGACTCTGGGGGGCACTAATAGCCCTTGCTGGCCTCGAGCAGCTTTGTAGTGCAGAGTTTCCATCAAAGCTCTACCTGAGCTGACTTGAGCTGCCACTCCCAGGCTTGCCCACCTGGCTCCAGGGTGATGGGACAGGCACTGGCTGGCAAGTCTCTTCCATGTGGCCTTGCTACCACACTTGGCTCAATTGTGCTGGACCTGCAACTGGGGCTCTCCTGCGTGACCTGCCTGTCTGGACTCTGATCTCCCCACCACGTCAACCCTACCCCCTAAATTAGCCCCTGCCCATATCACCTGGCCCCCAAGGCTCCCTGGGGCCACTGGGACCCTTCCCCTTCAAGCCTGCAGGCCTTTGGGGGCTTCCTAGGTGTGGTTTGAACACCCCCCCGCCTTCCCCTTCAGGCCTGCTTGGCTTACGGGGCTCCTCAAGAGCAGCCTAAATGCCTCATCCCCAAGCAGTAAACCTCCTATGCCATGTGCCTTTCGCAATTCTCCATCTGTGCCCTGTTTCTGTCTTCTCTAAAATATCCCTATGTCAATCAATGGACATTTCATCTCTCCACACAGGAAGTCCCTTATGAGCCTAGATCACTGTAAGGCATGAGGAAACCTCACTGTGAGTGATGGCTACCATCAGGGACCTCAGGGCACTAACAGGTCTTAATGTCTCTGACGAGATTCACCTGGGGCCTCTCCATGGGCCCAGGACCCCGTTTCAGTTCCACTCAAGACCCTCTGTCCCTACCCGGTGACTGTAAGAGTGTTGTTGCTCTAGATTATTAATGACCCTGTCCTTGCCTGGCCAGGGCCTCCTGGCCTGGACCCTGACCCTTCTGTGATGGTCTGAGCGGGAGACCTGCCCCTGGCTGACCTCCTGACTTCCCTGTTCCCACAATGGGGGCAGTAGGACGGGCGCTGACTGGTTAGACCCATTCCCTGATGACACTGAGGTGTCCCTTGGCTCTCCGTTCCCTGTTCCCAGATGAGAGGCCACCCTGCACTGAGCACTGCCACTTTGACACCTTCAGTTTCTGAACTATGTCTTATCCTAGATGTTTGCTAATCTCTTTAAAGTGAGGAGAGCTGGGCATACACAAAATATTTTGGTAAAATAGAGAATAATAATTCATAAAAAGGGCACTTGTGGAACCTGCTTATCATGAGGGGTGATAACACGTGATCCAAAGATTACTGGAAAGTTGTCTTAGGGTTAGGTTCCTTTTAACTGTTTGCATGGGATGAAAATGGGTGCAGAAGTCCACATGGTGAATTTAAATTATTTCCCATGTTTATACTTTTCTTTCAGCAAAAATATAATAAGTAAGACATCTGGTGTATTCAGGTCAATAAAATCATACAAGGTATTGATTGATCAAGAAGTACAGTGAAAAGAGAGAATGACTTTTAAATAACTTACATTTTTATGTTTGTCTTCTACACTGATAAAAGTTTTATCAGTATTGCTTTAATGTTTAAACTGGTGTGAATTAGAGAAGAATCATATTTGTAAAACAGTGTGACATGAGACTGTTGCAGATTTGCTTTAAGGAGCTATCTATCATAAGTTCTGATCTGGCATCTCTATCCAATATGTCTTCGCAAAAGCATATATATTTTAAATAAATACAGAGTAGCATATACTGTATTCTTTTCAATAAGTTTATGTCAAAACAAGAATATAAATTACTCATGAAATATAATGTTCAACTACTCAAAAAGTATGACAATTTAGATAGAAACATTTCAGCAAAATGACTATTGTTTCATTAGTGTACAACCTGCTTTTTAATATCTGTACTTTTTCCTATTTTAGGATCATTCTTGTCGGCAACCTATTATCCTAAATAAATATCTACACTGATAAACAAGACCTTGTTTCAATTGCTCCAGCAGCTATTTGGATTAACTATATTGAACTAAGTGCAGGCATTTTATTTGTCCCCATTCTAATTGAAACAACATTTCTCCCCTTAGGAACAAACTATAAGAAAATCTATGATCTGAAAAAAGACCAAAAAAAGAACCCGACTTCCTAAGGGATTCGCTCTACAGTTCTCCTTTTTTCAGTACTTTATATTCTGATAAGATTCTCACATAAATTCATTTTAATTTTAAATATATCTGGATAAAAAGTCTATACAGTTATGTGTGCTTTTCAGTTTGAGAAGAAACCACAACCATATTGATAGATTAACCACCAGATTATTCATTTATCTAGATAGAGTCACACTCTTTTCCTTCTTTAAAAAATATATAATTGATGGAGGTAAAAATTAAAAAAAAAAACAAGACAAACCCATCAAATTTAGATTATCAAAGGCTAAGGAAATTTAGTGGATTAACAAAGGCATAAATAATGACATAGTGACAGAATAGTAACCTCTATTATGGTCTTGAGGAAAAAAGACTAAAGAAACTTCTTATCTACTAGACATTTAATGCTAACTTTATAAAAGAAACATTTACAGTTTCAGTTCTGGAGTATATCATTCTTTTTACCTTCACAGTGCTTTTCAGAAATGTGTATTCTTTATCGAACTGTGACAGAACTTCATCAGAACTCTTCCTTCTGTGTACTCTGAAGAAAAGTCAGTACTGTTCAGCAATTCGAAAAAACAGTCCTTGCACATATTCTCAGGAACGGATTGTATGGCTCAAGGCAGTAGTTTAGTAATCATACATGAGAAGAAGAGGAGGCTTCAGAAACACTTTCATATTTTCTGTTGTTAACTATAGGCAGCCAATATATTGGTGCATTAATATATTGTGCGTTAAATCCAAGATGAGTCATATCCCATTCCAAATTGTGCAGTCTTCCAAGTGTAGTAGAGGTGTTGCAGGGGCCTAACACAGTGTTCTGGATTCTCTTCCAAGGTCCTGTTATTTAAAAGTTTCAGCACTCACAGATCTTTGAATTTAATTTTTGGTTTGAATCTTCAAGAGTGCAATGAATAAATACAGAAAGAAATGGCATACTTTATTCTTCATACTTATTTCAATCTTACTTTACTTCTGATAAGAAAGATATAAGATTACATTGCTCAAATGGAATATCAGTAATAGTACATTTCTGCAGTAATTGCAAACATTGAGAGCACTGCCTTGATTTCACTGAGGCGAAGGAGGTTTTGGTTGCAGAGATATCTAGAATTAAGTTGAACACTTTGTCTTTTAGTTAAATTGTTTCCCTGGGAGATGTCCCAATTAAGCAAATACTCCAATTAAGTGTGTCTAATTTGGATGGAGGCTAGAGTACTTCCTAATTCATATAGGGTAGGAGTAACAACAGCAAGACAGAAGCAATGTCAAAGAGACTGGTTAGACTTTTAGATGAATGTTGTAGATTTATTCTCTTATTCAATTGTATTTTATTAGGTTAATTGGTTCACAACTGAAGATACATTCCAGATAGAAGCTTGAATATTTTCTAGTGTTTTCCTGACTGTAAGATCATGTTATTTGCCCTCTCTGCTAATTCTTTTGTGTTAACTGCCAAGTAGTTATTGATGACTTTTTTGAAACTGCCATTGCAAGAACTTAATGAATTGCTCTTTTGCAAGGTCATATATCAACTCAAAGATCTCCACTTGTAAAGACTGTTTAAATCTGTCATAAACATACTTTGGTTGCCTAAGAATCATACCCTCTGTGCATTATTCCCTTCTTTCCTTTAACTTATGGGCTTTTATTATTGTCAAAAACTATAGGAAAACAGATTTTGAAAAATCAGTCTTGATAAATCCTGATGATAAAAAAAAAGATGAACAGGTCATAGAAAAAAAAGTAAATGGAGCCTTAATTTGCATTATCGACTGCCACTATCTCAGAAGACTCACTTTAAAGCTACCAACTGCTTTTTCCCTAGTAGCAATATGCAAATGAGAAAAGTATTGAGGTTATGCACTCATTTTACCTCATACAAAGTCAAATATCACTGTATTGGATGTCAGAAGAGAGAGGAACAAGTTGATTTTTTATCTATATATACAGTCCTTGAGAATTTATAATTGCAGTGACTTTACAGGTTGCCTATGGCTACCAGTGTCTCTACAGTATATCTAATTTTTTTTTTCTTGTGAGAGGCTGTGATAGACTTCATCAACAGAAGAGTACTAGGTTTGATTATAGCTTTCTTCTCTGACATACAGAATAAAAGTAATAAAAATAATTAAAAAAAAAAAAATTGTCCCCAGAATCTATTGGAAAATCAAATGAAAACACAATGAGAAGTCATCAGTATTCTTACTTCAACAGTGACTGAAGTTATACACTATAGAATAGTCATGGTAGTATGCTTCCATTTTCTCCCGTTACTGCTGGCTACTCTAAAAAGAATATGGTATGTCAACACCAAAGGGGTTGTGATAGGGAAGTAAACAGAATAGGCATTTTTTTTTCTAATGATGAGAGGAAGGAAGACAAATGATATATTTCTCATTTGAAAAAATCACAAATTGTAATTTGTACTATCAGAGCTGATTACTATAATGTATCCCATCCCTGGTACCCTTGGCACGGTATGCTGTACTTTCTCCTTTGTTATGGAAAAAAAATGTTGTCTTTTTTCTCTCATAAGGAAATATGATGCATGTCTGTCTGTGATGGATGAAAAAAAAAAGATGAAAGAATGGTTAGATTGTCACAGGAGAAATTTCTTTCTAGATTGTCTAGAGCATCACAGGATGTTGCTAGCAATGAGTGTATACTCAGCTAATGTATTTTAATGGCTTTTGATCTCTGATCTATTAAAGACACTTCTAAGATGCCTTGCAGAATAATTTCATTTATTCTCATGTACAAAGTGACTGTTTTTACTGAGGGACAGCCTGAGTGAGGTGAGCATTCTCAGCCAAAACAATAGCTTATTTTGCATTAGGCTGGGCCGATAATATTTGCCCAGAAGATCATGATCTGGGATTATTAAGTCTGGAGAAGAGGAGAGTCAGGGCAGACTCTCTCTACAACTACCTGAAAGGAGGTTGTAGTTAGTCAGGAGTCAGTCTCTTCTCCAAAATAAACACGTTAGGACAAGAGAAAAAGGGCTCAAGTGGCTCCAGGGGAGGTTAAAGTTAGACAGTAGAAAAAATTCTGCAAGCAAAGAGTGGTAAAGCATTGGAACAGGCTACCCAGGGAAGTGGTAGAATCCTCATCAGTGTTAAAGAAATGTGTAGACGAGGCACTTAGGGACATAGCTTAATAGGCATGGTGATGCTGGACTTATGGTTGGACTCAAAGATCTTTCCAGGCATAATAATTCTATGATTCTAATAGCAATCTAATAGATGACCCTTTCAGTAGCAGCAGGCAGTATAACAAAAGTGGCCACAGAATGAAGCTTGGAAATTTCATCTTGGATGATGGGAAAAGCTCTTTTCACTAGGAGAGAAGTGCTGCAGCAGACGAGATCACTCAGAAAGGTTTTGGAGTTTCCACTCTACAGATTTTCTGGACATAGCTAGAAAAAGCCATGGCTGTGCTGGAATAGAACCCTAGTGACAGCCCTAGTGTCAGCCTTGCTTCTAGTCAGGGGTGGAAGTTGAAGACTCCCAGAGGTCCCTTTCAATGAACTTTTCTATAATTTTGCAAATGCTGATACACAGTTGAGAAAACAAGACAGAAACCACTCCTAATAGCTAGGTGGTTTAGATGTAGCCATTCTCTTTTGTTATTATTTCTGGTGGTTTTTTTGTTTGTTTGTTTGTTTTTTTGAGACAAAGAGGCAGTTTAGGTATATGTACATGAGTTGGGACATTCTGTACATCAAGAGCACGTTAATATGTGCCAGACGAAATAATGTTGGCCATTTAGTCTCATTTCTTGTTAGTGAAGTTTCTCCAGTTGCTACAGGAAAGATACCATTTTTTTCTGACATCTAAAAGATTGTAGAAACCCTGGCAAATTACTAAAGCTCCCAGGACTCATTTCATAAAACTAGTAACTTGCATGTATTGGCTAAATTCCAATATAAGTAATTATATCTTTCCTAAAAGAAATCCTTCCCATAATTTCCCTAGATGAGGTATACCTTACCTGCTCTAGCATTTTGTGTAATGTTGACTTTCCTTATTTTGTAATTCTTATGCAGAAGTGAAAACTGATCTTCTGAAGCAGAGAGAATAATCCTTGGAGTAGTTCAGATTAAAATCTTTTTATTTTAGTATTATGTCAAAGACTGAAATGCTGTTCAGCTTGAGACCCACCTTTACATAGAAAAGAAGTATAGGAATATAAATGTTTTGAAAATCACACAGGAGCAGCAAAGGCTTCTTGATTTAAAAATCTTTTACATTTTGGAATTCTGAAGAAATTCTAGAGGACTAATGGAAAACTGAGATTATTTCTAATATTATTATATTATTTCTAATATTTCTAATATAGGTAAGATATAGATAGGGCTATTCAATCAACTAAATAATAGACTTTGTCATATGAAGTTGGAGAGATCTTGAGATTGTTTAAAAATATTACAGTGGTCATATATTAGACATAAGTTACTAGCTAACATGTTTTCAGTGAAGATTGGTTCAGTAAAGAGTTTAAATAAAGTGTAGCATTACTAAAATTTCTTTAAAGTGTTGGATTCTAGGGGGAAGTACAAATGTCCACTCCTTTTTCTTTTTCTTTTTCTTTTTCTTTTTCTTTTTCTTTTTCTTTTTCTTTTTCTTTTTCTTTTTCTTTTTCTTTTTCTTTTTCTTTTTCTTTTNTTCTTTTTCTTTTTCTTTTTCTTTTTCTTTTTCTTTTTCTTTTTCTTTTTCTTTTTCTTTTTCTTTTTCTTTTTCTTTTTCTTTTTCTTTTTCTTCTTTCTCTTTTTCAGATATGGCTAGTGGTTGTGATGACATTTATTTAATGACAACAATTTTTTTTTTCAGAGTTTTCTGTCATAAGTGCTAGGCTATGGATCCAGGCTGTTTGCTTTCATCATGATTTTATGAACCTAGACACCTTACTCAACAACATAGGTTTTATTCATACATCCAGATATTATTGAGGTAAAGATGCAGAGTAATCATAACACTTTCCTTTTCGAAGGAAAAATATCAGAAATATATCAGAAGATTGCATAGAGAATCCAAAGCTTAAAAATTAGGAGCCTATTTGAGCAAAAAAAAAAAAAAAAAAGGTAAAAATACTCAGCAGCCGAATGCTCTTCAGTTTGTCATACTAAAGCTAAAAATGGTTTAGTATTCTGAATTTGAAGCACAGTATATCTAGATTAGAAGTAAGATATCATTTTGAATAGTAACAGGAATTAACAACCGGAATAATGTGTGAAGAATTGTTGTTGATCTCGCTGCCAAATTTCAAATAAAGGATATCTTTCAGTCATGATAAGATTTCCGTATTTTCTACTCAAACAGGAAATAACTGATAAAGTTCTATGGTCAGTTACACATGGAAAAAGACTGAATGTCCTTTATGGTTCCTTGAGTATTCATAGCCTGCGACATTCTCAGAACATTTAATTAAATACTGTTAGATAGTCTATTTGTCTAACAAGCAAGAAAGTTACTATTCTTTATCAATTGAAGATCTTACAGAGGATAATATTGCAAGTCATTTAAAATTTTGTAATAAATTAAATAAAAATATGGCATTTTTTCCTATTATTATAGCAGAATGAATATAACTTGTATCTATCTCAGATGATTTAAGATAAGGGGAGATAATAGCAAGAACAAAGGCTGAGATTAAAAGTGTATGAGTTAGAAAAAGGAATGATAATGGAACTATTTTTTTTCTCTAATAATCTGAAATTCAAGATGAGTTAATGATACACATAAGAACACTAATAATATCTCTGTGACAATAGGATTCAAAATTTATTGTTCCTAAACATCCAAGAGATCTAAAATCTTCAAGAGATGTCTCAAAGTGAATGTTCACAAAGTGGTAGAGAATCACAGTTGGGCTTCACCTACACCTCAAACCTGTGGGTCAGGGTCCAGCACCAGCTCTGAACCCCTACGATCACTTTAGCACAGTTCTTTGTTCTCCCGAGAAACTGGACCAGCTGCTGAAGTCCTGAAGGGTTATACAGACATTAAAAAGTAGTGGTTGGAGTGCACTAGTTGTACCCCACTGCCTTTCCTTTTTTTTTTTTTTTTTTTTTTTTTGTCTTTCAGTTCAGTTTACCCTGAAAGATATCTTGCTTGTGTGCTGTGAGATTGCTCACTAATGCAAACCAAAGCATGGTAAGTACGGATAATTAGAAAAATCACTTCAAATATGCCTCTAAAACACTGAACACAAACAAACTAAACACAAGTGAAGTAAAACACAGATTATAATTAGCAGTCTTAATTGACAAGAGCTTGCCAGGCTGGAAAACTGGGCAGTTGCAGAATCATCCGCATTCAGTTGGGATCAGATTTATCCCAGCTGAGCTATCTATACTAAGAATACTTTTTCTAGAACAAGATCTAAATTATTCTGTCCAGTTTCCTATTTCTTTTTTTGACTTTAGGTGATGTCAAGCTGGCCTATTCTTCTAATTTAGGAGGTATGAATCTTAGAATGAGAGCCTTATCTTACACCTAACAAATATCAATGGGATCATGAACCAGTACCCAGTTCTCACTGTATTTCCAATGCACTGATGCTGCTTATGAAAATACTAAACATTGATCTGAAAAGTATGGAACAATGATAAATAGTTTACCTGAAACATTTAAACATATCTGAGAGAAGAAATACAAAGTTTTGCATTCGACATTATTTTAGTCTCATTTTTATTAGATCTCGATTCACTGTTTTCAGGCACAATCAAATAAGATATGCAAACATTGTGGTATAACAACAACATAAAATATTACATTGGGTTTTTTGCATGTATCTTAAAGTCTGGACTTTGCAGAGCTGCTCAGGAGTTTCCAAACAAAATGTTTTCAATGATAAATATAATTCATATTTTTTTATGAATATTTCGTATGTGAACTTGAAGTATTGAATTTATGAAAGTTATATTTTGAATTTTTATTTCAATTTAACATCAAATTGAATCTCTGAAAGTCCTAACTTGCCACAAGTCAGAGGTTCTGTTTGGTTTATATACTTTTTTTGCTTTTTTCTTGATGGTTTAATTAGCTCTCTATTCTCCTGATAAAAAGGGCATGTTGCTTCAAAATTTTATAGTAAAAGGCTCAAGAATGTCAAGCATTCATCAGGTGAATGATTTACAGTAGGCAAATAGCTTGCTGACAAATGCAGTGTGTATGGAATTAATAGAACCATTTCCATTGATTTTGACAGGATTTCAAATAGATCCATAAAAGACCTTTAATATGCAGATACTGAATAACACATAGGAATGTTGACTATGAAAATATGGAGTTCCCAAGGCTGCGGAGGGAGTATCCTAACCCTTTGTTTTAGGGTTTCTATAGGTGCCTTAGACATCTGCTTTGAGGAGCTACAGAAATACACAGCACACACAGACCTCTGTGTCTCTTTCTGGAGAGCGGTAGAAGGCTGTGATACATGCCCTTTGACATTGTAAACAGCATGGGATGCTTACATTGCTTCTGCTTCCTGCATTGAGAAGAAAGATGATTTTACTCCTGACATTTGATACAGCTGAATCCCCAGCTGATCCTAGCAAACTCTTGTGAAATAAATCCCAACTCATGAGACAGCTGAACAGCTCTATGACCACAGACATGTTTTTTCTTTTTTTTTTCCCCTGGAGATATACTGTGTCTCATTCTCCTGTAAATTACCTGAGTTATCACTCCCAGCATCAGACAATTTACTGAAGAAAAGATGCTTAACCTTTTTATTACAAAATCAGACTTACTCTTACCACAAAAGTACTATGGTTCCTCCTTAGTTGGTCTTATCATCTTTGAGGAGATTTGCTTTCTTCTGCCATAGCAAACCGTATTCCCCCACTGGAACTCCCCTCTACATTCAAAATAGCTTATCACCTCTTACCTGCTTTTTCTTTTAACAAAATTTGTTCAATAAAAAGGTAAAAGGGAATTCTGTGTACCAATGGTCTTCTTTAGCACATAATCCTATTGTATATCTAGTTCACATAATCCTCTGAGACTAAATGGCTTTCTTGCCATTCACATTTTCAAGGCCAGAATATTTTACGAATTGCCTATGTTTATTTATATATATAAAATCATTGTGCATATATCTGGCAAAGCTTACGGGTCCTGTAGTGTGAACTGACAGTTCTGACAGTACAGCATCTCTGCTGTTTATTCCTCCCCTCCTTAACATCTTTAGAGAAACCTTAGGGTCATTCATTTTACTGGATACATAAAAGTTAGATTTTTAAAATTTTTATACTTCTTTTTTTACAATTTTTACACAAAGGAAATTTTTACACTTTTTGTGCAAAATGATCAAAACCAGTATTTACCCTTGGCATGGGAGAAGTTTGATTCTCAGTATCATTTAAGACCCATTGTGGCCAGGACATTACAGGCACTCTGCCTGAATGGGCAGTTCACTGTAGGAAACACAGTCTGATCACTGACTCTTCTATGAAGAGGTGAGTGACACTATTTCAGTATTTCAGACAAGGATCAAATCATTACTTATTCATCTGCATTTGCTTTAAAGAAAAAACAAGCACATCAAAAAATTTTTTCTAACTGTGATTTTTTTCTCTCAGCTACATTTTATACAAACCACTGCATCTACCTTTTCCTGACTAAAATTTTAATTTTTTTTTTTTTGTACTCCCCCACCATCTCCCTAGCTAACCTCAATCAGAATGAGTGGCAGCTTAGGCACTGTGACTCAGCTCTGCAAAAAGAAAATTGATAATCAAAACAAAATGAAAAATACTCTCAAAATGTAGTATATTTTATAAAAATGTGATTTTTAAATTAACCTACAAAAAAGGGAAATAAAGAAAAAAAAAGAATGAGATGGAAAGTGCCTTTGGAAATAGAGTTTCAAGCCCCATTTATAGGGTCTATAAAGTCTCATTACTTTCACAGCAATATACAAATGATAACTGCTGATACATTTTAATTAAAACACAGACATGAGCATGTGTGTGTGTGCACATGCATTCATATATATTTTTACTTTTCTGCACTTTCTGAAACATTCCTATTTCTATTAAGTAAGTAGAAATAAATGCTGAATGTGCTAGATGTAGCAAGTTCTTCAATTTTAAAACTTTTAATGGAACCAAACCATGATTATTCCTTCCTTTGCTCTAGTGACTTATCTTTTCAGTGAATGAAGTGCTATTAATTGCATTTATATACTTTAAGTGAACTACATCTGATACTTTTAGCTAATGGCTTGCCAGCCAATTTCCATTATAATGAATAAAATCCCAATGATCTTACATATAGCAAAGAATTAATATGGTCAGTATGCAAATGCATATGAACTTCTTGGGTCTGAGATATTGTATAACTGTACTTTTAAAGAAATACAATCAAGGAAACAATACAACAAAATTAAAATCAACACAGTATCAACTTGAATGCCAGCAAGTCCAGTATCTGTTTGTGGATTCTACACAATAGAAAGTTTACTTTTTTTGGCTGTCGAATTAGGAATATTTAAATTGACCGCATAATCAAATTGCAAATCATTTGCCTTTTTATTTCAATTGAATGATGGGTATACATTTTCAGGGAGCTGTTTTTAAGCATAACATGACTTGCTTCATTATAAATTTTTTACATAAAATCTAACATGAGTTTTGTGATAAACTTAGCATCTAAATCAAAGATTCAAATGCATAATTACAGTACCCAAAATACTACAGTTTTGAGACTCAATAAGACTCAATAAGAATAAGTTCTACTTAATTCAAAATGGATAGTATTGTAAGCTGTTGGATATCTTAGATAATATTTGCTATGGAAAAGAGAACACTGTGTTTAAACACCACTTTCCTGTGCAGAAAGCAATGCTGTTACAAAATGTCTGAATTCCATATTTACTATGAACAGATGTTAACAGGAACAGCCATTATATTAAAACACATTAATTAAATATTGACAGAACAGCCATAGTGGATGAATTTATTAAAACAGTGTGGAGTCTGATTAGTAATTAGTAGAATGATATATTCATGATTCTTTGAATATGACAGCAAACAATCAGACTGTAGAGAGATTATTTCCCACATTATAATTCATGCTATCCTTTCCTACCATTTAAAGCAGGAAATTTCCCACTGGATTAGCAAACTGAGTTAATGCTTCTCCTAAACAATTCAAAAACTAATTTTAGTTGTTACAATATTTGTTGTCACTTCTTATTCTATTAACAAGTTTCCTGACAAAAGACACAACTTGTAACTCAGTAGGGGCAAAAGCCCCAAAATAATATACTGTAAGACTGGGAAGAAGCATTCTGGAGAATGCTTTTTCTTCTACAAAATAGATAGATATAATAGTCAAAGCAAATTAAGATCTCCTTAATGCAGGAAGACATTGTTCTCTTAATATAAGTTGGCACATCCATGCAGTTCTCCTTAAAAACTTTAAGCTTTCACAAGAAGGTTGATAGGTTTCTGAATGGTGCTAGGTGTGATTTTAATCAAAATAATTAGATACTAACTGTTGCACTGATTTATAGAATATAGATAGTCTCAACGTATTGTTTCCTTGAAATAACTGTTTCTTTTATTTAAAACACCTCTTAAGGCAAATAATTATCTACTCTTAGTTTAAATTTATTTTCATGGCTTCTAAATATAATAGGTTTAATTATTACAATTAGGTCTTGGAAGAGTACTGTATAAGCCTGTGATTATAATGTTAAGCAGACCTTTTAAGTACCTTTTGTTATCAGTGTGTTCATGCATATGCACAGTCTTACATCTTACTTACCTCCCACATGACTGTCTGTTCCACAGCAAGCAAAGGAGTCAACATTTACTGGCAAGGTGCACCCAAGGAACCATCCATGAAAAGATACCTATGGTTCCCAGTGCACGACACTTCTTTCCATTTCATGGCAGATAAAGACAAAAGAGAGGTCGACATGAACATTAAACTAACATTAGTTACGTCTGAAGAACAAGGTCTAAGCAGTAGAACTGTCTGAGGTAATACGTCTCCCTTTCCATGGTGTACTGATCCCAGTTCTCAAGCATTTTCTCAAGCTTGCATCTCAAACAATTCTTTTTTTTAACTGAAAATCCTGGTCACTGATGACGTATTTATAGGAGTTTAGATCAGAGACTTGGTCCACTAGGCCAAAGAGCATTGCATGAGAAAAAAGGTTATTGCTCTCAGTCTACTTTTGCTTTTCAATAGTTGTATTAAGTCTGCAATTCTTTTTGTCACTATAAGGTAGCATGAAACAGTGATAGAAACCATGGTAAGTTCGCAAGAGTCAGTCAGCAACAGTAACACAAAAATAATTTTAGTAGCTTGAACAGCAATTGAAAGATACGTAAGTACACTCAGGCTTAAACATTTGGCTCTGCAGGAAGCATTCTCTCACACGTGCATACCAAGAAAACAGATAAGAGGAGGCATGTCTTAAATTTAAATTGTAATTCATTAAGAACACAGAATGCACTGGCTGTTTTAAGGAAAGTGTCTATCACCAGGCACTTCTGTAAGAAGTATAAGAAGAATTAAATGATCTAGTGGATATTGATGTACTTCTCAAAAGCCAATGGAACTTGATTTGACCAGTCTACAGTTAAAAAAAAAAAAGACCTGTAAAATTATAATATGTAGTGGGACATTAATTCTTCTTTTAGTATTAAAGTAAGAAGATTAGTGGCCACATCTGTCCTAACGCATTCCAGACAATGGCATTAACACTTTGATAGTTACGCAGGACTTTGTTTAGCACAAGTTGTTGCTTAAAACAAAGAACAATAATAAATCAATACAATTCTCTTTAAGTGGATTAACGAGTGTTTAGAGCCAAAATATGATACAGAATTGTAGGATAATTTATTTAGTGTTAGAGTCTAAACAAAATGCACTTTTGGTATGGCCAAATAAAACTGTGTGTTTAGGACTAAAAAAAGGTAAGCACTCTATACTGATGGGATGTTTTTCTAAGACATAATAAATCTGGTATGTATAGTCAGTCTGTATAATAGTTTGAAAGTCCAGTGAAGGGGGATGGTTCAAAGTGCTAATTTTCCTCAAATATAGGAGGATTGTTTTTATTAATGTTTTATTTCTTTTTTTTAAACTAAGAAAATGGGAACCTTTGTAATAATTTGTCCACAATTATGAAATAATAAAGTAGAAAAATTATATTCACAATATTGATATCATGTAGACTACACAGACCTTTTCCCTAAAATAATTTATTATTTTCAGACAATGACTTCTTTCATCCTATACCACTTTTCTGGATAAAAAATTAAAAAAACCCAGTTTAACTATGTGCAGCCTGAGATAACAGCCTTCTGCAGGTGTGTAAGCCTTCTACATTGAACTACTCTCTTTTGGGAACAGCTATATCCCACAGCCTGTGAAATATGTAGTATAAAAAGTTTACAGTCATGTGTGTAGATTCCAGAAATTGGGCAACTGGTATTCTGTTGGAATAAACTTAAAGTCGGCTCTGGACAAGTGCTTAGAAAGAGAAGCCAAAAATTAAGAAAATAAAAATAAAACATAGGAGGCCAAATTGAAATAATAGAAAGAAGAAAGAAGTCTCTCCTCTCCTCTCCTCTCCTCTCCTCTCCTCTCCTCTCCTCTCCTCTCCTCTCCTCTCCTC
>PTEX01000001.1:10592152-10719784 GCA_003342815.1 Eudromia elegans | reverse complement strand
GTGCTCTTCCGATCTCCTCTCCTCTCCTCTCCTCTCCTCTCCTCTCCTCTCCTCTCCTCTCCTCTCCTCCTAGCTGAAAGGCAAATTTGCTTTGGAGGTCAAAGGTTTAATTACTACTGGTTCTTGCTAGGGATATTGCTATTCTTGTAAAATGTGTATCGCAGTTTGGGCACTTCATGACATTGAAACTCATGATATAAGAAAGGATTTCTGTTACTGGAATAATTATTTGCAATTCCCATGTTGAATGCATCTTTGTGTACAATGAATGTAGACTTCTTTTTTTTTAAATTTCTCCCAATAAAATACTAGTAATCTTAAATGAAAGTACAAATTAGCAGCTCAGATGTTGAAAACTGAACTTCTGTTTTTGTAGCTGAATTATAAGAATACTAAACATGATAAGCAATCTGTCATAATCTGCAAAGGCCAGGTGTTTCACAATGAAAGACTAGCATCTTCTAAAATGACAATTAATTAATTTCAGAGTTTACAATAAAATAGAAACTGCAGGTGATGGTCTCTGGAGTAAATTCATTCTCTCTCTCTCTCTCTCTGGAATAGATTCACCAGAGGAGTACATGTTGATCTTTAAATGCTAGAGATGCCAACAAAATCTTCTCTCCTCCTTTTCCTCCCTCCCCCACAAATTAATCTGCACAGGTATTTCATATACGAATTATATTCATATGGATATTATATGAACATTTCCTTGTGTTATGATTGCCTGATATTAAATTTAATTTGGAATAGGAATATTACAAGGGTATTTATGCATTCTTACATTAATATTACTGAGGAATACCTTTAGAAAAAAACCCCTTCTTGTTCATCCACCAAATATTGGTTTTGTTGGATCTTGCTGTTTTTAAAATTAAACAAATTCTCTATTTGGCCTTAAATCTATTGCTCCTGATAAGACAAATCATGATTAAGCTAATACCTGACCCAAGCACAAACTGAAGGAGTTAAGAAATAAATGTGAGTTTACTGTTTGTCTTTTATTTTTTTAAATTTCATTTTAAACTTGTCAAATGATAAGGAAAAGATGAATAAAATGTTTCAAACTCTGGTTCTTTTGCTTATTAATGTAATGAAGCTTTTTCTAATATTGGAAAATCAGCATCATTGTTGATCATTAATAGTCCAAATATCTTCTCAGACAATTATTTAATAACTCATAGATCAACCTTATCTGGACTTGTCAACTAAAAGGCATTAACTTTAATAGTGTTGTTTAACACACATACTCTTAATTACCAACAATATACTAATTTAAATTCATCAGAATACATGTACATACTATATATGTGTAATCTGTCTTTTTTTCAGTTACAAAACAGAAATATTTATTGAACTATATAATTGACATTTGTGTTACTTCTTTTTGGTAATTAGCCTTTTGGTTATGATTTATTAAAAAATCTAGTTATTCTCTCTAGCTCTTCTGGCCATATTATTTTTCCTTTTTTTCTTTATGAGCCTTCTGCAATTTTATGCTTATAATTTTATGCTAAGTATTATCAATTTTTACTTTACTGATTTTTTTTATTGTTGCTTTTTGCATTGCCTTTAAGGCAAAGATGTTTTGTAACAACTGTGGCATTGAAAATCTAGTAAAATAAGCTGCTTTCAAATATTAATGGTGTTGTGCTGTTTATCTTCTCCCAGTGCAACTGACGTATTTTTTTTTTCCGCTTGGTGAAACTGGCACCTGTAAAGAATAAAATGTACATGTTACCAACTATAATTTCAGTCTCTTTGCATGTGCCAAGGATAGACAAGTCATCAACACTTGCATTCGATCAAACACTATCTTCCAGCTCGGTAATCCATTTCCCTTTATTTGTTGTCATGAGATTTAGGTAAAATTCAACAGTCATAGAGTATGTGAATCTTTGATTTTCTTGAACTAGGCAGCTGTTTTATATAAGAGTTTACAGATTCCAAAGACAAGTTTGTATCAACAACACTGGACTTTTAGTACATACTGAAATTACTATTAATTAGCACTACTTTTTTTAATTTGTGTTTTAGAGACTACTTAAGCATATCTATCTCCTAAAGGGGTGTTGTGATCTTTAATAGGTGTCAGTCTAAGTGTGAGCCGTTAGGACACTAATCTGTGAGTATTCATGAGTATTGGGAACTAAGTTGTCGATGTGTTGGAGACATTTAATGTTATTTCTTGTTTCTCATTTTCCCTATACATACCTTTCTAAGAAGATTGCAATTTCTGACTTTGACATTCTAATCATGCAATTCTATCTACTAGCTTTGACTGATACCAACAAGATTGAATGAGCAATTCTAATTCTCCTTGCTTATGGACAGTCTACAGCCAGGCAGAGATATACAGGAAATTAAATAATGCATTCTTTTTGTATCTTTTAGATGCTTAGTGAATTTTCTTCTTGACATGTTAATTCTGTGCTATAAGAGAAATTTTTTGCTTTCTTCCTCCTTTGTTGCTAGTTTAGCGTCTTGTGGACTCAGTCAACCAGGTCATCAGCTAGAAGATTTTTTTCCCTTTTTCTCTGTAATAAAGGCTATTTGAAATTATATGCCTTGCTCTTACAATAAAGCATATTCCATTTACCAAAACTTTCTATATCTTATTCTACTCACATAGGTGTTGGATACCAGTATCTTCATTTCCAGGACAGGAAAAATGTTTGAGAATGTGGTTTGGACCTAGTGTTTCCAAGAGAATAAGCAAAATCAGTAGTTCAGTCCAACTGAATCTTGACTTCTGCTTGCACTTTCAAGAAAGATATGTCAGTATTGCCCTTTCTTGTACTGTGCCTTGATGGTATGCTGAGAGTTAAAGACATGTAACTTGTTTACAGCAAAAGGAGAACTTTGTGAAATTTCCTTTATTAGCTCCAGATTTTAAACAATGGAAATATAATATTAATTCATCCTTTGCTCCCTTCATCACAATTAGCATGCAGAATTGCCATCAATGATGGAAAATTTATTACATATTTTGGGGTTACAGAAGTGATATCACTGATATTCATTGCTTAGCCTGTAATTATTATGGACTATCTTGTTTACATGTATGGATCAGATGTAAATCAATGTAAGCATTCCAGCTTACTAGAATTTACTGAAATGCAGGGTACATTCTTCACAAACCATTATTTCTTGTCTTTGAAGTAAGTCAAGTTGACATATAAGGTCAACTCTGTTGAACTCTGTAGCACTAAATCCAGTAAGCTGCACTATATCACCAGTCTCCTACAAATTTGTGGGGATGTGACAAGATACACCTTTGCAGACCTTGTGGAATTATTCGTAGCTTTAGGTAATTATAATGCTTTAGGCAAATACTCCAGCTGAAGTGGAAGAGATAAGTTGCCACGTCTTGTTTTATTTATGCTGTATTCATTACTAGCAGCTCAGAACTGAGTAATGCAGAACTTTACTGTTGTAGCTATATGGGTTCTTTACTATTTTTTTTTCTTTGATTTATTCCGATATTTTCTAAAAACTTAGAGAATTGAAATGTCAGTTAAGTCTCTCCTTATAGGTAAAGATCAACATTTCTTTGGACTGAAATTGAAATCTCAAAAGATAAGACCTTAGGTTGGATACAGAAATGGTCTCAGATGGTCTCAGACATCTTGTTATCTGAAAACTCCATTCCAGGTGCTAAGGCAGAATGAGGCTTTTTTTTCTCATGGTTGTGCAGACATGTAAAGTCAATATCCACACATCAAGAACTGACCTAATCCAAGATGAATATGCTGAGGATCTTTAGAGCTTGTTCATGCTCTAGAAGCACATTGAATTCTGCTGTTGGCCCTAAAATGGCCCGTTATGCAGACAATAAAAATCTGGGAAAACACCTAAAACATCTGATGAGTTGTGCAGTATACTCAAAATGCAGTGGAAGGTCCTATAGCTAAAAATACACTTACATGAATTGTCTTATTATATGTAACATCTCCTTTTACATGAAGATCTACTTGTAAGAGCATTCACTGAGGACCAGAATCAGTCATTTCCTTTTCCCAAAGGAAACAATTCAGATTTCTTCTCCCCAGTAACACAGATAGAGCCATACCCAACAACCTATGTGATTTTACTGAGAAATGGAATATTTTTTTCTTATTATTCTCTCCTTTCAAAATTGAAGAAAGAAAAATAGGCAAAAAATATCAAATCAATAAGTTGTTTGGGATACTGTGTTTGTCAGGTGGCTGGAGGTATGTACAAATCACCTCGGAGAGTCCTCAGAATGAGGACTTTAAGGATTTCCAAGACTGATTATCTGGTTAGCTTAATTCAGCAGCATCTTGAACATGCAGAGTTCAGATGTCTCTCAGCTTAGGCTGTTGATCCCTTTGGATATCTTTCTAATTCAACTTCCCAAGCAATCTACAGGGAGCCAAGGAAATAACAAAGTTCTGGATCTCAGTCAGGAATTGTGTTGCCTACAGCTGTTAAATCTGTCAGTTACACATCAGCACTGCAGTGAGCTCTGTATTAAAGGCTTCTTGGATTGCAAAAAGAGTAAGTGTAGGCCAAAATGCAAGAGAGGGGCTTATGTCTATTGAACACTCAAATAAAAGCAGAGCTATATTTTTCAGAAAGAGGTAGGTTTAACTTGCATTATTTTCTCTACTTGGTTTCCGTTGCACCATTTAAGCTGTTTAAAACAACACATTACTCTATTTACAATGTATTGCTACAACATTTATCGTTCTAATCAAATCTGCAGCTGGTTTACTTAACTTGAGATTCAGTATTGGCTCCTTCATAAACAGCACCAAATCTTCTTAAATTTAAATATAGTGCTCAAGACAATATGCTCATCAAAAAAAAAAAAAAAAAAAAAAGTCCTCATTCTGATTCCATTCCATTCTAAGGGGTGTATTTGCTGCATATTAATGTTGAGTTCTGTAATGTTTTCCCTTGAAATACCATATACACTGTATTTTGAGGGAAAATATGTCATAATGTTTTCTGATATTTTTAGATGAGCTAAAGTGTATATCAGTTCTTAATCTATTCCCTCTGCTGAGGCAATGTACATCCTCAGCAGCATATTTAACCAAATGGATTTTTTTTTTCCCCTAACAGATCAAACTGAGTTCTGCTGCAGGCACAGAACTTCCTATTTAAATGACAAATGTCTCCGCTTGCAGATTTGAAAACTCACTTATTGACTCTTTCATCTTGTGTAAACAAATAATCAGCCCATCACTACTATGGCGAGGAAAGTGAAGGAATAAAGAGGAAAAGGAATTTTTGGGAGTACTGCCAAGTATTGCATTACTTGGAATGAAAAATGACTTGTTTGCTGTTAATGTTGCCATTATACACAGATAGTAGGCAGCAATGCTGAGAGAGAACAAAGAAAAATGTAAAGACTCTGTAATACCAAATACTTCTTCAGATTTAAAGGCAGAAAAATGTTTCTTCCTCAAATGGCAGCAGAGAAGACCTGTTTTTTTAAAACGCAGATTTCTATATATGATGTTTTCTTTCATAATAAATTCTGACAGCTGTTAATTTAAGAAAGTTTTAATTGGCTTTCAAGTTTTCAAACAGTTTAAATATAATATTCCTTAGATTCACCTTGAAGAGTCTGAAGTTAACTTGTGAATAGCATAACTAAATTACTTTTGTTCCAGATGAAGTCCATTTCTATAAAAGTACAATATGTGTGAGACATCCAAATGCTTTGCCGTTGGTCTTTTTTGTTTTGTTTTCATAGCGAATTATAATGGATGAATTGAAAAATCAATTTGATCTAAAGAAAATATCTGAAGAGTCTTTTTCATAAAATATTGCTTGGAACTGTGTTATTGTTGACAAATCTACTGGGTAAATAAAAGCAATAGGATTGCTCAGGGACTTAGGTGCAATCAGCATCTGCAAAACTAATCTTGTGCTGAGGTACGTTCATAAATAAGAAAGCTAAACTATAGTTTATAGGCCTAATCTGAAGCTGCTAGAGTTAGAGAAAACAATCATTACACTGAAGTAAAAGTATTATGGAATTCCTTGCATGCAACTACATTGGCAAACTTGACTGGAATCTGGACTAGGAAGGCTTTCCTCCAGCTAGGCTTTGTTCTTCGCTTATAATTGTGGGCATTCTCCCAAACTAAGAGCAAAACTTCATGGACACAATTTGAAACTACCTGTTACTACCTGTTACACCAAAGTCTCTGTGATCCAGATTCAATGAAATTGCTGTGTTCTAAAACCAGCTATTCCAGCTGCAATCAGAGCTGTTCGAAACAGTAGAGAAATTCAGATTTACAGTTAACAGGCAAACTCCTCCTCCTTCTAAGAATAAGATTTCGATTCTTTAGAAACAAATTAAAGGTTATATTTACAAAAATGGCCCTTCTTCTTCCACAGATTTCATCACATCACACAAATGTAGGATGATAGAATGGATATTTGTCCTGAGAAGAATAAACTTTAGGGAATATAAGGCACTGCTGTGAGTAATTCACCTAAAATGGACAGGAAAGAAAATGAAGAAATTGATGTTTGCACAAGTCATATAGTAAATAACATATTTGCAAGCTAGGAGATGGCAATTTGTTAACCTTAGGTGCTATTGTTTAGGTGCTGTTCAGTGTTTAAAATAACGCTGTTAAAATTCTCTCTCTTTTTTTTTTAATTTCTTGATTTATATTTGGATTTTTACTTTGACTTAATAACTAAATAGCAACACTATTTAGAGGTGGAACTGAAATGATCCAGAGTAGACATTTGCATCAGGGACAATTCACTATTATTTAGAAAGGCTTCACTTACCTATTCTCCCTTAATAAGTTTCCCGTTTTCGAAAAAAAAAAAAAAAAAAAAAAAAAAAATCAAAAAACCCCCACTAATTATCTCTTGAATCTTCTGTGTGATTCTGTTAAAATTGTGTTGTAAAGATGAATCTCAGTCTAGCTCAGTCTGTAAATGAATCTCTTGTTTACACTTTTAAACTGACCTCATTTATGAATGCTTCAAACACAACCATCAAATTTTCAAATAATGCTATAGTCATATCATCAGAATCAATGGGAAGTTTGTATCTCTTTCAATGAGAGCAGAAGTATATAGTTTATTTAAAGAAAATAAAAAGAATAAATTAAGGCTGTATAAATAAGCCAAAGGTCTCTCTCTCTCTTTTTTTTTTTTTTTTCTGTCAGGTACACTGATATAAAATCGATGCAAACTCATTAACTTCTTTCTTTACTCTGTATTTGTCTTGGAATAGTTATTGAAAGTAGTATTCAGCCCTTAAGATCTGCTACAACAAAGATGGATTGAAATGGGAATGATCTGTCATAATAGTATAAGTTATATCTGGAACATAATCTTTATTTTCTGTCCTTTACTGATACTTCTTATAAGATTAAAGAGGTTAGAGGGAAAGTTATCTTGATGTTTGTTTAGTCTCTGCAGAAAACTCCGTTTAAGCTAACCTAAAAAGTCTTACATGCACAGTCACTGACAGACATAATTACCATACCAGGGAAATATCACCACATTTTACAAATTCATTTACTACTTATAAAAATTGTCAGCTAGCTTTCTTTAATCCATTGTACCCTAGATGAAGAAACTTTTCAAAATGCTAGAATTTTTACTGCCATTTCTCAAAGACTCCTGGAAGGAAAGTAATCTGTAGCCTGGGAATGCTGGAAGCTGAAGGCTGGACAGTTTACATAATGACTGACAGCTCAGTTTTCTTATTTTATCAAGACTGGAATCCATCTCCTTCTCCTACAGCTTAATTATGGGTAAATCATGGGTAAAATCTTCAGTTTATTTGGGTAGACCAGCCCACTAATGTAGAAGTAGTTCATATAAGAAAAGGGCTAAATTCAAAAAATCTTTTGCCTCAAAAAGACCTTTGAGATCATGCATTTTCAATGACTATGAGAACTTTTTAATCAAGACTTTTTCTCAATAAATCACAGTAAGATGGCTGAAAATAATTTCATCTACAGGATACCAAAACATGGGCAGGAATTTGAAGTGAAAGATAAACATCTGCTTGACTAAGTACCCAGTATTTACCACTATAACAGTTTCTGCTTGATTTTTTTTTAAATTAATAAAATTTAAAAATGGAGAGGATTTTAATTCTAAGTGTTGGACTAGTCAGTCCATCAGTTACTTGGTACAATTTGCATAACGTGTGCCTGCTTGAATAAGCTATGTATTAATCATACTAATCTTATGTTGGTTCTTTAGTCATCAGAAGGACTGGCAAGCTGCAGTAGAAACAGAAATGAAAAGGCAGATGAAAGTAAAGATTCTCGTTTATCGTCTTCTCAGCATAACTGAAAATGATATGTATATATAAAAATACAGAATTTTTATGTGAGATTTTTAAAACAAATTAAAAACACTCACCATAGAAACATTCTCAATTGAGTGAGAATTATGTGCACAACTCCCTTATCCAACTTTGCAAAATACTATCCTTAAGGGAGATAGTTAGCTTGAAATTGTGCTGAAGATATAAGATACTACTTCTTCAACAGCAAAGTACAATGACAGAAAGGACATGTAGGGATGTCTATTGATCAAAATATTACTTTATTAGTACTGTGTATTTTTAACTAGAGTTCATATAAATCTCTTTATGTCATTTCATTCTATTAAATTAATATGGCTATTATTTATTATTCCAAAACAGTGTCAGTAGTATTAATGTTATTATAACATCACTATATCCCATGTTAATATATCATCTGTCTTGAGATGATATTTTTATAAACACGAGGAAACTAGGATGTAAAATTAAATAATTGTGACAGGAAATGGGAATCACAGACTTTTACAGAGGGTATTATTGCACTTTGGTGATAGAAAAGAATTAATAGAAAAGGTCTGATCTGTGCAAGGAATGTCAGTAATCATAAAACGTAGAAGAAAACTGTACTGAAATGAAATTCATCCCCAAATATAGTTGGGTTACCCTACCTTAACTATCCAATCCTTATGAGATTAAACAAACAAACAAAAACTAGTTACTAGTTTATCCTACTGAAAACAACTCCAATATGGCAGAACTGCAGGAAAGATTTCCCTCTGAGAACGCTAATAAACTGTAAGCAAAAGGTAGATATACATGAACATCAAAAACACCACTCTTTCCGTCTAACAACTCCAAAGATGAATTTATATAAAATCTAAAGACAAATCATTGCTTCATTTTCTTTCTGGTGGATCTTTAAGTAGTATTTATTACTGAATATTTTAACAGAAGTTCTTACTGCTCCTATTTATTTACGTATACATTTACTTATTTCAACCTTTATATTTTTTCCCAGTGGAATATTTCATGGCATACTTTTTGGATGCAGAATGTGTATATCATGAATTTCTTACTTTTGAGAAGAACCTGGAAGGTGAATCTGATCAGTTCCAAATGAAGCCTTTAAGTATATGACTAACACCCATGACTGTGAGTTCACCATGTACATTTAACCTTTCTCTATATATACATACTCTACTGTCCTTTCTGTTAGTTATTGGCCAAGTTACTTTAGTATGATTGGCAGTAATTTCCAGCAACATAGTCAAAATTAGTTATTTGATGACTATGCTTTCTGATTCTCGATGTCTTCTACATAGACATATGTTACTAGTGCTAGCTTGTGCCCCACCCTTTTCCTTTTCCTTCCCTTCCCTTCCTGTCTCTTTCATTGTCTCTCAGGAGTTTTTTCTATGTCATATATCTCCATGGTGTCCAAGAGATTTACTAACATTAATGAATTTTTGTTTACTGCAAGACTTTCTTGAGCAGAATGAGTCACATAATGTCACACTGGCAGCCATATAAGGGAGGGAAGGAGGAAAAGAGGTTATGTAAATCATAAAGATGTCCTACTGAAGCAGGTACAGATTGAATTCCACTGTGATAAATGTTCCTCATGTTCCCATACACTTGGAGTTCAAGTCTATATGTTGAATAGGTGAGGGAGAACAAGTAAAACATCCTGTTTGGGTTTTTTTTGTCAGAAGTCTATCACAGATTCCCTCCTTCTCTTTTTTAACCAGAAGTATCTTGACTAATTTTTTTTTGTAATTTCAATAGGCTATTTGGTAGGTAACTGCTTTCACAACTCTGTCTAAGACAGGTGTCTTTTATTTACCTTGCTTTTTATTTCTGATTTCCAACAACAACAACAAAAATAATTCCAGAATAAAGCCTTCTACTTTTTTTTCGAGTCACAAAGGAAAGTTTTAATGCATGCTCTGAGAACAAAGATGTAGAATTGTTTGAAATGTCAAAATTCCAGTCTGTATATAGAAAAATATTTTTGTTGTGTTTTTTTTTCTGTGTTTTTAAGTCTCAGATGGGAGCTAAGTGACCCAGATCTTCTGGAGGAAGACTGAAGGCAACACAGAGAGAAAGAGTGCAGATTGTATTCCAGTGGTGTTTTTTTCCTAGCCTTCTGCAATTGCTTTGAGGAAGTTAAAGGCTTGAATTAAAAATCCTTAAATAAATTTCAGTTTATGTTCTCAGCATAATAGTACCTCTTGTGTCAGTTACTAAAATCCATGCAGTACTGGTTAGCAGTGCTGAGAGGACATATTTTTACCATTACTCATGAACCGAAAAAAAACCCCAAAAAGATTCTTGCTTGTAAATTGATGTATTATGAAGTCCAGAAGCTCCTAACTTTCTCCAGAATACCACATTTTGTGATAAATTAATTGCAGTTTTATTTATACATTGGTAAATTAGTTTTAGGGAGCAGACATTGCACAGCATGAAATTAAAATAGTGAATATCTTAAAATATAAGCATTTGACTAAATAGTGGATTTAGATAATTTCGAGAAACAGTTTAAATATGTAATGTGTAGCAGAGTTGGGTTTTTTTAGAAAAATGGAAAAATTATGGTCAGATTATAATGCTTAAGGGAGTATTTGTGTGCACACCAATAAGCTTTGTGTTATTAGGAGAGATGATTGTTCACTAATTTTTTATTTATTGAATTATGGTTGAATGGTTATTGAATTAACTACTCTTCTTTTGATTTGTCAGACTTGATAGCACCTTGCTTGGACTGAAGAGATCTGTCCTGTATATATTATTAACTTTTAAGCACCTGTTGTGCAGCAATATCCATCATGAGAGTAGAAGAGGAGAGTAGTGATAAAAAGATAATAGTGAGTTTCTGTCTCATGTTCACGAGTTTCATAAAGTAAGAGATGGTTCAAAATCACAACCATAGATACAACCTCTGCCTACCTGATATTTAATGGGTATGGATTCATAGGAAATTTAGGAAGGGGAAGTGGAAGGGCAGTAAACAAGCCTAATGGAAGCCTCACTAAGGGCTATTTCTCAGCATCATTTCTGCATCCTTTCTCTGTGTTATATTGCCAAGCCTGGTACAAAATCATGATCATGGTTATCCTTCCTGGAAAATTACTATGTCAAAGCTCACAGAGGCAAGGTAAATGTCAACAGGAGGGTTAAAAGAACCTTGGCAAGTGATGGCCATTTTTCTGTTTCCCAACAAGCAACAACTAAATATTCTTATAATTTAATGTTATTTTGATAATAAATAACCTATAGTAATTTTGTTTTGAACAGCATGGTTCTTTTAAACTTCCATTGTGTTATACTGTCCCTGTACGCCACAACAGAAACAGAAGAACAAAGATTTTAGTGAGACTTTAGTGAATCCAAGTGGGAGAGTACCTCCCCTCTTTCAAGGCTAAGAGGTTCTCCTGGACTTGCCTTAAATCTACAAGCTCAGGGATAGTTCTGTTCTTTGGCTGAACAGAATAAGAGAAACTATTATTTACTTTACAGATCTTTGCTCTATATCAGAAAGAAAGCCAGCCCAGTTTCAGACACAGACTTACAAGATAGAGACATTTGGCAAGAATGAAGTGGCTTGATTTTTTACACAGAAAGAAGGTCAGCAGCTGCTAAGTGGAAGGGAAAGAACACTGCCAGCCAGCAAGCAAGCATATACTAGTGCCTTAAAGTTAAATACATAATAAAATCTCTGTGTTCTACTTCCTTTTCTTCAGGATGTCTGTTTTAATGATCAGTATTCTTTTTCAGAATTCATCATTACTTCATTGTTACTTTCCAGCCTTTGAATTTCCTTTCATCATTACTGACAGCATTGTAGGAAATCTTTTAAATGGGTATTGCATGGGTATTCATAAAAAATATGCCAAGTTACGAGTGTAGATGTGTTCAAATATACATTTTGAAAATTCTTACTTCCATAAAACAGTAAGTACTTTGCTGCAATATTGATGTTCTCTGCATTTTTGAAGCTGTGATCCTAGTTTCAGAGACATGCTGCATGTCTTAGAAAAAAGAGTTCTCAGATTCCTAAGATGACTTTCAACAATATATCGAGAAACAATATATCGAGAATATATTGATATATCATTCTAAATGGGAATAAGATATCACTCAAATATCAACTCTTAGACATCCAGAGTACTTAGGTGGTTGTTTTGGCTCTCTTTACTCCTTCAGATATAATGTAAATCTAATATAAAATAAACTTCTGTAGACACCAGTTGATTTTTTTCTCCTTTTTTTTTTTTTCTATCAATATATTCTATATTTTATCTCTTTAATTGCTATTGTGGCACCAGCAGCAAAGAGCAAACTATTATTTGCCGAAATTGAATGTCTCAGGGATTTTGTGCATGAACATTTCAGATATTTTTCCCCAAATATTATGAAGGAATCTGAGCTCCCAAAACACCAAAATGTTACCACCTCAAAATTTTCTATGTTGAAGACTAACAATCTTTAAAAGTTATTTTTTCAAAGACAATTTCTTTCTCACTTCCTTTTTTCAGTCAAATGCACTACCATATTTTATATTTGTGAACAAATACGATGCCCATGAAACTTCTAGGTAAGTGAAAAGACAAACTTAGACTTTAAAGACAAACTTGTGTATTGTAACCAAAAAGCAAACAAGAGCTCTAACAATTCTGTTGATAAACTTCTGGCAGATCACAAGCCATATTTTGAGAAATTGTGTTGGGACAAAGAATGAATCTCAGTTATATTTTTTAGATAATATTAACTTGGGCTAAACCTAGAAAAGAAATTCTATAGCTATGTTAGATCTTCCACCTAAAAGGGAAAATGTATAATTCAAAAACTACAACTTTATTTGTGCATCTTTCCTTGTATTTCATTTTGTATTTAGGACATATTCAAAGAAAATTATAGAGGAACTCTTAAGATTGTGTTCTCCATTCTAATGAACAGAATTTGTGCTAGTGTAATTTTGTAGACTTTGTTATGGCAGCACAGGGAGTCAGGTTCACTGAGTTCGGTTTGGTTTCCATTAGAAACCATATTTTTTTTCTGCACTGCTAGAAAATCAGCCCAGGTATTTCCACATTCAGTTCCCATTCACTATAACATTTGCAAGTCATAGAAAAACCCTGTGAAATGAATGATGAATGAATCATATTCTGTCAATCATGTGCTAAGCTACCAGTGGAAGCCAAATATGTAGGTATTTATATCTCAGACCTTGATGACTAACCCTCATAAAGGAAAGAACCTACACATTGTTGAGAATGTACACAACAACTAAAGGGGAGAAAATGTGATAAAATTCTTTTATAAATAAATAAATAAATAAGATAACTAAGAGGGAACTCATAGTCCTAATTTCAGTACTGCAAAAGCCCTTTGCAATATAATCCCCATAATTTACAGCAGCATAGGGGCAGACATGAGTGGAACAATCATTGCTCCTGCATGTAACCTTCAGCTCAAGAATTCAGCTACTTCTGCTTCAAGGCCCATTTTTTTGAAGCAGTCATATGACTGTTTTTAAGAAAACTGTTTTAAGTACATTAGTACAAAAGAAAGTACATTATTGAGCCATGCAAGATAGATAAAATACAATTGCTAAACTGAGGATAGTTAGAAGCTGAAGGAGTCAGAGAGAAAAATACTCTCCTGAGAAACTACAAAACCCTAAGGGAAAACAAGGAAATCCACAGCATGAATCAGAAGACATCAAGTCATCAACATCAAGGATTAACACATTCCAAGGGTCAACATAAGCCAACCCTTCCTCAGCTGAGTGATGATTGCCTGGACAGCTCAGGCTTGTATCTCATTGGGAAAGTTGAACATATTAGTGCTTCCTCTGCTGACATGCTAAATCCCCAGCTAGATCCTGTGTTAACCAATAAACAACTAATGAGTAATCAGTTGTTTAAATTTTGCTTGCAAAATCTCTTTGCAAATTGTAAAAGTTCCTATAACTCTCTGTGAGACAGAGCTACAAGGGGATAAGAATTATCCTGAGTATGTATTCATTAGGGAAACAATGAGTAAAGGAGTAGGATGAGGGACCTGGGCAGAGAGGTCCCAGAGAGGGACCTGGGCGTCATGGTGGATGACAAGTTGACCATGAGGCAGCAGTGTGCCCTCGTGGCCAAGAAGGCCAATGGGATCCTGGGGTGCATTAAGCAGAGCGTCTCCAGCAGGTCGACGGAGGTGATYCTGCCCCTCTACTCAGCCCTGGTGAGGCCGCACCTCGAGTACTGTGTGCAGTTCTGGGCTCCCCAGTGCAGGAGGGAYGTGGAGCTGCTRGAGMGAGTCCAGCGCAGGGCCACAAAGATGATTAGSGGYCTGGAACATCTGCCCTATGAGGAAAGGCTGAGAGAGCTGGGCCTCTTCAGCCTGSAGAAGAGAAGACTGAGAGGGGACCTGATTAATGTATATAAATACCTCAAGAGAGGGAGTGAGGAGGAGGGGGCTGGCCTCTTCTCAGTGGTGGCCAGTGATAGAACTAGAGGAAATGGCCACAAATTGAGGCACCAAAAGTTCCACAGGAACTTGAGAAATAATTTTTTAACAGTGAGGGTGACAGAGCACTGGAAGAGGCTGCCCAGAGAGGTGGTGGAGTCTCCTTCTCTGGAGATCTTCAAAACCCGCCTGGACATCACCCTGTGCCACATGCTCTAGGGGACCCTGCGTGTGCAGGGGAGTTGGACTAGATGACCTCTAGAGGTCCCTTCCAACCCTAGCCATTCTATGATTCTATGATTCTATGAGGGAGAACTTACTGCTCCTTAGAAGCCCTGTCCTAGGAAGCTGGTATAAGCCTCTAGATGTTAACTGTAGAATTTCCTGCTGCCACATACTTTTGTCTTTCCTAACAGTTTCGCTTTCTGAATGACTGAATGATAGAAAGATTTGGCTTTAATTATCTATTGATGTTTTAAATACACCTTGTATCTTTTGATACCTCGTTGAACCAATTTTTTTTAATGTAACTTTTTCTGTTAATTTTTTTTCTTTTTTTTGTGCCTTTGTTCACAAATAGCCCTTTACTTTCTCTGAGTATTGTAAGTATTTGATGCTTGCAGGACCTTTTCCTGTTATTCGGAGAGCACGTTTCATAGGCTTATCATGAAAGCTGGAAAAACTTTCTCCAGCTTTCCTTCTCACTCTCCTCCCTTTTGTCAAGTAATCAAACATACTTTGTATGGCTTTGTTCATGGTGGGCTTTCAGAGATTTATTCTGAATGGATTTTACTTTTTAGGATACTTCAATACACTCAACGTTTAGCCTCCTTTGCCTGTGTGATCACTTGACAAGTATTATCACTTCCTCCTAGCACTTAATCAGAGATATACTACATATAAAATAAAAATATCTCCAAAAAGAATAATAGCAGTGATGAGATTTTATCTACACTATTTCAGTCTTGGAGTTTGTAGTTTACATCATTCAGATTCCTCTTGGTTGTACACACCAAGTATTCCTTTTTTTATTTCTTAGTGTCCACTTTTTGAGAACAGAAATATTAATTTCCTTAGCTTTCCTGGTTTACTATACATTTAGCACTAGATCCACAATTATATTTTTAAGGCAATTACTCATGCAGGAGCAATAACCAAACAGAAAGCCACATGGCTTTAAAATGTTACAAATTAAAGAAAAGGAGATATATCCAAAGACTCACATTCATCAGTAATCCATTTTTTCTTAATCTGTGTTTGGGTCCACTGCTAAATTTTTATTTTCTTAGTAGATGTTCGGAAGCAAACACACCATCTTGTATCTATGTCACTGCACTTTTGCAATGTATTCCCTCAGAATAAAGTCTGAAGTATTAGAGTCATTTCAGGTATCTTATACTTGAGTGTTTTCTATGAAATAGGTAAACACAGGTATTTTAGTTGTATTTTGAAGTTTCAGTATGAAATCTGAACTACAGTCTTACCATAAACCGCCATTTAACAGGCTTAATTCTATCTTAATTCTCAAGTCATTCAAAAAGTGTAAGAGAAATCAAGATTTTACAGAAAATACTACTCATCGTTCTGCTTCATATAATTTGACAAAATCCTGAGCTTGCAAAGTAGGGTTTCAGATTAAATGTACCTTAATAGTAAAAATCAAGGCAAATTTCTTAAGTGCATGCATTTCTTTGGACATTGTATATGTCATGCACCATTAACAGAACACTTATTCCAACTTGAAAGAGCTTTGGTATTTTCTACTTAACAGGATTTTCTATTTTATGAGCAAAAGTGATTAAAGATACAAAATATAGAGCCCCAAACCTATGATTTATGTATGTCACATTTTTTCTTGTGTTTATAATCTTCCCAGGCACACTGATTATGTAAGGACCTGAGAACTTGCTTTCCACAGTATGTAAAGTAATCTCTTTTTTTAGGCTTTGTTCACAGCTTATTGTGTGGTTATTTGTTTTTCTAGCATGAGTGTCCTTGGAGAGTGCAGTGGGAAGTGGCTGCTTTTGTGGGCCAGTTCAGACAGAGCTCCGAATCCCCTAAAAAGTCAATGGAGGCTTCTCCTTCCTCAAGAGCAAATGAATGCATCCAGACAAAACCAGCCCCTAAGAAGGGGAAGGAGACAGAGATATAATGAACTGGGGGGCTGCAAACATAAGGTGCTAAGAGAAGAACAGCTTGATTGCTGTAGGAAGCAGACCCAGTTTCATAGGCTACAGGAAAAAATAATTCCCTAGCGTAAGGAAGGCTTAGGCAGGTTGTACTGCCTAAGGAGCTGCTTATGGTTACTGGACTAAAAAAACAAGGAATTAGCAGGAAAGTACTTTCCGTCTTACTTTTAATTTACCTTCTCTAGTAAAACTAAATTTTCTCTGCTTTAAAGAGATACCCTTCGTCTCCATTTGGCTGGTTATGCTGTAATAATATGTAGTTGTAGTTGTCCTTTGGTAATTCTTTAATGGATGCACTTTAAATAACTGATGGGATAGTGCCCCTCCAAAACTATGGTTTGTTTCTCATATTACCTCCAAATACAAAATGGTAAGAAATATGCTTTTTTAAATGGCTTTTATTTTCCTTGCTCTTGTCTCTAAATCCACTATTTGTTATTTTTCTTAAAAAAAAAATAATTAGGTTGATAAATTACAGGGAAATGCCACTGCACCTTGAAATCCATCAAACTGTAAATTAAGTATCTTTTAGCATTTTAGAAAGTGTAACTTTTCTATACCTTAACTATTAACAGAAACCAAACTATGCATGAACTTGTTCAAAACACACATAATAATTATTTTCTTTAAACAACCATGGCAACAAAAAGAATCATACACTACTTTGTTGTTAATTTGGATAAAGAGTTTTGAACAGAGCAGCACAAAAGGATAACAATATGCAGGAAAGTATAATTCTAGCCTCTATCTTTTCAGTTTAGAGATTATTGAGAAAGAATACATAAAATAATGAAACTAGTCAGGCAGAGTCAGAAAAGAAGTTCTTAGTGACTTAAGAATTTAGGGTGTGTGACATAGGGTTGTCCACACTGGAGTTTTAGTTTTGGGCAAGACCTTTATTTTGAAGTGACTCTCCTAAGTCATTTCTGCAGTTTGCTTTGCTTTCCTTAGTGCAACAGTCTCAACATGTGCCAACTAGAAACAGTCTGAAATATCTTCATTCACTGTGGCTCCTTGTCATAGTGTTTGTTATCTTGACTAGAACAGAAATAAAATTGAACTTGATAACAAATGTTCCATTCTTTCTTCACCTCCTTTTCCTTTTTATTATTTATTTACTTTCTGGTAAGAAATACCTATCTTGCAGAGTAGTTAAAAAAATCCCACTTTACATCTAATGAACATCTCATCCTCTATTAAAAATTTTAAAAAAAAACACCAATGCTTTCATTGTTCCATTGTTCCTAATTTTCAGTTTCAGCCCTTGCCATGCTTACAGATAATATGGAAAATTCATTTTACTGGATAGATAAAACTTACCTAATGATTTATGCACTTAAGTAAAGATTTAACACAAAACACTTTGAAGCCTGAGGAGTGCAACTCAGTAAATGATGACCTGTCAAGGTGCTCAGGAGCTAACTCTCTTTGCTGGTATCATGTTCCCCTAGACAGTCTGTTTGTTTTTTTTTTTTTTTGCAGTATGATTTAATTGATCTTTCCTACAAATCCTTTTGTAACACTGTAAACATCAGGGGTTTTTTTAATAGTAAATACTTCATGGATAAAGTTGTATAGCGGTACTTCTATTGGATGCAAAAGAAGAAACCTAACTTGATGATTTTCAGTCTTATCTAGAGTCAAATGGAATACTAGATAGTATATTGATTACAAACATACAAGAATCTCATTGTTCATTTATGAAAATAAAATCCTGAAAAAAGAGAAAAGTAGCATTAAATAAATACACAGAGAATAAAAAAGTGAAATGTAGTTAATTAAATTACTCTTTTTCCAGAAAGATGAGGAAGTTATAAGTTGTAGGCTGGGGTAAACTTACTAAATTTATTTAATTTTTACTCATATATTCTCTCTGAGACTAAGGATCATCATTGAAGTTATCATTACTTGAGAGGTAGGTGGTGATTAGATCATTTTACTAAAGTAGTTTTTTCCTACTTTGTTAAGCAAGAAACAGAAGACAGATATGGATGCAAAAGCTAAGGCAGTGTCCTTAATTATTTATGTGCTTTATGTGATTTCCATAAAAAAAATCCCACTTATATATTTGAAATTTGCCTTATAGATAGCTCTTTATAGATAGTATATAAGATATCAAGAATTAAAATGTTTGTGAATTCATGTGAAGACTCATAAAGTGGATCATTTTACCTCAGGCAAGTCATAAGAGAGATTCCACACAAATGTACTTTCTAGAAGTCAGATGTGAGAAGAGTTTAGCCAATACAGCTTGTATTCATAGTAGTAGTAGTAGCAGCATTTGGAGTTTCTAAAATTCTGAGGAACTTAATGCTTTTAGGGAGGCTAATCTGTTGGGCTCCTCTAGGGGATGTTTGGAAGAAGTTAGTTCATATATCTCATAAATTTTCTGCAGTAAATGTGGAAGCTGCTGCCAGCAAATGACAGGTAAAGTGGAGAAGTCTCCCTCGGGTTGGGCAAAATTCAGTGTATGGAAAGACATTATCTGTAGAAAAGCAACTCATCCTTTTGGATAACTCCCTCTTCTTTCTGCCATAGTTGACTTGGTTCAAACACATATTTCCCATTGTAGCTCAGTCATGGAAACTATCAATATTTAGATTTGATATTTTGACTTGATCATTGTGCTCTTTCAAACAACTCTATTTTTTATTCTTTTCTTAAGAATGTGGTTCTGTGGAGAGTCTTTTGTTTTCTTTATCTTGACTGCCTTCATAAGCTTAAATAAAGCAGAACTTTCTGTAGTTGCCAGTTGAGTTAAAATGACTCATTCTTCCTCTGTTTAGAATGCAGGATCTGTTATCAAATTATCTTAATTGCAAAGAATTACTCAGGAAAGAGAATAATTTTTAAAATATATCATAGTTCTGCATGGAATTTGATACTATGTCATGGCAGAGAAGTAATCTCATTTTCTCAACAAAAGACATATCAATTTTAGCAACAACTTTCTAATGATTTTATCAGGATAATAGGTTTAAAGGTCCCAGCACTTGCATGGTACCACTAAGGAAAAACAAATGAACAAACAAACAAACAAAAAAACCAAAAAAAAACAACCTTTGCAAAGACTATATTCTAACAGAATACAAGTATTGAACACTTCTTTTTCCATTAGGCTCCACAGACATTTTAGATGATTAATATCTCAAATGAAATAAGGATTTATTAGAAACAGAGGAGGAACACAGAAGGATATCATGTATTTTTCTATATGCAGATATTTAAACAAATTTTTATAAATATACAAACCTAAATCTAAAAACCACTGAAAGGAAAATAAATAAGCTTGTTTGATAAGTTTTGATAAGTTTTAACGTACTTCTCCCCGTAAAAAATGATATACTCAGATGCCTCTATATCTTAAATATCATATTAAATTTTTAGGAATATGCAATACTTTTTTCCTTTACTACTACAGCTGAACTAATTTGACAATACCCCTTATAATGTATTTTATTTAAGTTTTAAAGAAAAATAGCTTCTTTCCTTATTATAAAAGATTTTATGTGTGACAATAGAAATTATTATGTGCTACATTTCTCCACTTTGAAGCAACTATAAGTAGGACTCTGAGATTTATGATAAAATCCAACTAATTGAAATATATATAAGTGTAAATTTCATATTCTTTAACATTGTTTGTTTTTTAGGAGGAAGGGCAAGGCAAGGATAGTCATGTACACAGTTAGATAGATGACAGAGACAAGCAATACTGGGACAGGAGGCAGGTAGGTGTTACTGAGTAGATCGCTATTTGGCGATATTTTAAAAACATTCCTTTTCAGTCCCTGAAACCATACTTAAAAGCCTGAAAACAGAGTACATGAACTCTGATATCTTCCTTTTCAAGAAATTGTATCATAAGGTTAGTAGCATCAAATGCATTACTCCAGCTCTCTCTCATCCATTAAATAGAGCAGCATCTCACCGAATACAGGCTGTCATATTATCAGACTGTGCTTAATGTAGAGAAAGTCTTGATGATAGAGACCTAGAACCAAAAATGTGAAGAAAAGAAATCATTCTTTAATCAGTACATCGGGACCTCCATTCAGGTTTCTTTTCTTGTAGTAAGCTGCCTTAAGTAGACAGCTCAGTCCTACCAAAACTGCACAATTTTATCCAGTTCCAAGAAAATCTTTCCATTTACCACATGTCAAATCTGAGTTTTGCTTTCTTTGCCCTTCTCAATAATCTCCCATGGATCTGCTTCCTGCATTCTCTCCTCAGCTTCATCTTCTTGCCACATCATCTGGAAACCTCCCTCCAGCACACACTCATTTTCAGCTGCTATCGCAGGGTTGCTGCCTTGCCTAACAGGGCAGCTCACTGCTGACTGCCTACCCTTGTGAGGACAAGGGACAAGTCTCTCTTGTAAGAGAACAGAGTAGAACATGTGAATTCAGGCATGTGGTGATGATTTTAAGAAAGCTTCATCTGAAAATGTCTTTCATAAGAGACATTAATGGTAACAAGAAAAGCATCTACTGCTACATTGGTAGTAGAAATCTGAACAAGGAATTTATGAGCTTGATGCCATAAGGAGTGGGGTATTTGATGCATTGGACACAGATAGGGCTGAGGTACTCAATGCCTCTTCTGCCTCATCTGATGAAGTCTAATGTGTAGAACCATCTCAGGCATCCCTGTATGGAGCATGCAGAACATTATTCCTTCATTACACAGCACAGATCTTCCATTCTTTAGTTCATCCAGATCAATATATATATGAAAGGTACAATGCATTGACACAATCATCGTAAATATAAAATAATTTTCAATCTTTTTAGTAATATGTAGGCACTTAAATGGCTGGATCTCTGTTCACACTAACCCTGATTAATAATAACTAATTATATAAATTGCATAAGATATATGAAAAGTGGAATCTGTTCTTGATTATTGCAAGAGTTACTTGAAAAAAGTTAAGTAAAATTTGTTGATGCTCTTTATAATAGGACCAACTTATTACCAGCAGAGGTCAACAGGAGAAGCTGTATAAAAATCTTAGCATATATTCTACAAACTGAATGTAAACCATTTACTGCTCACAAGATTAAACCTCTTTTCGAGGACATCAAGGTACCATAAGAGTATAAGTAGTATTAGGATTAAAATAAACATATGTATTTAATAAATGAAATTCAATTGAATCACAGAGCAATAATGCATATTTGGTAAGTGTTTCAAAATTAAACTGATAAATTTAACTTTCACTCAATCATATATCTCTAGATTTAATTAAAAGTTAAATGTTAACTTTATAGTAAAGGTGAGTAAAAGAATTACTAAAATTGACTCTGAGAGCATAATAAATGTGTGTTGTAGAAATACTGGCTAGTCCTGTAAATCTAATTATGGCAGAAAAGGAGATGATAGTCTGAATTCTTTGAGAACACATCTTCATCTCTTACAGGGGCACTCACACCTTCCTCCACTTGTTATCTACCCTGTCAGATAACAAGGAAATAATTTCAAAGCTAAAAAATTTACAGCACAGAACCATGTTCTTAGAACACGACATTGCTGTGTGAACATTTGATGCACCTTTGATATGAAATCATAAAATAAAATTCTAATATTACAGAGGATTAAGTATTGGGCTCTTTTGGACAAATGTTCTATTGGTGTCAAAAAATCAGGATTTTGGCAAAACATTCTATTTGTCAATAGTCCAAGCCTGTGACCTGAGTAGATTAAAATAAGATTCGGATTTACTCTAAGACATCTAAATGTAGGTGTCTACATGCAAGTAAGGCATCCAAAACATTAGTATAAGACTTGCAGATATAACACAGGCCCTAAGATATCTATCCTCCTCTGTATCAACAGTTGGAAGCCAGATAAGTCTCTTATCTCAGGACAACTCAGAAGGCATTAGACACATTTATTTAGACAAGTGAACTGAACCTCTACCCTATGTGTAGGAGTGTCTTATAGGAGTGAACTAAATCTTCTGCTATACCAATACCTTGGAAAAAAGTAGAACACTAGTCCTCTCAATATTTATCCAACGTGGTGGGGGAATTTTATGTCAGTGCTAAGCTCTGTGTTTTATCAACTGTTCTATTACTGATATTTAAGGGTTTTTTTTGAATCTGAGTTACACATTAAGAACAGAAGGTGTAGCACAGCCACAGCTAAACCCGAGTATAATTAAGCATTTTGAAACTGCTGATTTGGAAAGTGAAAAGAGTGACTATTTTGTTCTGCTTTATGATATCGATAAAATAGTAGGAATAATTTAGGAAAGAGGAAAATGGATAGATTGGGACCTGGTTTCAAACCTTACCTAGTCAACAGGTTCCCTAGCCAATTTCCTTAATTAATTTTGTGGTTCAAATATAATTTGAGATAGTATCTCCCTTCCTCATATGCTTGCTGTGAGCTTAAAATCTATTAATGTTAAAGTGGTCGAGGCAATAGTTTTTACACAGCAGAAAATGTCAATTGAAAAGTATGGTTAATACTATAATATGTCTGTGCCAATATCCAAAATATGGATGATTATCAAAAACTATTGAAATGAGATGATTATTTATGAAAATATTTTTGTACCTAACTCTGAGACATTTCTTAAGATAAAGATTTGAACTTAAGGGAAGTTCCAAATTAGTTAGATACATCCATTTCTGAAAATAGGGTTTCTTTTAACAGTTAAAGTCAAATAAATAATTTCCTTCATGGTTCTTTCTAATTTCATGCATTTTATGAAGCTTAATGTGTCTTTGATTTGCTTTGATCAGTTTTATGTTTTTCCTTTCTTAAATGTATGTCATACTTTTGTTTTCTCTTGCGTGTAAGGTATGCAAAATGTTGATGTGTTTAAAATGACTCCACGGTACTAAACTCAGTTTCCATTTGTCATTTTTTAGCATTCTGCAATAAAGATTATCCCATCTTCCTGACTTGAAGAGTCATTTGGGTTTTGTTTCAGCTCATAATAATTTGTGTGTATATATGTATATACACACACATATATAATTCCCATTAGCCATCTTGCCTTTTTGTGTCATAGAGTTCTCTTTATTGAAAATGGAGATGAAGTATTCATTTAGTTTTTGAGATAGATAGAGCCATATTATTTTTTAGATATTAGTCACCTTTACCACACGGGATCTCCACTTTTTTTTCCTGTTTTCTAAAGAACCTTTTTCACTTGTTGTAATTTACTTTGCAAGGTCTATCTCTGCTTAGCTTTCAGAAATTCTGAAGTTATGAAGAACTAAGTGAAGTCTTAAATGAAGTGAGTAGTTCTATTCACACACTGAGATGTAGTCCTTCCATTTGTTTATTAACACCACCTTTTCTGTTACAAATCTAGTTGACAATGATTCTTTTTACTCAGTAACCTTAATCTTCCATTGCCTTTTCTTTGTCACACTCCCATTGCCACATGCTTTCAGTTACGTCTTTAAACAGAGGGAACTTATAAATCATATTTAGCAAAGACCAACTGAAAATAGCGTAGATGTTGCCCACACCTAAGTACTGTGAATTGTGAAAATCTTTGGACAATCAGCATTATTTTCCATGCAGACAATCAGGTTTTGCTGTAGCCATTCTCCACTATTTGATTTTTACTAGCATTTAGAAGTGCCTTCTCACCATTAATTTTTCTTTAGTGGAATAAAGGGGGAAAAAAAAAAAAAAAAAGCAATGTGCTTGAAGCAATTTGTGCAACATTTTTAAATGGAGGAGTCAAAAGAGAAACCCGCAAATGTGGTATTTGTCACTGAAAACCACAAGGAAAAAAATAACCACTGGAGTTATATCAAGCGAAAAGAAGGAAGAGAAGTCAAGATGGTCCTAATTCTAGGCAACAGTATGGGCCTATGAGGGAAAAAGAGATTTTGTCTTCTATTTACATAAGCTTAGAGCAAGAACAATGCACCACGACTGAGGTATAAAAAGATCTTTTATGTTACTGTACATCAGGAATAAGTTCAACACAATCAGATCAGATAGAGAAATACAAAGTTTTTGCAATGGCTTCTGGTTAGTTAACATCAAGGATGCCACAGGGAACAGCAGAAGCATGGTGCAGCTGCCTTGGAGAAAAGATCTAAGCTGGAAGAAGGTGGTAGTAGCTCTCTGAAGTGTAGTTCTTTCCTTAGATCACCATAGTATTCTGAAACTCTATGGTGTACTCTAAGACTGGAGGTACTCAGTACATAAAATTCCTTCTTAATCTGAGCTAATGGCTGGAAAGAGTACATTCTTTATTTTCTTTGTAAGAGAATACAATTGCACATCTCTGGGCAGTTAATATTCTTTTCATCTATTTTAATGTTATATTCTTTAAAATAAAGTTATCCTAAGTAGCGTATATATAGTGTCTATACTCATGTCCTATACATTGAAGAAAAAGTATAAAGTCTCTGATGTTTTGCTACTAAAGGGGACAAAGTGACTTAATATAACTGCCATTTCTCTAGTGGAAATGTCAGACAAATCCCCCTCTGTTTCCTTTTCTCCTTCATGTTCTAATAATACACCGAGGAACTTTTATAAAGAGCTACATATTCATCATCACAAATGAAATTTCACAGTTTTCTGGCTGTGTAGACTGTAATTATAGGTTTGCACTTCTAATTGAAGCGTTCATGAACACACCCCACACTGCAGCAAATATAAAATAATTGTTAGGCAAATTACGTAGAGGTCGGGAGGAATGGGAATCTAAAGAGGAACTGAAAACAGCATTACAAATCCTGGTGATAACTACCCCAAAGTCTTATTTCTAGTATCATTTACTGACAGAAGAAATTAAATGGAGGGAAGTAGGGGGCTAGAAGGTCAGGATGTTTTTACAGATTTTTTTTACAGAGAAACTTCTTGTTCTGGCTTAAATGACAGTGCAACTGCCACTGCTGACCAGTTTCAACCACCGTAACCATAGGCCACCATGATCACTCCTACAGGTGAGTCAGGGAAGTCAGACATTAAATACACTTTTTGTCTCTGGCCGAAGGAAACCTAAAGAACTGTTGCATCTCCCTCTGTTCCCTTCACCCCAAGAAATATTTATGTCTTCCTACACCGCATGATTTGAACAAGGCAAATTACTCTGCAGAGAACAACTACTGAAATCTATAGAAGTTAACAACATCACGACAGTTTATGCAAAGCTATGACAGTCTGTGTTAGTAGAAATCAAAACTCCAGGCCTGGATTTTAGTTATTAGAAAGAAAAGCTAGAAAATTAGAAAAAAAAAATATTTTTTTTAATCCTAGTAGTTTGAGTTGTGGATTATCATAAGCATTGTCACGATTACATCACATCTTGTTGAAATGGATGTAATTTTTCTCAAGATAATGTAAGAAAAAGATGATTTTACAGTCCTGTTTGTTTTTTCCTTGTTTAACCACAATCCATAATTTCATAAAAAAGGAAATCTACTTCTTAAGTATATCTTGATTCTGGCAAGTCAGTTAAAAGAAGAAAAATATAAATTCAAACAGCAAAGAAAATCCTTTGGTATCAGTAGCTATTAGATATAGTAAGAGATATCAGGATCAGATACCACTGAACATGTCTTGTAGTGTTGTTATCAAACATCCTTACACACATCTTACTGAGAATAAGCTCACTAACCCTCAGGATACATTTTAAACCCCTTGGAATGAGCCTCCTGTGCTCAGCTGCTTGGCATTTCTGAACTAGCTAATTAATACCAATATTTAGCAAAGGAACAGGTGGGAAGAATGATGACTAATTTCTTCCATCTTCCAACTCTACAACCACCACTATCTTTTAAAAACAAAAATCTTACCACTGACTGCTGATTTCATTTATTGTCAGCATCTCTGCTCTGATACTGTGCTGCAATAAATGAGCAGTCAGATAAAACATCCTCTGGTAAATGATATGTGTTTTGTTGGGTTTTTCTTTTTCTTTTTTTTTGTTACAAGTATCTTACTATGAATTAACACAGACGAGTTACCTCTCTTGAACAGGTCAGACACAGCAAATCCTTTTAACACGAGCTCTAGCAGTCCCTCTACTGCAAAGAAAAAAAAAAAAAAAAAAACAGTCTAATTTATGAACTAAATAAGATCCATAGGAGGGAGGGGCAGGAAAGAAGAAGTTTTTCTGTTTGTTTGTTTGTTTGTTTTGTTTTATTTTGTTTTCCAGACATATGCAATAAAAGTGAAGGAAGACAGGATAGATAACAAAATATAGCATTTTTGTGTTTGATAAAAAAGAAATAAGGTGATGTTGGGATGTGTATGTAAAGAATTACATACTTGCCCTGAATCACCTGAGAAAAGAGTCAGATCACAGACCTACGCAAGAAAAGTTCGAGTAGCATCAATTCCTACCTACAGAGGAGGTACATCAATTTATCTTTGTCATACTTGAGGGAGTGAAATTCATACTTGTAACTCTACCTTGACCTTGGGCTACTCTAGGACTCTTTTTTTTTTCTTTTTTTTTTTCCCCCTTTTTTTTTTCTTTTTTTTCTTTTCCTGGAAATATATAAGCCCTTGAGAACAAAATGTCAAGGTACCTAAAAGCCTAAAGGAGGTGATTAGTGTGTTTTTTCAATTATGTCACTTTTGTTGAAATTAAAACTGTTCAGCAGAATTTGCATATGTTCACAGATAGTTTCAGCATCTATACCGTGGTGTTTCTGGTAGGTTAAATAGCCTCAGAGTAAAACTCTGTCTATCAAACATGTGATCTGCACATATGAAAAAGTTTGGTAAAATCTAAATGCGAATTCTAGCACTAAACAAGGATGCAGTGAAGTGAAACTCTGAAATGAAATGTGAAGATTAACAAAACAGGTGGATATTCATAAATTTTTTGTTTTCATGCATGATTTCAGATGTATTGTCAATTTGGACTAGGAGAAAGGATTTGATTGAGCTAGGAGCTTGGAGGAGAGTTTCTTACTTAGGACTTTTTGGAAAATTGAGCTTAATGACAGCAGGAAGATTATAGAGGCCAGAAATTAATAACAATAATAACAATAAATTACATGGCTTTCCCTTCTTCAGCTGCCACATGTTTGCATATATTTAGTTATTCTTGTACTTGCACTTAAACACTCTGAAATAAATTTATGTTAAAGTTCATCAAATGTCCATTTTAAATTAATACAGCTGGGTTGGGGAAATAGGAGATGCATCTGAAATAAGCATACGATTTAAAACAAACAAAAAGAAGCCTGCTTAGCAGAAGTGAGTTAATTTCTGGAAAATAACATGAGGAAATTATGGCATCCCAAGTGTATATACAGAGGGATTGTGCAGGCATGGAAGTATGGGCAGACTAGTGAAATTATTTTTGCAAATTACTCTTTTCCCATCAGTGATATTGTGTCCACACAAAAAAAATCTACTTCAGGAGTAAAGTTTGGTAAGTGCTGCGTATGGGTGTGACTTGTTCTAACATCCTGTAATAAAGTAACAAACTCCTTGCAAGTATCTGCTATCCTTCTGCTCTTATAAAAGTTTAATGCAAGGTTACATATTGCTACCATATAAGGTCTTGTTCTGAAAGCTTGTTATTTATAACCACTCTCTTTCATATGTCAGCCTCAAGTGAAAAATATCAAGGTTCAGTTGATTCCTCAACTGACATTAACCAATGGAAATGAGTTATATCACAGAGCTGTATTTCCTGCATAATTAGGATGGTCAGGACCATATTTCCCTACCAACTGTTTAAAAAATGTTTATGAAGAAAAAAAACTAAAAACCTTAAGGGAATCTGAATATGGAATTTCTCATATGATACAGGATAATAATGAAAGGGGGAAAAAACCCGAGTCCTTTAAGAGCATGTAGGCTGGGCTCCTCCTGTCTGCCAAAGAGGTATCAGTTTTCCCCTGACTCTGAAGCTGTCTCTTTAGAAGTAGATAGTTCAATCCACTGCATTATGATGTCATAATAGTTAAATATTCAAATCTAATGTGTGGCACTAAGAATGATTTATTAATGAGAATTTTTGAGACAGGTTTTATGATGTGTCCTGCAGTCAACATTCAAAATCCATCCCCATGAGCTATGTATTCTAATTATCCTTGCCCAATTAAGAGTAGTTCTTTGATCAGTTTTGCCATCTATAATTCCCAGAGTTTAGTTTCCTAGAGTTTTTTCATGATCTCCTCTCATACAAGATTCAAATTATGTACAGTCACAAAGCTATATTTCTCTCATTTGTCGGTACTGATATTAATTCTATAGCTACTGGACGGTGGTATTGCAAGTCAGACACAGCAGTCACTAAAAAGTCCACTAATACATACATATCTGTAGGCAAATAATGAAAAATACTGTGATATGAGATCCTTCCAGAATTTCTATTATATTATTTTTCCATAATGTTGCTGCAGTTTATCATTCTCTTTTGTGCTGCTACTATCTTTAAAATTATTCAAGATGAATAAAAACTCTTTAGTAGAAAAATTACTGAATGATATAATAAAAAAAAGAAGATAATGAATTAAAAACTTATGATGTTTGCTGATGCTAGGGTTTTGGTGGGATTTTCAGCATGCAGCCATAAATGGCTTTATTCCAGAACAAAATTTTTTCACATCTGTGGGTATCTCAAGTTGGTCAGTATTTAAACTGTATTTAAAGTAATTTAACAGAATTTAACAACATTTGACAGAAACTGTGGTGAACTACTTTAAAAATGTAACAATAGTGTAAATTATCACATACAGTGTGTCCAGCAACTGTCTAATGACTGGGTATATTAAGCGACTAGAAGGAAGAAAAAAAATCTTTCTTTCTTTCTTTTTTATTGTTCCATATACTAGCTATACTACTAGTAATTCAAGATGAAGGACAGTGCCATCTGCAAAATGGAAAAGCATTCTTTTTCCAAAAGAAGGCATCGAAGTATTTGGTATCTATGTGGTATGTCCAAATCAAAGATTGTAATAGTGACTATGGGGCAGGACTTCACCTAAAGTCTTCATGAGGTCTTATCAGAACATAAACCAATAAAATGAAATATATGAAATAACCAAAAATCCATAGATATAAAAAAGAATTAAAATGAGTTTCGTCGTATCTTGATCTCCCAGGTATCCTTATAGAATAGCATTCTCCAGATTTGTACTCAAGCAACAATAGTTTCCTCTAGGACTTTAGGAAAAAGGTTTATATCCAGAACTTCTGCAGCATGAATCCTTTTTCCCTGCAGTGTTTGCCCTGCACCCCAGCAGCTGCCTGTCCTGCTCAGCTCTGCAAACTCGATCTGCTAGAAAGTGTCCTCTTTGCAGTGTTCAGCAACCAGCACAAAATGTGACTTCTTTTTCCTACTAGCCTCTAAAATGAATCATCCTATAGCTTAAGCCACAAACAAAACAGATATGTGCTACTACACATTAGAGAAAGAATATATTAAGTGTATGCCATTTCACATACCGTGTAATGAAATAAAAGACAAGCCAAGAAGACAGCCAGCCAAAGATAAAGTTACTGAGAAAAGGCTCAAGGTGAAAGCCTGTTTATCAGATTAAAGGAACCAAAAAGTACCACAGTTGAATGAGTTATAGGTGTAATGTCTTTGCAATCTGACTGAGTCACTGCACACTTATTCAAGTAAATTCATTTAGAGGCTGTAACACGCCACGATATCTATCATTTAGCAGAGTAATAGTGCAGGGAGTTGCCAAATAAAAAAAATAAACTGTATTTATAATTCTATCAATATACTTATTCAGAGAAGCTAAAGTTTTTTTGTTTTTATTTTATTTTTGGTTAAATAGCATTCTTTATAGTAGGCATGTGTTATGTTGGATATTATGAACATAACCTGCCTTCTAAATCCTTGTCTGTCAGGTTGTTCGCTACGTGATTGGTATGATTAGAATATGGTTAGAGTTTAAAATTTATGTGGGTTATTATTAGGTGAGGCAGCTTGGATAAGTCTGCAGATGAAGATGGTGGTTCCACTGCATTTCTGTAATTATTGTCTGCAAAACTATCCATCCTCTGCAAACAATGTTAGCGGGGATGCCAGATCAGAGCTTTGCAGAGGCTGCCAGTTCTATTTTGCAGTAACATTTGAGAGTTTGACATTTCTTCTATTGCACATTAAAAGAAAAATACGTTATAAAAATATTTTTGTGAAAACGGAATTATGCCAATTTTTATATTTCAGCATGAAATTTTTATTCAGTGTATATCTCATCATGGTTAAGTCACAGGCTTAAGTTAGCCCCATAGTCGTAACCCTCCAGTGCTGATTCAGAAGTTATTTTCCACTTTTCACCTTACCAGGAATGGTTACTTAAGTCAAAATCACATCACATATCCACCCTTTAGCATGAGGTTGCAGAGGACTTAAAGGGCTTGTGTTATTTCAGTAGAGTCAGATATCTCACCAAAAGTGAGAAATCTTTCAAGTTAGAACATTTAGATACTGAACTCATACCACATTTAGCTGACATTTTAGTTAGAAGTTCCTAATCAGTTCTCTCATACTATTTCAGTTGGATCAGCATACACATACCAATCACTTGAAAATTAGTTTAAAACATATAGAATTTCACTAAAACTTTACAAATAATTTTAAATATTTTTGTTCTTCTTGCACAGTTCCCTTGCACAGAGACACAACCTTTTGCTTTAGTTGATAACACTGGTTTGTAACCATTCCTTCAGAGTAACAAGAATCAATCAGAGAATGATTGCAGTTAATCCAATTTACAGTAGGAATTTTAGGTGTGGCAGATCAGCACCACAATGGGTCAACATCACTGTTGATTTCTTGCAGAATAAGAAGTACTAGTTAAGCAAACATTTGTACACTGAGACATAAAAGTAGCTTAAATTTTCATTTACAAATCCTTTCATTTTACTTGATTAGATTCAAGACAGCTAAAGGACATGAGATACGAAAAGAAAAATAACATATTTTCATAAAACCATTTTTTTAAGGGAACACTTCTTTTATAATAAGCTGCTTAGATTCTTAAGATGAGACAATAGATGGAAAAAGGCTCTGACAATAAGATCATAAGATAGTTTAGGTACTTAGGTTCTTAAGATGAGACAGTTCTTAGGTGGAACAAGGCTCTGACAATATGATCACAAGAGAGTTTGAGTTGTGTGGGAATCTGTCGTCAATGAGAGACAACTTAATTACTTGTGAGTGATCTAAAGAAGAAATTATGCTAAACAAATTGCATAAACATACAAAAGGAAAATATTTCACTAACTGATAATGAAAGATAAAATGTATGTCAGTTGAGTATTCAAATGCAGAATACAGATAACAGCTTTGATTATGATGATAGAAGACATGAATCAAGTGAGCTCATGAATAAGATCCATTCATGTAACCACTAAAAGCTAAAGTATGCCTGCCCAATTCAAAAGAAAATAATAGGTTTTTGTGGGATTGTCCCTTTGTATTTTTTTTTTCCTCAGTATAGCATCTTTCATTTTCTAAGCTATAAGTGAATCACAAATTTATGAAGTTAGCAGGCAGTTTTCTCTTTGTAAAGTTACTTCAGAATTGACGGCTATCACGGTTCTTTCAAAATTCTACTAGTGTATTTGAACAGTTATTGCTGAAAGCAATTGACCATACGATTAGATCTCATGCAACAATGATCATATTACTAAATACCAGTCAATTTTCTTCTTAGAAGCTGAAGAATGTGAAGGTAGAGTACGACTTCCTGTATACTTTGCTCCTTAAGGTACATAAGTTAGTAAGCTTTACAAGAAAAAAAAAAAAAAAACATGCACTGATGCACTAACATGATACCGTTTGTATTGGTAAGTGGTTCTTACCAATGCTTCTTCTTGGTAAGTTACCAAGTTACCAGTGGTTCTTCTTGGTAAGTTCTGATCCATTCAAAGACCAGATGGTAACTTAGTTAGACTAAAGATGAGCGTATTAGACCACATAGTCTTGCTATTGATCAAAATATTAGCTATCTTGAAAAATATTCAGAAGCTTTTTCAGAATAAAAAAAGAAAAAAAAAAAACACCATAAGTTTACATCAGTATTAATCTAGTTTTAAGAACAGCATTCCTTCTGGTTGTCTTGATTTTTAGCTTGCTAAGCATTCTCCATCACTCACAACAGGCTTTACAGTCTCAACACACAGCTTACAAGCTTGGTCTGTATTTAAATACCTAAAGGAGAAATTTCTGAGACTATTGGTAGTATTTAAAAGTTTTGCAGTGTTGAAGAAGACTGAGATGTGCAGTGGAAGAACTTGTAACTCAACTGCCACAGCCCAAATTAATTCTACTCTTGTTTTTATAACTCCTTGTTTCTTGGCTAAAACTGATTAAAGGTTTGAGAGAGAAAAGTTAAACGCAGTAGTTCGGTTTCTGCCTTCCTTAAATATAAAGCAGTACTTGTACATTTAGCCAGGAGGACATAAATATAAGTAAAAAGACAAAAAACAAACAAGCAAAAAAAACCCCACATCTTTTTTTGGGTTAGCTAAACTTGTGCTTTTTGTATATGTTAGCAATACTTTGTTGGGAGTAAGGGACACGGATTGTTAGTCAAATTGCATAAAGTAGCAATGTCAAAATTACTTAATTTGTTCCTTAATTTTACTGTGATGTCAGGTGCTGTGAGCAGGCACAGTGCTTGTTTGAAAGACCCAGTACTAGATCTCTTCAGGATAATAAATTTAATTGCTGCAGCAATATATATATATTATCATATATATTATATATTATAAATATTATATGCTTTGAACAGAGGAGTTAATACTAGGACAAGAATCAGCCTCTAAATTAAAATCTGTTCAGACACCCTAAATACATACTCTTTATTTTATATAAAAATATTACAGCACTGTAAGCTTGCAGTCTTAGCATTTCAATTTTCTTTCTCATTTTTATTCAACATCCAGTAAAACCTCATATTCCAGAAGATTGCCATAGGCTATGAGGTTTGCATGCAACACATCTCTGACTATTCCGGAGTAATAAATACAGGTGGGGCTAGCAAAAGTCTTTTCCTCTCTTTCCCCTCCCCCACAAAGAAAAATTCATGTGCTGTAACTAGGCATCAGAATATTATTTTAGGGCTAAATAATGGGTTCAGCATAAAAAAAGAGTAAGAAAGGCAAAAGATCAGAATGAGAAGCTCCATCAGAAAGGAATAATACCTGTTCTTCTGATAAGGTTGCTGTCACTGGTGTAACAATCAAACATCAACACATTGTCAGTGGTAGATAAGAGCTGGATAAAACTCATACAATCTGTTAATCATGGCACAATGTCCACTTTTCTTCCTACTTCATATTTTTCATTAAACAAAGACTAAAACTTAGATGTAAAATAAGATTTTTCCAGAGGCCTTGAAAGTAAACAGTAGGTAGAGCATTGCAAATCTAGATTTTTTTTTCCTAATAAAGATACAAAGATAATCAGAAGAATCACATGTTCCTCAGGTTCCTTTTTTACCTTGTTTTTATTATTTATTTTTATTTTTATTTTTTATTAAGACTTCTAAAAGTTGGATGTGCTGAGCATCAAGGACATGAAGAACTTATTCCAGGAAATCTATGATTAAGTTTGTGCTGATTACTGAATAGAATCCTTGATTCTCAGATTTGTGAGTCTTCCAGTCCAGTGTCCCATCATTCTGTGACAAGCAGGAAAAATATTAGCAGAAATACAGAAAATGCTGAATCCTCTGATGCAGGAAATTGCATCAGATTATGTTTAGTCTCAGGGAGTAGAAGCCTTGCTCAAACCTTTATCTTTCTGTTTGTTTGTTTTTTGATTTATTTTTCACCGTAATTATGGAAAGTCTGGTTATCTGTAAAAATGTCCCCATTTTGAATTATTTTAGTTTCTTATGGAACTTCTTTATCTAATCCTGAACTGCAGGAAACCAGATGTCTTCTCATCAGCTTTTGGATATATCACTTCCATTGACTGTTACCTGTTTGTCATACCATGCTACACATGGCAGCCCAAAAACAGTGCTCAGGGCCAAATTAGCCAGCTGTCCATGCTACTTATTTGCAGCTGTATCCTCATGCTCAGCTTTGACTCATAACAGCTGCTGTCCCCAAGAGGTCTTTAATAAACACATGTATGTCAACATAATAAACCAAGTTAATATTCCATCTCTGAAGATGCTGTGAGAAATTTCCTGCAACAGGAAGTATAGGTAAGCTTAGAGGAAAGATGAGTTTTTTTCAGTCTAAGAGAGAAAATATGGGTGTCACATTCTAGACTTTGTAGGCAGCTTTTGATATATATATATTATATATATATAAAAAAAAATATACATATATATATATATACGCGCCTGCCCAGAACCTGGCCAAGCCCAGCTACAACATCTGATTACACAGACTAAATCATTAAGTAGAGGAACAGGGGATGTATTCCTCACCTAATTGCTTCAGACTGCTCTTTGCCAGTCTAAGAGAGCTGATGGTCATGATAAACTCTTCCTTTTTGAGTTCAGAGAGAAAAAAAAGGCCATGTCTGAAATTTTCTGTGTAAAGAATTCTAGTGATTTTCATCAAATCAAGATTTCCTAAACCTTTTTCACTACATTTTGTATGACATCACTAGAAATATCTGTTTTAATAATAAGCATGTAAAATAAGTTTCACAAGTTTTACATTAAAAGAAGAGCAATGTTTGAAAAGTGCAGTTAGTCATGATAGAAACAAGACTTTAAAGAGCGCTTTCAGTATACTTTTTAATTTTTGGCTTTTTAAAGCTACTTATGTGTTATCAGCTTCACTGAGCCAAACATAAAAAGAACAATATATTATGATTGAATTTGGACAGAAAGTCTTATTATGCTGCTTAATGAAATACCGGATTTGTACTCTACAAGTGTTTTGCTACATATGTTACAAAAATAAAATAAGACTGCAAAGATTCTTAATTCCTTTTCCACCTCTTTCTGAGCTGTGAATATCTTAATTTAAATTTCATTGATAACTTACATGTGTTGCAGTATCAGTAATGCAAAATACATCCCTGTTTGTAGTTATGGGAGGAAAAATCAAGTGAAAGCACTATATATTTCTGTATTGAGAGTGCTAAGTACAAATACCATAGGTAAATGTTTTCAAGGATCTTTTTAATAACGAAGGAAAAAAAAAAAAAAAGAGGTACCATCTAGGAAATATCCATAAGGAACACATAAGTAAGGAATGAATTGAAAATCTTTTCCCTGAACACAACATAAAACAAAACAAAATTCTTCCATCGACGTTGGAATTGGCGAGAGGAAAAAAAATTTTGTAAAACTGAACTGTTTTAGCATAATCTAAGAGAGAAAAGTGACATAACATAACCTGAGATAAGCTCCATGAAAAGGAAATGAAACTTTGCCTAAACAAAGAATTAGTAAATTAGTCAGAGTATATGCACATATTTGCATATGAAAGAGTGATTTTTTTTTAAGGCAATTACAACGTGTTGTAGGTTACAAAAGATAGGATGCCTAACAATATGTCTGACTCTTTTTTAAAAATGATGTTTAAAAAACGTATCTAACAAACTTTAGATGCATTTTTTCACAGCAGAGACAGTTGCAAGGGTATGCGCATTTCCAGTTTTTGTATGGCTAATAGACTGGTAATCATGCAGTACTTTGCAACTAATGTGAGGTCAGAAAGGTTAAACTTATTAGCTAATTTTCAATATTATCAAGGAGTTCATTTACATAGAAAGAATTCAGCACTGTATAACTGTCCCAAGAGAAATATAGCAAGTATCTGGCCAAGATCTATTAATGACTATGGAGGGAAGCCTTGTAAAAGGCATTGGGAATATTCCTCAGAAGAGCCAGTGTAGTGCATTGATTTTATCTCTAAAATGTTCCTCCCACAGTTTTATTTGCCTTGTTCTGTATTTACCTTTTCTGCTTTTTCACCTATTCACTAAAGCCTGCTATGTATGATTAGTGACACAGGCTGAGCTGTTGAATAGCTGCTGAGTAGCTTTTATACTTCAGTATTTCTTGCCGGAACATTAGCTTCTTGACCGTTCTTTCAACAATAGTCTCTTTCAGCAGCATCCAGGGACTCACAAATATGCTGTGACCACACTATATACCCATGTCGAAACAGAGACATTGCTTCTGTTTTGGACTGAAGGTGACCAAGTAGAACTTGGAGCAAAAACAGTGGTTTAACAGGCCTAGAACTTTTTCTCCCCAGATTAACAAGTTCAAAGCACAGTTCTTGGAGCAGTATTCCTATGAAGGAAATTATCTTCATGAAAGACAACTCCAACTCAGGTCCAGTCACTCAAAATAAACAGAAATCTCCCTTTTTTTTTTTTTTCTTTTTACAGAGAAAAAAAAACCTCAAAAATTCTACTTTCTTATTACAGTTTTGAAACCTTTAAGTTGTCTTATGCTTCCCATTGTAGTAAGATTTTCTTTTTAACTTCACATGTCAAATGGTATTAAAACAGATAATATGCCTCCTAAACCTTTCACTGTTTTGCTAAATATTCTGTATTGAAGAATGTACTCCACTTTAGTGTGATCACTGATAAAAAGGCACTATGCTTCTGTGACGCTTAGTATTATTCTAAGGAATAGTAGTAGACTCAAGGAGAAGAAGAAGAAGAATGATAATTATGATAATATATAAATGAATACATAATATATACATGATAAACAAATATGATTGATTTAAGGGCTCCTCTAGAATTTTTGTGGCATTCCACTATTCCAGAAATAATGATCCTTTTCTTAATTGTAGAACTATCTATTACTACAAGAACTTCACCTGTTCTTGAGGGTATTTGCTTGCATGTAGAGGCAGGGTAAATCTGTTTCTCCTCTTCTGATAGTGGCTCTTGTCTTTTGACAGTACATGTTTAAATTTCTTATTAGATATCTAGGAAATTATTCCATTGCAGAAACTATACACTGCAGAAATCTCCTTGGTCATTGCCAGAAGTCCAATGTGATTATTTTTTTTTAGATCACTTATAAATAACCTTAAAATAAATAAATAAATTTAGTGTGATTAATAACAAGCCTCAAAGCAAAAGCAAACACTTTATTTCAAGCCCAGTGAGAATTAAGTCCACTTTATTTAGTAACTAAGTCATTCTTTCAGCTGAGAGATTGCAATTTGGTCCCACTTTTCCCCAGAAGGTTTGCTTTGCTGCAGAGCTGTTTGTGTCTCAGCTCTGGTAAAGTGAATCATAAAAACAGCTTCTTAATTAGCTATAGGATAAATCTGCAAGAGAACTCTAGGGTCTGTGACTAGAAGAAACTCTGAGCAAACAACTTGGATTAACTAAAGTTGAAAATACAGTCTGGTACTTAAGAACTAATACAAAATGACTGGCTGATTAACCGGCAAAGCAGATGTCTCAGGTGAGTAACAGAATAAACTGTCCACCAACTGACAAACAAGATGACTGTACTTTGTGGATAAACTGACACAAATACAGAGTACTAATTCCTGTGTGCTGGTTTAATTGACCAATGATAAAACATAACTCTAAATGTAAATAACGCATAGTTAAATTTAAGATATTAGCATTCAGGAAGCCAATATTTCAGCTCCTTTACAAGCTTGTACTAGGCAGAATGCGACTTGTTTTGAAGCGTGTGGTGAATTTGCAGATTAGGAAGCTTGAACAGCAGCTGTCTCACTGATGGAAGTACTTTGGTTAATAATCATCATCCCTGCTATCTTCCAGTACAAGTTGCCACTAGCAAATAGGAAGGAGGGATGTTGCCAACAGTTGAAAGGAAAAGAATCTTTACCTAAAGTGCAGCAGAGTACTGTTTCCATACCTTAACATTTACCCTGGTAATGTATTTACACTTATTCTGCAGAATAAATGTTTTATATTTATATGACTGATCATTACCGGTAACAATCGAAAATTTCATAAGCAATTTCAAAATAGATTCTATGCTCCAGTGGAAGCTATTCTTTCCATACAGTTATTAATTCTTGGCTGTTTGTCATTATATAAACAGGTGGAGCTGACAAACATGTAATGAGAGAAAGTGAAGTTGCCCATTTCTCCTCAATATGGCCTCCTGCTGCCCCGTCCACCTGCTTAGAATTTACTTCCAGAATGCAGCGTTTTTCACCATTTGCTCAAATGCTTTCTGAGGGGAGACTCCATCCTGCTCACAATTTGTTTTTCAGAGAATCCAGAATACGGACTCCCAAACACACCATGCCATTCTGTATTACTATAACTGTTATTAATATAAAGTATTCCCCAATTGCACTGAGTGGCATAGAGTTGAACCAACACTAATAAGCACCATCAGTTAAAATGTCACAGAAAGACTGTTTTTTTCTTTCTGTCTTTTTTTTCTTATGTAGAAAATCCTAAACTAAAACAACTTTGCCTAAGGACTAGAGTATGCAACCCTTTTGCTGTCAGATTCTTTACTAGTTGAGTAGGTCCTTTCAAATCAAGGAAGTTTCATGGATGAGGAGAATAGGACTATGCATTTGAATTAATGTTGAATAAAAATGAATGAAGGTTGCACAATGTAGCCCAAAATACCATGACAGAAAGAAAGTTAAATTAAATGGAGGCATAATGCATAGCTAAAATGACCCAATTCAAATTTATATCATCAAACCAAGTAGTATTTGTATTTCCACAGTTACTGCCTTCTTCAATTAGAACTTTTAACTTTCAGACCTGAAGAAATAATTAAAATTTAGCATGACAAATGCTACATCGTGGTAGAAATGGGACCACAAACCTGCATGTGTCAAAGCAGATGACTGTTACCCAACCTGGAGTAAATAGCTGTGCCACAGTTCAGGCTGAAAAAAGTATGGTAAACGATTTTTTAATTTATTGAGTAATACAGTAGATCAGGTTCAAATAGTCCTCCAAAGATCATCTTGTTCAACCTGGTGCTCAAAGCAGGTTTAAATACAGCAAGTTTTCCAGGGATTTGTCTGGTGGAATCTTGAACATCCCTCCAGCTGTGAGGATTCTTGAACACCTCTGTGGATGAATGTTGTAAAAAGGCCAACTATTTATTATTATTATTATTATTATTATTATTATTATTATTATTATTGCAATCTATAAAGATTGGACTAGACTGAAGAAAAAGAATTCACACAGGAGGAGAGAAAAGGTGTCAAATCATAGATTTCCACATGCAATAGTATCTCACTGGGTTGCTTCTCTTGAATTTTGTTTTATTTCATAAGTTACCTCTCACCTGGAACTTGTCCTACAGCCTCATGCCGGATTTTTCAATTTCTCATACCACTGTCTGTTACTGGTATCATTACTACAAAAATATCCAAAAGAGATCCAAAAATATCAAAAAGATCAGTAAAACTGGTGAAAATACCTCAGTGCTATTGATGTCCAGACTATACCCACTTTCCAGAAACCCATGAATGACAGTGAAGCATTTCAGCATGTAACAGTCTTAAATCCAGCACTCTATAAATGACTTTCACTTCAGCTGACATTGTGCTGTCACTGCAATATGTTGTTGCAATAACACTGGCTGGTTTTGGGTTGCTTTCTATGCACTATAAAAGGATGAAAAAATTAAATTTAAAGAAGCAATTTGCTGAAAAAAAATCACAATTGCTAATATCTTTTAGGTTTTATGTACTTGAAAGTTTCTACTGGTTATACAGACATATTACATATTGGATTAAGACAAGGCTCATGTTGGAAACAGAGCCTAAGACAGTGGAGATCCACAACCAAATGTCATAGTAGCTAGATCATACTTACACCCCTCTTACTTTTTCCTTCTTCCAGTACTCTTTTATTCCTGGCTGCTCTGAGTCCCAGTTTTAACAGTAGACCTGGACCATATTTGTATTTGAACAATTAATTTTTGTGATGGTTATGAATACAGATATCACAAGATTGTTAATGATCTAGAGACTATTTCCTACTCATATGTATTAAAGCTTAGAATGCTAGTCAGCACTTGCCAAAAATCACACTGTTTCAATAGTTATTGGATAAACATCTTTTTGAAAATTTCATCCCTGTAATTCACAGCAGGATGTGTAGTCATGACAAAACATAGACCTGCATACTTGACATAAAGGAGAAAACTTTGAGGAAAAAAACAGATTTTGTCAAAATGTAGCCCAGAAATCAAATCTATGGACAGAGAATCCACAAATACAACTCTACGATTTTTTGATTGAGTGTTCCCAAAATGTTATCACAGTAGTGTGATGTACTGTACATGTTTGTCTAAGTGTTTGAGTTTGATGCAAAAAGAGATAGTTCTTCTTGGACAAGAGAACAGGAAGGTCTGGACAGACAGTGTTGTATGGGAAAGAGAACTAAATGGAAAGAGTAATAAGCTTGTGGGGAACAAGTTTAAGCAGAGAGAGTTTTCAAATTTAGAAACTAATTTTACAAAAAGAATTAATTTATCCATTAGATTTGAGAGTGAGAAAATGAAATGTGAGGGCTAAAAAGAGTTTGGCTACAGTGTGGTATCATCTTCATCAAAATAGTTGTCATGATCTTAGGATACAAGTTGTGATAAATTCTTCAAGACTCAATGGCCACGTAGGAGGATGTAGCTCAGCATAAAGTCAAGCTGTATTCATGTTCTGTATTCATTCAAAAAATAAAAGTAAATATTTCAATATTTTGGAATCAAAATTTTAAAATTCTTTTTCATTAGAAGAGTTGGCAACTTGATTTTCCATCTTAATCGAGTAAGAAAGCAGATGTGAAAAAGTGAAATGTGAAAAGATAATTTCCCACCTGTTCTTTAACTTTAAATCCAAGTCATTATTTGTGATCCTCATTAGACATGAAAACAATAAATATCTAAGTCAGAAGGGAAAAGGCTCATTTCCAGAGAAAGGGACATGGAAAAAAGCTCATCTTTACCCATGTGTTCCAAGAGTCACCATATAATGCTAGAAGAAGGCAGGAGGTTGGCTTGAATTCATGACTACTTGTGTTCAGCTACATAGAAATAAACATTATTATCTTCCATGCTAATGAAAGATTATAATGGAATGTACCATGAGTTGACTTTTCAGTGATCTGTGGAAAACCTGTGTCTTGGGGCTGGAAAAGGAACTCTCTACCTGCACAGGTTGGGAATGCTTAGATTTTACTCTGATTTTAGTAGTCATGTTAGTCTCTTTTTAGAACTGTATATTCTGCCACCTGCAATTGTGACATTCCAACTTGCATTGTGATCTTCAGAGCTAAAACTGTACAAAGGAGAAAAAGGAGCAGATAGAGTCATGTCATTTACATTGAATACTGCAGAAGAGGCAGCCAGATCATAGAAGATCAGAGGTGAAAATTCATTTTTGTCACTAAGCAGTAGAAGAAAAAATAAATCACAGATAGAAAAGGATTAATTTCTAAAAAGCCAACTATGAAATGTAGCATGAAAACTGTACTCTATCAGAAGTTTGCACAGTTCAACTTGACAAAGTATATGCAAAAGTGAATTATTACTTTAAACTCATAACCCAAGGCTATAACTCAGGGATAGAGAAGGTAGAAATTAATTAATCAGCAATCTAAGCTGCAAGCAAAACTCGCTTTTAGGTGCCTAGTGAGCAGAAGTAAGGACACCAAAAGGACTTACATAAATTATAGGTCACTGCAGATAACAGCACTCAAATCTGTGAAGGTCTCAATGTTAAATGCAGAAGTGGTGTAACAAGATAAATAACAAGTGTTTAATGATAGCAGAAAAACAATAATAACCTGTAATCAGATGGATAATAAATTATGGCCAGATGGTAGTTAGAATCTGTAAATATTTCACTGTCCCATCTGCCTTCATCCATCGGTATCACTTTAAATTGGATTCCAAAAAAGACACTTTTATCCACCTCTTTCTTTTATAAATTCATTATTGGAATCATGTTGTGTGAATTTGTGTCATGGTTTGTCATGGTATATCACCAACTGGTCTTTATATTGTGAATTTGAAGTATTGGAAAAAGGTCAAGGTAATTTTCAGTTTGTATATTTTTGTCTTAGAAGTTTTCTAAAATTAATCTTCCCCTGGAAAGAGCAATTTTATTGCAGAAAACATAATAGAAATTTCACCTCAATCAAAGACTTGTATGACTTTGAAAGTAAATTAGATATTCCTGTCCAAATAAAAATACTGTACAAATACAGCAGATAACTTCAAAAATAAATAGGATAAAGTGTAAAAGGGCAAATTATATATTCACACACATTTAGCAATATGATTTAAATTATTAATAGCTAAAAAGTTTCATGAAACAGAGACAGAGAATGGATTTTTTTCTGACTTACTACAATACAATTTCTCATTTTAAATAAAGATGATCTAGAAGGTACATTTTAACACTAAACTCTGTCTTTTTATAATATCCATTTTTATGTTTTTGCAGACGCCATTCTCACACTGAGGATGCTGAAAAAAAATCTGTCTTGAGTCTTATTTCAAAATAAGAGGAAGAAAAAAAACCCAAAACAAACACTTGCTGAAAGTTTGTACCAAGGGGACAAAACAGTAGGAGAGGTCATTTTCTTTGTATTTCTCTCTCTAGTAAAAAGGAGGAATAGGAAAAAAAGAGAGAACCTCAACTCATTTGAAGCAGGCTGTCCATCAAAGACACCTGCAGCTCATCAGACACAACCATTCATCACTACCATCCTAACAGAGGACAAAAAGAGTTTTATTAGCAACTTAATGAGCTTAACTCCTGAATCTGACAGAGCTTAACTCCAGGAAGCTGATCTCTGAAATAGTGTTCTCACATTTAACAGTTTCATGAAGTTCTATCTTTTGGTAGAGTTTGAGTGTGGATTGGAAAAAGGGACTGTGATTTTCTTCCTGTAGCATTCAAGGATTGAAGGTAATGTAAAGGGTCAACTTCTTTTTTGATTTATACATCGAAGACTAATATGCTAATGTCTTATTTAAATAAAAGCATATGAATTTGCATACTGTGATGTTTCCATATCCCATTGAGATTTTTAGTGCCTCAGAGTTCTGTGTTCTCCTTGCTTCAAGAGTTTTTTAAACTCTTAAATAGTTTATTACATGTTTTTTACATGAGAAAAAAGTTTATTATAATACACTGTCAATAAGATTATTAACCTTTTGTTTGTGAGACGCAAGACAAAATCTAAAATTTCTAATTTCTAATAAATTTGAACAAAGGCATTTGATCATGTAGCAGGAGACATCTATGATTTTTCCTTGGATTTGATTTTTTGAGAAAATGAAGTATTTTTGTCATTGTAGAATGAGATAGGAAAGGAGGTAGGAAAGAATGGTACTAAAAGGCATATTCTACAGCGTTTGTATTTGTAATGCTTTTTACAGAAGCATCTCGATTTGGTGAAAGTAGTACTGTGTGTGTATCTCCAGGCAATACTGGACAGTGCCACTTTTGCACGGCAGGATTACTGGAAACAGTAACACCACAGAATAAAGAAACAGATAGCTAAAGAAAATCATTAAATAAGAAAGTCTGTAATCATAGCTTGTGTTCATTTAGGGTATTTTGAAAGGATTTCAGAGAACAGTTCTTCATAACTCATTCACAACATGCAACTCCAGGAAATGAAAACTGCAGAAAGAAATTGCCTACCTTCAAAGAAAGACTTTTCAGAGATATAAAAGAAACGAGAACTTGGAAGGTAAAATGACATAGGAAGAGCTACAAATCATGGGAGACCAAATGGAGAACTAAGGATGTTGAAACTGTGATAAATTGAAAAGACTTATGGAGCCCAGAGGAAAGACTTGTTTTGGAGGCTTTTAGTGAATCTGACAACAAAAGAGATGAGTGAGTTTTGAAGGCAATGGATTGAATTCTTAGACGCTCTTCTGAGAAAGAAAAGATGCAAAAAGAATTTAGATATTGGCCTAGAAAACATCTGGGAGAAACCATTAGCATAATTTTGGTTCAAGATGGGGAGTCAGTATCTTTCCTGATGACATGTTATGTGGCCTTATTCAGCTTCCAAGTTTTCATATCTATTTTTTGTGAGTGTATATATCTGGTTGATTTTTTTTTAATTATTTTAAATATGTAGGTTTACATAGAGAGAGTACTTTTTCAGAGATTCTGATAATTTATGGCTTCCACAGAAATAATAAATCACCTACCCATATCCAATAAAAGTATTCATGTGAAAGTTTGTACTCTAAATGAATCCATTAACAATTTTGTATTATTTGCAAACAATTATATACAATATATAGAGGTGGAAAATGGCCACTGTACTTCCTAAGCTGTCTTCTGCCAGTACTTTCTATCATCACAGATACAGTACTTTTCTAAGACTCTAGACTTTTCTAAGCCTAACTCTCACTTTTTAGGAATGAATTCAGTCATATCCTGAAGCAGTAATACTGAGATGAATCACAGAGGTGTTTCAGATTTTTTGATACATTTTATAGTAAGAATGTGCAACTCGTATTACTTTTAATTTTGTCTGTTTCAAATAAAAGGGATGATTTTGGACATTTTTGTCCAGGCATCTGCACTTCCTTTAAATCCATCTGCCTATCTATTTCCTTACCATAAAAGACACCTTTTTTGGGTTTTTTTCGTAGTAGTTGATCATATTCACTTAGTAACACTAGTTTGGCATATTTCACCCAAAAATGTGCTTTTTGGAACAGTGCTTAATTTCACACCCTTCCTCTGTGCTGCAAGTCTTATTTATATTTCATTTTCTTTCTCTATATGGAAGATTAGTTAACAGAGGCCTGCTTTTTGCTTTACCACTTTGTTTAATGTCCATCAAATTACATCTTGATAACTCTAAACTTACATAAAAATTATTTCCTCTAAACATTTTTCCATGTTGGCCAATTTGTCAAACATCTGATGGCGGAAATATCGTCGCAAACACTTGCCATAGAATGAGTTCAGGTCACTATTTTTGACAAAGACAGATATTCTGACTCATATTTTGGAAATATCTTTTTTAAGCTAGATCTTCTGTGTGTATGTATGATGTGTGTTCACACACATCCTGTGTATTCATATTTTATGTGATGTGGTCTTATGGCATTCCTACAACCATATTTCCTATGACTTAAATTTCTGTAAACTTTTGTTGTTGTTGTTTTTAAAGCATAGTAAGGGCAGAGGTTTTTTATATTTATCATAAACAATTTAGATGTACTTTTAATGTTCTGAGTTAAGGCTGACAGACAGTAGTGACTGCACACTTAGTATTTCAGCATTTTTTATAGTTCCACTTTTCAGATAAACTGGGGAGAGATGTAGTTGAAATCTATGGAGTGGTATGTTGTATATATTGTACAATGAGTCTGTGAAACAATTCACCTTTTTCTATTTCTATTTCAGCTGCTGCAATATTGAGACAACAGAAGATTTGTCTATTTCAGATTTTGGGAGCATGTAGGGACAAAACAGAATTTTAGTAGCAGTTATGCACTTTTCATGTCTTGCCCTTCCTTCATTCCAGTCAGTTGCCCTATACCATGTGTTTATGGTTTTAGTCTGTTTTGTGTTAAAAAATAAAATATGTATAGTGTCTAGTGCTTTTTTTCACTCTTAAAAATGAATTCAATTTTTCAGATTTATGTTAGAAAGAAAAATCGGTTCTGATTTCATATAAAAATAAAGGAGTTAAAGTTCCTTCTTTAACACACTAAATAGAGTCAAATTAATTCCAAGAAATTTCCTAGAAATTATTTTCTGAAATTTTAAACAGTAGTTTGCTCATTCTTTTCAGATCTTGAAGGATAAAAAAGAACTTAGTTTTTATGATCAAATATAGGTTGCAGTGAATTGCTATATGCACAATATATTGCAACTACACCACAGTATTTTTTTAAAAAAAGAACTTTCAAGCAAAATTTGAATGTGAATGGGTGCAAGACTTTCATATAATACAATACTCATCAATTATGACTCAAATTTCCCTTTAAATTTATTAAAAAAGGCAAGATAATATACTTCCAAGCATAATTTTTGTGCAATGCACAGCTAAGCTTCTGAATATCTTATTAAAAAATGCGGTGGATGACAAAAACAAAAATGCTAAAATGCAGGTGTAATCTCAAGGTATGATGAAAAATGGAAGAGAGGGTCCACTGGAGGAAATAACTCCTTATCTTGCCCTGTTTCAAAAATTTTTGTCTCCTTGTAAGCAATACTCACAGCCAGAGGGGAGGATGGGCTAGATGGATACTTATGAGATGAGAAGGACCATTCCTGAACTCCCCGGTAGGTTTTATATTGTCATTGCAGCCTATTATGAAGCAGTGGGTAGCCTGATGCCAAGAGATCTGTAACGGACTCCAACATGGTGATAAAACTATACTCAATCCATCCATCAAAGTGTGCTCCCACCTCCAGGGAAGCATTTGACCACACTGCATCCCACTTCTACCCCTGTCTCCTGATGGCATGAGCAGTTTAGACTCATGTAGTGTGACTGTAACAATATGGTTTGGCTTATTGCCCTGCTCTTGCTCTGATGACCAAGTGCAGATCTACCCAGCAAGTATCTACTGGACAGTGCTGATGCAGGATTGCATACTTTATTATTCTTTTGACTCTCCTTTTCAATGCCCTTCTATCTCTCTTTCTCTGTCCTTGCTGAAACAATAACCCACCCTAATTTCCCACCTTTCTTTTTTTTTTTCCCCCAGTTCTGCTACATCTATTTGCAAACTTAGTGTTTCTGATAACATGTCCACATAATCTTGTCTTTATATAGTAATACTGATATGGTTACCTAGTTAGAGTTGACATTACAAGTCTCTGCTCTCTAAATGCTCCTTCCAAATATCAGTGCATTTTGACTCTCTCTCATGTAACACTCTCTTAACTACCTGTGAAATCCAGCCAACTTCATGGCATCTGTAACCTCTGTCAGTGTCATACCGTGTTATTTATGTTGAGCAATTTCTCACACAACATCCAGTATTCTCCAAATCCCAGCCTCTTAGCTGAGCTTCAGGCCAGGGTTGAATTAGCAGCCAATCGTTTGCCTGTGATCGTTACAGAGCCTATTGCTATTTTTCCCTAAATCAGTCTAGCAAATTGCAGTATAAGGGATTAAGTAGCTGATGGCATTATTCTATATATAATTGTTAATTTAATTGGTCCAACCACCTTTCAAATCCAATTATAATTATTAGAGCAGTAAGACCAACATTTTATTCTGTGAATGGTAACTTAGTGAAGGCTAGAGTGCAAATTTCTCTTTCACACTGTCATGGTTGTGTTTAATTCTATGTTAGTGGAATTATCTGCAAAAGCAGCTCATATCAAACATCCATGCACATGTGCTCTCTGCATTAGTGCATTGATGTTCACTGATTAGAGTCTGTGGTGAAATGTTAAAGGAAAATGAATGTGGAAATCATAGAAATGAATATTCTTGTGTGATTTATTTTTTATTTACACATGCAATTTTTTGACCAATTTGTCTTACTTACTCTCCTTAAACTGAACAAGTATAATTGATATATGAATAGGTTATGAGCTAAAAGATAAAAATATTATTTCTATTACACTTTGTTTTCTGAGATATTTACTACAGGACCTTAAGCATACTAAAAGAATGCATGAGTTCACATGGAAACAATACAAGAGTAAGATTACTAAGTACTTGGGAAATACTTCTAGCACAAGCACAACAAATGCCTGGAGTATAAAATAGTTATGGAGGCTTGTCCTGTACCTAAAGATCTTTCTTAAGTATTTTTCCTAAGGATCTCCCACTATCCACATGCACTACTTGTACTCTTCTTGTAGATCAGAGACAGTTCTCTCAATAGCTTTTGTTGCTGTTGTTATTTAAGTAGTCATTATTTTCTCTGAAGTTTCCATTCTGGGTAGCTGCTATAGATAAGGTTGCTCAACCAGATGAAATTACCTCTCCCCTCCTCTCCCCTCCTGTCCCCTCCTCTCCCCTTCCCCTCTGTACTAATTATGACTGCATAGACTCTATTATATCTGTTTATTCACACTGAAGAGTCTTATTCTATTTAGTTTATTTTTGAATGAAGACTCTCTGGGGAATTAATCTTACTAGGTCAATGGAATACTAATAGCCATATGGTAGCTTCTGGAGCTGTAATTCCAAGCACTTCCTGTTCTTGTGAATCACATTCTTATTTTCCCACTCTCTATACAGTGACATTTCTATGTGCTTGCTCTGGGCTACTGCTTCTGCCTCACATGCAACCTCTCACATTCTGAATTTCTGAGTTCTGAGGACTGCATTAGCTGGCTTAATTTGGCTAGGAGTCTATTCTCAATAGTATTACACAGTTTATGACTCTTGATGACAATTTCAGGACTAATAAAAACCTTACATTTGTGTGAGTGTCAACCAGAAGCTTTATTTCTCCTAAAAGAGTTTCACCTTTTGTTTCTATTTAAAGAAATTGGTCATTAGAAAAGCAAGCCCAAAGAAACAATATTATATTCAGAGTGCACAATTCTATACCCTTTCTGCTGCCTTCTGGATGTGCAGAAATGAAACCAGTCTCTTCCTTATTATTCTTTTTGTTGTAGAACATTTCAGAACAAATCCCATTGCCTTGTCTGTCACAGCTCGACTTATAACGTTGCCTCTATACCACCTTGCCTGGAAACTAGCTCTCCGTTTCATCCTGAAAGGATACTCACCTCTATCTCTCTGAATTCTTTTAAAACTGGGTCTGCCAAACATGAAGCAATAAGGAAGACCTGTTTTGGAGTCCATCTGTCAGGTGGTGATGCTAAATTATCTTTGTATATAGAAGGAGACATTTTTGTACCCTGTAAAATTAACTACTCTAAATTTGGGAAATTTTTGGTCCAAAAAATAATTTTATATTCCTTTCCATGCAACGCTGCAAACAGCAAATTTTTGCTGTTGTTATTTGGATTTTTTATAGTTCTTTTAGTATTTTTAAGATGCCTGTGTAGATTTCAAAATTTGCAGGAAGATATCTGTGGGGAACTATCTAATTCTGTGATGCTTAGAAAGTCAGACACCCAGTTTGATGAGAGGAATTCACAGTGCTAAAGTACACATCACTGTTCTATACGCATCATATATGGGACAGCAAGGATCTCACATGTAGCTCTGAAATAGCAAAGAGAGAGAACGTCTGAGACTGTTTTCAGCACACCTTATGACAGAGGAGACATTTGTCTAAGACCAAGATTCTGACTCATAGAGACTTAGCACCACTTCTGGTCCTTCAGCGCCCAGCACTCAGTTGTGGCATCCATCTGGGATTGGGATTTTGGCAGTTCTGACCCTCTTCTCTCTATCATTTCATCTTTAATTCAATTATATTTCTAATGAAAAGTAGAACAAAATCACGGGGACATCCAAAGAATGTCAGATGTAGAACTTTTCAAGATCTGAAAGGCCTGAAGCTTATATTTCTTGAACTGATGACTTCAGCTTAGATTTCTGAATTCCACTTTCAGTTCATTGGTTGTCCAAAGGTTTTGATGCATACCTGCCCTGCTCTTAGAAATGTAGGTGAGTAAAAAGCAATCTGTACCTGTAACTTTAGACATTCACATAACTGAAAAATTCTGGCTTTTGTTCCTTCATCAAATGACTTACAGTGTTTCACCTATGTACAATGCTAGGATATATTTCAAAGCATTCCCTTTCCCCAATTTTATGAGAGTTGGTCTTTTTATTATCTGAATTCTAATGCTATAGAGGCATTCATCTTTCTGCTACATCTGAAGAAAAACTGAAAAATTATATCTGAGTTGTATTTATTCCTATCAACATAGTTGCTTTCTTTTTCTAGAGGGAAAAATTGAACTTCCACAGATCTTACTATCTATAAAACCGCTGAAGCAAGGTCAGGCATTCCAACATGGAGATGAAATGTTAATAAATAGTGGCCATTGTCCCACACTTGAAAATTTATTCACTACATCAATATGAGATCATTCTCTTCTTGGTTAAATTCAGCTAGTAATTTCTGACTATATTCATTGCCCAGGGATATACTTCTATACAGTTAAATATCACTAGCTGTGCGTTTTGAAAGAAGAAACACAGACTACAATTTATAACCTATATGATAATAAGCAAATAGAAAGTTACCCCTTGGAGAAAATGCTGTGGAGTATATAAAAATATAATGTACCGTCTCAACTGTTTATGCTGAATACCTCCCGACTTAGAAGTACCTCCCGACTGGAATTCTAATGACATTTCTGATCTTCTTCATTGTTGCTGCTGTAAGAGCATAACAACAGTGAAATATCGACAGTCAAGGCAGTGCAGGATAAATACAACACTGTTGCAAAACCCTTGAGCTGATCAATGTAAATTCTGAGAGCACACATTTCTCCATATTTTCTACATTTCTAGATTCAATGCTATAATAAATACCTTTCTCCAGGCACCACTAGTGAAAAGAACAGATCTGTAAAATGGCCATTGTCCCAAGAATCTTACCACTTAAATAAAAGTGTCTCCAAGGTTATTATTGTTTTGAGGTTCCAACAATAGTTTCAATTTTTATCTTAGGGGGGGGGGGAAAAAAGTTTTCCTTGAAAAAAAAAAGTGTAAAAATAAATATTATTTTTAAAATAATTTCTCATTAAAATTTTCAAACATAAATATGAATTTGGTGGATGTTCTAACTTATTCAAGTTGTAAAAACATTATCTGCTAACTAGTTCCCTAGATCTGGAATGTCTAAGAATAAAGCATAAGAAATCATACTTCAGCAATAGATTTGGAAAGGTTTTAGAGGACAAAGACATTACTAAAGAGCTCCTAGAAAGACACTCTGAAGAAAGAGCTAAAGAGAATACTGTCTGCATGAAGAAAGAAGTACTGAGTAGGAAATTACTTACCCCATAGGAACAAAAAACCACACATAGGGCAGCACTACACAAATATTATATACAGCATTACAGCTCTATTTTACAAAGGAAAGAAATGTTACAAAATTGTAAATTTTATGTTGTATGTTAAAAAATTTTATGGGTAATGTTGTAGATTTAAAATAGATCAGTGTAGATGACCTGCCCTACTTGTTTCTCCGACAAAAGCACCTTTATCTTGCTTTCCTCATTTGTCCAAGTATCAGTTGCCAGCTTTTACATGTAAAACTTTCACTTCTCAATATCATCATCTGGCAAGATTCTGGCTTTTGTAGGTATGATCCGTCAGTATGGCTTCTGCATGAAGCTTCAAGATAGAAGAGTTTTTCAGCCTGGTCATATTACTATTCCAGTCTTTCCTACTCTAAACCATCATGAGCTCTTTGGAGTCAGTGGGTCAGAACAGTAAGAAGACAAAAGAATCACTGTCAACCTCCTATGAACCAATCACTATTCAGGATATTATTTTCTGCCAGTCATCTTGAGTTTCTCAGCTTGAAAATTGCTGCTATCTGATGCAGTCATATTGCAAATTGTAGGTTGTACTATCTGAACAGTCTTTTAGTCATTCCATTTGACTGTGAGTATCTATGACCGATTTTTCTCTTCTAAGATCATTCAAAGTCAAGCACTTACCTCCTTGCAGAATGAAATAACTCACTGCTTATTTTGGGACACCCTGGGCTGAAGACATAATATTGGATTTAGCAATGTGAGAATGTCCTGACATAGAAACGAGACAAAATTCACAGAAACAGGAAAAAGTAATCCTAAATAACTAAATATGTGCCAAAGTAAGAAATATACATCTCTAGTCCTTTTGTATAATTTTAAGAACCTTATGAGATCATAAAGTTCTCATGCATAAATTGTTCTGTATGTTGGGTGACACCTCACCAGGATATTGTTCGCTTGTCTCAAGATATTTTTTTTCCCCGACTGTTTTCATGCAATTCTATAAAAAATATTTTTTTGCTAGAAATCAATAATCAAACATGCAAATGTTATTATAAAGCCATAATTGTTTTCACAGATGAACATGATTGAGGTCAGGCATTCTCAATATGATCATTTTACACTTTTAACTGTAAAACGTGTCTGAAATAAATAGAATAATTGACTCAATGACATAAACTTTTTTTCTGAAATAATTTACATTTTCTGGATTATGTGAGATAGGTAAATTTATTTTACTTACTGCAACTTAATTAGCTAGAATAGCCTTTACATGATCTTCCCAGATGCTTTAAGATTATAATCTATGTAATATGTGATCTAACTGCAGTTTAATCTGTATTTTATACACATAATATTACAAAATATCTTTGTGGCAAACAATGCACTAGCATTTGTGAGACTCTTCTCAATTAGAGCATCATTTTGTTTTCTTTCTGCCAGAACATGAGAAGGTCTGTGAATCAAAGTTTCTACTTAAAGACAGTCTCCTAAATCATATTTAAGCTTGTTTGCTTGAGTAGTGGCTGGCTTACTAGAACCATGAACTATAAGAGCTGGGCATATTGGAATGCTGTCATTATTGGCTGTTACACTTTGCTATAATTTTCATGACTGTCTCACAAAATAATTATTTTAGTAGAGAAATTAAAGCTATTCCACCAACAAAGGAGCACATAGCAAGTTCTCAAGGGTCTTCTACATAGTTCTGGGAGAGTTTTCTTTTCAGCTGAAGGTTCAGTCTGCTGCTAACCATATTGATGAGTACATATGTCACTTGTATTTACCTGCTTTTGTCATGGATGAGCTCTTTTGAGAATGAACTTGATACATTCTGCTTGTGCCCCTTCCTTGAGAAAGCATCTCTGGGACTAACACTGCCATTATCACTTGCTTGAAATAAATATTTCTTATTTCTAATTTCTATAAATATTTCTTTGCTCTTTTGTTAAAATATTCTCTATATCCATTTCCTCCAAAAGACAATTGTATAATCTTGTTGCTAATACAGGGTATGTGAAATTGCTTAGCTCTGCTGATTACCAAGATTATCCTTATTTTCAGTAAAAATGTTTTTACCAGCTTGTTAGTGCTGTACATCAACTGGTGTGTAGATATGATGATGATGCTACCTCAGGATATTCTGATATTCTCTTGTGAATGCTTGTTAATATGGAGTTCCTTACTTGCCATTTCTCTTCCTAATTATGATGAAACTGTTAACCCATATGGTTTAATTCTTTTTTATATATATATAACAATTTTTTTTTTTTTTTTGCCATTCTTATTCAGAGTTCCTTTATTCTTTTCTTAGTCTGTTTTCAGCAGGAACACTGAATATGAGCACGTTATTCTTTGTATTTCGATTCTCAGCTCCTTTTTTTTTTTTTTTTTTTCCAGTTTAGTTACATATTTCATCTGTTCTTTCTCTAGGTGTGAATGAGAAAAGATCTGATTTTGATCAAACACAAAACTTTTGGAGGGAGTACAGCACAGTTCCTTAATATTGGGATTTCTTCGTATGTGGAACATTTTCAGTGGATTTCTAATAGAGTTAATACTTCCAGGACTTTCTTGTCCACTGTGTGCAATAAAACAGATAATTGTATGTGTTCTTCTCTGTTATCTTCCCCCAATGCCTTCATAGGGATGTAGAAGCCTTGTTTCTGTTATTTCCAGTTCTCAACAAGAGTGCTGAGATAAGGATAAGGATAAGAATAAGAATGTTTTCTAGATATTCTTAATTTTTGTTTCTGCTCTCATATACTGAAAGTGCTTCAAATAAAACAGAAAATCCTTGCTTTCATTTGCTATGGTCACTTCTGACAACATGTTGTACTGTCCTTTTATGTATCAGGAAACCAGATTATGACAAAATTTAAAGTAGCACTTACTACACAACACTGGACATATTAGCTTCAACAGATACACCTAGTTTAAGAGCCTGCTAGTAAATATATATATAATTAATTCTAAACAGGATTTAAAAAGGTGAAACTTCTGTAAGTGTGAATTGTCCCTTAAGTTCAGCCCTGGGAGGCCTAAGCTTGACATGGCCTTTAGAGAGTATGAAGTTTGCTGACCTTTTTTCTGAATAATTAAAGTACTCTTGTTTACTATCATAGTGATTTTCTGAAGAATTCTGTGGATATCTTTAGGGATAAATCCTGCAGTAAGTGAAGCTTTTTGACATTGATAAGTACAGCTTGTTGTTAAAGAACATATTTTGCCAGTGGGAAGCTGTTCTGCAAAAATCCACCAACATACTAGATAGTTATTTTTACTCCTAGACTTAGTTATGCAGGTTTGAAAATCTTAAAAAAAAAAAAAAAATCCAGAAAACTCAACAGTTTGGGAGTCTACATTTAAAGCTGTCTCTTAGGTTATCCTTATATTCTATATACTTTTTCCTTGTTATTTCTTTCCACCAGTCACAAACAAGTGTAATCTGAAGAACAAATAAATTGCAATAAAAGGTAGAAAGCAACAAGTTATTTAATAAGACCATTGTTTTATGATACAGATTTATAACTCCATTTTCCAGTATTTCTTTTAACATTAGTCTTTGGTCTGTGATGTACTTAAAAATGTAAAATGCTGATTATATATTTCACTATACATACGTTGTAGAGCTCCAGCATTTACTAAGTCTTCTGTGTGTAGTCTCTCTCTGAGGAGAGCCTTTGTTTATTTCAGTAATTCATTGTTCTTGTTGATGTGATGTCATTTTTACTGGAAGCACCAATTTTCTTGGGACTTTTTAAGCCACTATTTCTTTACAGATGATCCATTATCCTTTAAAACAAAGGGTGATTAACTCAAGATTTTTCTGGCTTCCTGCAGTTCCTGCTGAACATGCTATTATTTCTTATTCAAGTCTTGAGTTAGGTATATTTCTTTAAAAAATGTAGTTCTTGTCCTCTATCATTAAGACCCAATTTCAAATATCCTATCCTTCCCTAAAATTCTCAGATATGTTCTCTTCTTACTCCAGATTATTTTTTCAAGGCAAACTGAAATTATTCTTTCGTATGTTATGATCTATAAGAGAAATAAATCATCTGAGAATAGGGAACTATTAGTAGAGAAAAATAATGAGGATTCTTTTCTGAAATACGCTCCATACATGTGATTTTTATTTTATAGATTTTCTTATGTTTTTAAAATGGTTCTAAAATAAAGTTAGCTTGTGAATATAAGAACAGTAGACTACTTCAGACAAAAAACGTATCTATATCTGTAGTGGAGTCAGACAAGTCTCTAGGAAGTGGACTCTTGAGGAAGCATAAGAACAAGGCAAAAATATAGGATAGTAACACCTGACACAGTCCACGTGTTTTCAGATGAGTATATTTCCTGAGACTTTTGCAGTCTCCTCCACAGAAATCCTTCACATCCACAAATAATTGAGAATTCTTCAGTACTCCTTGCTGTGTGAGAAACCACTTCCTTGCCTAATGGCTCACACTGCATATTTATTTGAAGAGTTTTTTACTGCTATCCAGCACTTAGCTGGTATTTTCCCAAAATTATTTATAATACCTCCAAAATCTTTATCTTTATTGGTAGTAGTTCTCTGATATACTCTCATTTTGTCCATATTCTTATTTTGTTAGATTTCCGGGGAAAAACTCTCCACATAAATCTTTGGGATGTATTTTCCCAAACATATTTACACAGATAACCAATAATTTATGTTTTCTTATAGTTTGTATTAATTTGCTTGACATAGAAGTCTGGCTTTCAGGTATTTCCCCAGATTTCCTCAGAATTTATTCTGAAGATGAGTATTAGATCTGCTACTCTTCACCCTTCTTGTTTTGAGCTTTCTGTTAGCTATTAATCTATTTCCTCATTGAACTGCATTTGAAATCTTGGGTGAGTACCATCTAGTTTTGGTGAACTGTTTACTTTCATTTGTCTATAAGTGTATAATTACTTTGCTTTAATCTCAGATACATCCCCTCCTAAATCCCTCCATCATCTAATCCAAGAAGGGATTCCAGATAGGAAACACTGTTTGCTTAACAGTGATCATCACTTAAAAGAATATATTCAGTTTCTGCACAATAATTTCATTCTGAGTTCTCCTTTACACCCCAGTAACCTTTATATCTCAATACAGACTCCCTATTTTAACCTTTAATTCCAATGGATTGCAGAGAGGATTTGAGAGGAGTTTGATTCCTTTGTCTAGAATTATGTTTTTTTCTTGCTGAGATATTAACATAATTTTAAAATAATTTTATCATCTGTAAGGTTAATAAATACTCTTTTCTTCTTCATAATCATATAACTTCTACTTATTTTTAACACATAGTGAGGTTCCAAATCACCAGATGATTCCAGGAACTCAAACAATATTGTGAAACTTGTAATAAAATCAGATTAATGAACAAAAAGGATAAAGTGATGGCTTTTTAAAGATGTCATATACATATCCCTCATTAGTTTTAGTTCATAATCTGCCACATTACTTTACAGTGGTAGATAACACGAGCTAAGGGTGATTTTCCACTAAAACAGGACAGGATCTCCACACATACAGTCTTCCTCTTGGTCTATGACCAAGCATTTGGAATAAAAGCATTTTCAAATATTCCATACAGAGACACTCTCTTTGAGTACCATAATATAGTTATTATTATTATAGAAATTGCTGTGTGACACAAATTTAGATTTTCACTCATTTTCAGACTTTCAAACCTCACTGACTTTAGATCCATGATATTAACTGCTTGGAACTCAATGATGCTTGGCTATTTCATATTTTGTCATCTTCATACTTATCAAATTATACGTAAAATATCATGGATGGTTTCAACTCATAGAAATCAATCTACTTCAATACTATGTCTTAGTTTTGTTTTCTTTGATTTTATATACAGTAATACTATTCTGTATAATAATGGTAACTTCCATGCTGAGAATATGCTTATATAGGATTTTATATTTCAATAAAAATAGGTTTTCTAAATCTCTTCAACATTATCTAACTTAACATGTTTATCAGGTAAGGCCAAGTCTACCTGATGCTCCCATTTGTAGTTATAAAACAGTCTATGTAAATGAAAGGCTCAAGGTCAACTGCTAGTTACTATTGATAGCCCAAAGTTTTGACAGAGTTCCTAATAATGCTATTTCTAGACAGTACCACTTTCAGAACACGAGAGAAGGGTGTAGCTCTTGGCTAACTGCAGAGCAGTTACGTATGACTGATTTTGGCCATTTGTCACTGGTTCACAGCTTCAAAGAAGGGTGCCATCAATGCATTTCAAATTCTTGTTCCTTCCAAGCTGTCTCATTTATCACTTGCATTTCATTGATAGGTGTCATTTTATTCTTCTCTGCCTTAAGTTTTTGGTCATAGCTGCATTGAGCACTACCCTAATATAAAGCAGACTATCGCTTCATCAGCAATCTGGCAGTTGTTTTTTGGTGTAATTTTTTTGATCTTCTGTCCTCTCCACTGTATCACAGCATCACAGAGAACCTGTCCTGTCTAATATTTTCTTTCTGACCAAATTCTGATACTACTCCTGACATTTGTCTTGCAATAAAGGCTGATCAAGTGATGATTGGGATGTAAGATAGTGAAATAGCTTACTTGTATTTCAGTTTCAACTAACATAATCAGTGCCAGCCAGAATCCTCTCTCTCAAGTCATCAAAATAATTTTATCACAAAAGGGATTTCTGAATATCTAGGCAAATACAAGTTCTCTGAAGGTAAGCAATGTTTTTTTCCAAAACATAACTCACAGTGCAACTCAAGCGTGTATTACCCCTCTTAGGTTCTGATTGCTGTATTTACTTACCAAATTTTTCAGAGAACAATGAGGAAAAAGTACGGCTCATTTTTTTACAGAACTTTTCTACCTAGAGCAGTAAAAGAACTCCTTGGTTTCTTCTGATTAGTATCATGTTGTTGTGTCATGTTACTGTGACAGAATATGATACAGGCATTATCCTTTAGTGGGAGATACTGATCACATTTACATGAAGACTATATATAATTCCAGGCAGTGTTTTATTTTAAATCATATATATTTATTTTGAGCATTTCTTTTGAATCAAGTCATGTTTCATAAATAAAATCTCAGATCTAGCCAAGAACCCAGCTCTTAACATTTCTTTATGTTTACTTTAAGGGATGCATGAATAAAAAGGCCATATTTTGGAATGATTCAGAGATTATCAGAGACCTTTGCCTGCTACCTGGTAGAGTATATGTAGAACTATCTTCAGACTGACAGCATTCCAGTTACCTAAATGCAATTTGTGCACAGCATACATTAGAGAAAATTAAATACCATATGCTGCTGAGCCAGTCACAATTTGTACTGCTTGAAAATAGCACACTTTTGAAGCCTGATGACAAATTTTATGGATTTTCTCTCCTGCTAATTTATGGGAAAACAGCTTTTAACCATTTATCTGCAGAAGCACTGCCTAAGCTATGCCTGTAAAAGTTCACTATAAGAACTAATTCTAAGTAAATGGCTGTCTATAAAATGCAAAACTTGTCTCAAAAGAGTTTCTCTCTCTGCATTTTTTTTTTTATTTTTTCCTTCAGTACTCTCTCTGGCTGATGTTGTGTTTTTGCCGCTTATGTGAAGATTCTAAAAAATGGAGGTAAAATGAACTGTTCTCACTACCCCTCACAGACACTCATGTCATCCAACTTCAGGGGCATTCCTTGTGAAATGGATAGCCTGCTTTCTGGAAAACTTAAGTATAGTGTTTGTTTCTCCTGTTGGGCAGCAAGTGCAACTGATTAGGGTTAGTCAAAGATGTTCTTTAAATTCTGGTGAAATATAGTGCATTAGTGTAGCAGAGTTATTGCTAATTCTGGGTAAAAATAAGGGCCTGTAGCCATCTGTGTGAACTTTTTGTGTAAACTTTTATGTTTAGCCTGAGCAATGACTTTTTGTTTGCTGCTCATGAAAGCTGTAAATTACTGAAGCAGCAAATACAGCATTTAATCTTTGTGTTTCTGTAGCACATCCTTGCCCCCATCTGAGACGAGAGGCGCCTCATAAGAGATGCTGGCGTATGTGATAAGGAAACCTGGGGAGCTTATGTTCTGTATCTCATTAGAAAGGAACAAAACTCATCCAGTTTAGTGGCATTTCTCCTGATCTGAGTCAGCTGTTCAGGTCCTTGTGTAGATAAGGAAGAAGAAAGTTGTTATTCTTGTACTCATTTAATACATAGAGAAGGTGATGTACTGATTAATGGGTTAACTTGTGTGTGAGCACACAGGATCCTTCCAGGGCTGGTAACTAAACCTCAGGTGTCCCAAGTCACAGCTTGTTAAAAACAAGATTGTGTATTTTACAAGAAAAAAGGCCAAAAATTCAACAAATGCTTCAGAAGATGGAGGAAACTGTTTTTGATAACTTTTTAAATGTATTTCCCTCTCTGTTTATTAGAACATCTCTCCTTTCTGACATAATTTTATGCCCTTGCTCATCAATGAATTCTTGTTTGTACTAAGTTTGTGTTATGATATTGCTCACTCTTTCCTGCCTCCTTTCTGTATAGGAAGAATATGCTGCAAGATGTCTGCATGACATCTACAAACTCTGGTTTGTTCCACTGCTCTTGTGCTATGTGCATGTGCCAGCATATCGTGGACCATCACCAACATCTCCCTTTCAAGTTTTATTTAATCTGTCAGTCATTCTTTTGAATGTCCTTTTGGGCAGTGGAAATAAATATTGTGTGATCATTTTTACTGCTAAATAAGCATAAAGATAACTAAAGAATCAAGGATTGAAACTTCATTTTCTGTTTGAAAGTAATTATATACTAATGCTCATTTTTTGTTAGTACCTGTTAAACATAAACCACTCTTTTCCAATTTTGAACAGACTGTTGTTATAAGAGATATAGCACTTTCCAATTCTGTTGCGCTGCATACTATTTTATCTCCTATAAAAATGTCACCTATGCATCACACTTAAAAATATTTGATATCAGTTGCCTTTCTCAGAATTTCTACCACTGTGGGTGGTAGAATAGTTATGCATATTTTTCATTCTTTTGAAATAATTTATAAGTGAAGATGTCCATCTTTTTCCCTTACAAGGGTCAATAAGTGTACTCAATCTTAGCTCTTTTATTTACTCTATAATCTCTTTCATCTTAGAGCTAGGGGAACTTATTAGTGGGCATAAATTGCAAGGCAGTTGGTCTCATTTATCTCTATTCTGTGTGTTTTTGTTATATTCCAAGTTCAAGTCCAAGTATTTGACAAATAGAAATTTATCCTCACTATCTACTTTTGAACCAATTAATGTTTTAACAGTCTAATAGTCCAAATTCTCCAACATAGGATCCCCCACACCCAGAGTGGTCCTGGCAGAGCTGAAGCTCTCCTAAGTGAAGGAAGGTTACCACACGGAACCCACTAACTTTGCCTATTTTCTCTGTATTCTCATATTTTCCTGATGATTTTTTTTTAAAATTAGCTATTTTCCTAAATGTTTTGGTCTGGTATTTCATGCAGTCCTTGTGCAGCTCTCTGCCCTAATCATGTTTGCATCTGCCCTAATCATAATTGCTCTGAGCTAACAGTGCTTGTGCACCTGCCTTGTTTATGCCACACTCTCCACCATCTCTGATGACATCTTCCCAGGTAATGTAACACACACTTTTTATTTTTTTTCCATATTGTCTTGACCTATTTATTTTGCTACAGTTTTTATGACGTCATTTATGCTTCTTTACAAATTGGCTATTTTACTTGCTTGACAAATCAACATGCTTTGTGAAATGTTGGTGCTTTGATGCTCTAGTTTTCTTCCTGACCTTGATCTCAAATGGGAGCTATGACTTAGCATTTCATTGCATGTGCTCAATATATCTCTATCCTCACATTCCTAAATCTGCAAGACTGTCTCTTTGGCTTCTTCTTCATCATCAATATTTTTCTATTGTTTCATTTCCCTTTCTTTTAATTTTATTTTACATTTTGATTAAAACAACAAACAAACAAACAAGTGCTCAAACTCCTCCCAAAGGCAGTAAGGCAGTAGGCTTTTCTTTTTTTTCCTTTTTTTTTTTTTTTTTTTTTTTTTGGTTTGTACAAACCATACACAGCCTTTTTATCTGATCATATTGACATAATTGCATCTCTGGATGTTTTACCACAAGGACTAGCTAAAATTAGTGCTATAAACTCTTCATATGCTTGCATGTTTGATTTCAAAGTGGTATTTCAGGGGACAGAAATGGCTGCTGTGGAAGGCCCCTGTGTCGAGAAGAGCTGGTGAGGAGGCACTGCGAAAATACCCCCTGTATGATAGCATTTCTCCTAGGAGTGGAAAGCAGACACATGGTTCTTTCCATCTTAGTGTCCTTATACCAGCACAACTGCATTTATCACAGGCAGCCACAGCAGCTGCAAGCTGCAGGGCTCTGTAGAGTTCAGAAATAACGTATGGTCGGGAGGAGACTGGAGGATGACGACCAGGCCAGGTCACAGATGAAGGGGAAGCATGTTATCCCTTTAGATCGTAAAGCAGTTACCAAAGTGCCAGTCAAAGAATGTGCCATAACCATCAAAAGTTTTAGCGATCAACTGTATGCTCAGCATGTGTCCCAGTGACTGTGAACATGGATGGCAGCATGTACTGACAGGAGAAGTCAGAGTTTTCTGTTGAAGCAAAGAGACAGAGAAAACAAAGTGGTTTCTAATTCCCATGCAGCTTTTGGGATTTGAATGAACTTGATTTTCCTCCCACCACTAAGCTTTTCTCTCCCATATCAGAAGGTATGGCTGCTTACTCAATCTTTTCTTCTAAAATTCCCATGCCTGGGTCCCTGGAGCCGTGTTGACATAGAGGCATATTTGCAGCAGGTTAGGCCACGCAGATCTGAATTTCACGATCTCTGTCTATCATCTTCATCATTCGTCATTCAGAAACTGGTTGTAATTTTCCCCATGCATTCACTGCCAGCACTAAACACTGTCCCTTTGGTAGTATATATGGCACTTATGCAAGCAGCAGACTGAGATGTCAGCATAGTTTGCATTTCCATTAAGAAACATAGTTTGTTATTGCTGCTCAAGGTCATCAGAGTCCTTTTACAAGACTTTACAGAGGGAAAAAGTGTCACATTATAGTGAATATGAAGGCAGGTCATTTGCTAGAGTATGCATTTTTAGAAGCTTGGATAGGGAAGTCTTAGCCTCATTCCATAAATTACAATGCAGAATATCTTCTGTGTCTAAAAATTACACCTTCTATTTGAGATTAATATTTCTATAGGGCCTTATAGCAAAATAGATCTTTGATGGACAATGGCTTTTTTTCCTTGTTTTTTTTTTTTATTTTAAAAGATAAAGACATTTAGTAGTTAGCCCAATATTGGTAAATACACAAAGTCAGCAGATAGGGGCAACAGATCCAGTAGATATTTGAAAATCACAATACAGTAATAGTTTGCACTGCACTTGGAGCTATAATAATCACAAAGAGTAGCAATTATAATAATGCCTATGGAAAGGCAATCTTTTCAGTCTCAGAAAAAAAAATCATTTCACTGTCATTATGAAGTAATTCAGTAGAGTCATACAGACTGAGGTGTTATAAAAAGAAATTATGAAAACTGTGTTGCCAGTAGTCATACTATAGCTATGTCTAAAATCAGCTCTGAAAGAGAAAGTCAGGAAGTGATAAAAGAGTAGATTTATTTTAAAAGAAATAATTCTTTGAAGCTCCCACCTAATGGGAAACAATATATTTAGTTCTTATGAAAATGACAGCACTAGGTATTGTTACAGGTAGAGGAAAGTTGAGACATAATAATTTTAGATATCTGCCATTTTTGATCTGATTCTTGATGTGTTATCTTGTGAGTAGTAGCAGATAATTTTAAATAACTTGCAAAGTTTTAAATGAGTTTAAATATGAAAACTTTAATATTTTTACTTTTGATATTAGGATTAAATTTTGATATGAACTAGCACCAAATTTTGTAAAATGATGCTCAGCCAAAAAAATTAGGAAAGGGTTCTTCCTCAAGACCTATTTGGAAAAAAAAAATCTTCCATCCAATTGCGACATTATTTTCATTTTTTTTCACAAGCAGGCCAAAAGGAAGAGACTGATTTAATTTCTTTACACAGAATACTAACCCAGAGCCATGAAGATTACCTGTTATAGGAGAGACTCTTACAAATTAATCAAGTTCACTGATGAATTAGCAAAGGCATATCCCACCTAACCTGTAAGTACACAAAACTCAGGACAAACAGCTGTTTTGACATTTCTAGCTGGGAATCTTGCCCTCCATAAACATATTTGTTGCTCAGACATGGTCTCTTTTGGCTGCTTGTGCTCGTCCCCATCTGTCAGGATGGCACTGTGCCCACGCCACACACAAGGTGGTATGTCAGCTTCGCTAGGGCATAGGTGCCAAGTAAATTCTGCTGTTTGCAGAGCTTTGCATGTGCTGTTGCTTCAGTAGGAAGTCTCTTCTGTGTCACAGCAAGGCTGACTCTCAACATGATTCCCTACACTTGATTACACCTGTTGAGAAGTAGGTAAAGAATACTAAAATAGCACAAGCAAGAAATATGGGTTCTCAGGACAGTTTTACTAATCTATTTTGGATATACAGTAAAAATCCCTTAATGAATTTTTTTCCTGAAATAAATGATCAACAAATCCATAACATGTATGAAGGTACTTCTAAGGTTGGAGGCTGAAGAAAAAAAAAAAGGCTTCAAAGGCATGACCCTACATGAAGAGTCTGTCTTTCACTGTTGTCTAATAATAAACATGTTCTTAGGAGACGGATCATATCCTGATTCACCTCTCCAGTCTGGAAAGAACAATCTTGATATACATTATTTCACTGTTAACACCTTCCATTCCTTCTCCTTCTTCCTCCTCTTCCCCAATCACTAAACAGGAAAGATGCTGATTCTCAGTATGAATGCAGCCAAAAGAGAAAATAAAACAAAATGGAATCTGGGGCAAGAAAAGAGATACCTAATGTTTCTGTCTCGCTGATTTTTCAGTAATGTAATTATATTCACCACAGTGAAATAATCCTCTCTTTATCCCATTGCACAAACTCTCAGGTTAGATAAAAGGCCTGTTATTTAAATTATGTATTACGCTTGGGCAATTGTGTTGGTAGTCAGTGTAAGCATAGGAATAGCTTTTCTAGCAATAGCAGACTTAAATTTCTGAGCTTCAACAACAAGAAAAAAACAAAAAACTTGAGGCTGCGGAGACACAGCCACACTTTTATCTTATAATGGTCCACATAGCTGGTCTGGTTGGCTGTAGGGGAAGAAGGTCACACAGCCAGGGCAGAACGGAGTTAGGCTGAGTTCTGTTTATTAGTAAAATTGTTTTCTTTGATGAAAACCTGAATGAACAAACTAAATTCAAAGGACAACTGCCTTTCAAAAATACTTTTATTTGCACATACCTAGTTATTCATAGCATAAAGAAACAGAAGACTTCATAATTCCTTTTATATCTTGAGGGTTTTAAATTTCACAGGGATGTTTCCTGCAACAACGATGCGACTTTTAGCAACCTTACCAGCTGCTCAACATTCCTGCTTGTCTTTTCTTTTCATCTTCTTTGAAATATAACTACACTGTTTTATGTGTGACTCATACTTCTGTATTTTGATCTTTTTATTTTTTTCATTTCATTGAAAAACTCATAAATCCTACATTTTCAGCTATATTTACCTACTTTAATAAAAAATCTAATTTCCAAATACTTATTTTATTTTAAAATCCTTCAATTTCCTGATTACTCATAAGGTCTGAAAGGGCTCTTTTAAAAGCCAAAAATAATTGCAGATTGTTTGAGATCTTCCAGAAGCATACCTTTCTTTCCTTGTCTATTTTCATTTTGTCTACCCACTGACTGTACTCAGACACGTAAGTTCAGTAACTCAGAATGATTTAATTGAGCAGAATGTTACATAAAATCACTTCTTACTGGATTTATTTCTTCCCTTGCTATTAACATTATCCCTCACCCTTCTTTTCTCACCTTCATCTATTTTAATTGGTGTAACTTGGGGTTTTTTTTCTCTATTTTCATGATAGCAGGAGAAGTATCCCAAGCACTCACAGTTTGCTAATTTTTTTGCAGTCTTCTAGACTGTGGTATTGTTTGACTATAACTTTTTCCTTTTCCTTTTTTCTTCCTTTTTTCTTTTTTTTTTTTTTTTAAATCTTTGCCCTACTTAGTTATTCTCCATCCTTCCAGCACTATATCATATTATTCTAACTACATAGTGTATCATGCTACTTCACCCACCCTACCACTCTGTCTTTTAATGCCTTTGACAAATGATCACCATTATTTCCCTTCTAAATGTTCTTGTGCCATTCATCACCCATGACATTAAATAACTGCTCCTCTATCAAAATAATACACCTACATTATCTAGCCAAGTGAATATTCAACCATTTTCTGTTAGAAATGGTCTGAGACTGACACATCTGTCCCACATGGCCATTCACAGAAGTATGGATGAATTCAGGGTGAGGTGGAGAAGACAGAGAGGTGGTGGAGCATTCACCATACTTCCTTATCCCAGATCAATAGCCAAATGTTTTAGTACTAGTATAAGCCTGTAAGTACTTTGACTTCCGGTGCCTCAGCAGCAACGATTCAACAGAAAATTATTATGTTGAAACTAGTGTTGTGTTGACAGGATTTAGACATTCTCAGGAATGCCCCATTCAAGCTGAGGACAAAGCTAAGTGCTGACAGAGGTAAGTGAATTTTCTCTGCGTGCGTTAAATGGTAGAATAGTTTGCTCCGTGCATGAGAGAAAGTTGAAACAGCTACTTACAGAAGAGAGTTTCATATGTGGATCTCACATTCATAGATAATTTTCTGCAGCCCTGAATATGTGCTTACTCCATGAACACATTATTTCTGATGGGTTTATTAAGGAATGGTTATCTGCCCAGTCTCATTTTACCCAGACAATTGCTTATATTACTTACAGCATATTTGCTTTACTTAGACTTCTGATGCACAAAGTCTTAGAAACTGGTTATTTTAACACTGGCTTCCAGATGCCTTAGTCTTTTACTGACTGTGACCATAACTTCTCACTTTTCTGCAAGATCAAGCTGTAGCTTGTGCCAAGTCATAACAGCCATTTCCAAGGCTAACAGGAAATATGCTGCCTCTTTATGATGATGTATTTCAAATACAACCTTAAGCACTGTATTTGGTGTTATTATCTATATGACCTCTTGTAAAAAGTCATTCATTATTAATTACTTTGTTCACCTGAGTTAATACAAAACAAATCTCTTGCCTGCTGACAATATGAAAGGAAGGGGTCATTCATCTATTTGTTTGTTTGTTTGTATGTTTGTTTTTGTGGCTTTGTATGTGGCTGTAAGAGAAAGGTCTATGGCTCTGCTAGCCATTGCTACTGAGAGCAATCTTGACACCATATGTCATGTTTTCATGTTTCTCTAAACAGTCTTGCACCCAATGACATGTACATAGGCTGATATGATCAAAGCCTCTCTCTTTTCCTTGGCCACTGTTAATAGAGACATGTTGATCTCTGGAAGCTGTATGAGTGATCTATGATCATGGAAATTTTCTCCAAACAGATGTAGATGGAATGGCATTACTCAAAAAAACAAAACAAAACAAAAGTTTCATGAACCTTGCTGTTTGTAGTAATTTTTTCTCTAGAGGCAAAAGATGAGTTTTCTTTCTCAGCATCATATGTGTGAAATGGGATTCCAGTTTGTGGTGCACTGCTGTGTGAGGAGTGACAGAGCAGTTCATAGATACACATATATTTTACATGTACTCATGTATTCTGCATGCATGAGAAGGCAGAGAAAGGCAAGCCAATAACCAGGCTTGCCTCAGCTCATCCTCCATGCTCCCTGGCAGGATTTCTCCACAGGACCACTTTTTACTTGCCAACTAGTAAAATGTGATTTAGCTAGTAGGTAACGGTAGGAGGAGTCTGTCAACATAGATATTCACTCATACTGGTTATCATTGCCTACATTATCAAATAACTCTGCTACAGGTAAGGGTTCTGCTAACTCTGGCTACAAAGCAGTAACATATCCCCCCACTCTTCCCTGCAGTGCTTCACTCAACATGACTTTTCTTCTCCCCTCTTACACCAATCAGAGCTTTTACTTTCACCAGAGCTATTTTCTTTCTTCTTTCTCTCCCCAAAGATTTATTTTGCTTCTTATACCAAACCTGTTTTGCATAGCTCAGAATGTATATATACTAAAAATCAATCTGAAGACTCAATTTCCTCTACAATTTAAACATTTCTGAAAGATGCCTTAAGTATTTGACATCTGGGGTTTATAATCACATATGCTATAGATCTGCTGGTTTTAAGGCAAATAAACCTTTTAGCTCAGTACTGTACCTCAAATAAAAAATTAGATCTGAAAAACAAACAAACAAACAAATAAAAAAACTCATACTTTTCTTTTGCAATACATAGCCCCTTTCCAAAGCATCTGGCACATCAATATGGACAGATGCTGATAGACCCAAATTCATTCTGCCTATCCTACAAGCTGTCTGGCTTTACTCCAGCTCCCATCCAAAATCCATGTGGCTGTGACAGGGGATCACTGAGCCTGGTCTAACAAACTCTACATCTCAGGAGCTAAATGCAACATCATAAAGCTATTGCAGCTCTACAGCTTCTGGCCAGGACATGGTTGAGCTGTTGGATTGCTCAGAGGTTGAACAGAACCGATTCAATTCAGATCTGCCTGCACTTGCCCTCTGAGCTTTATTTTGTGTTCCTGTCAGGTTCCTTTTCAACAATATCCCATTCAAATAAACCTGATAATAACCCCTGGCACATCTTCATTCACTGTGTCGGATGAACCCTCCTAACCCAGATGCTGCTGTTTACATTCTTAGCATGATAACTTTTGAAATAGATTCTTATTCCAATTGCATCTTCAAAGTCACTTCCATTGCAGAAATAATATACATGAGCACAAATTTGTCTAACTGTAGAAATAAAAGAATACATATTCTCCAAATTCTCTCATCTTACTGTTCTAGTTTCTTACTGTGGGTCTAGAGGGGTAGCAGGGTAATGCAAAAGTCAAGGTTTTGGAGGAGATATTAATGACTGACAGATATATTCTGTGTAGATAATAATTCCAAAAGTCCAACCCGAGGAAGAAGACTTCTTAGAATTATTTTCTTTTTTTGTTTTGGATTGATGAACTCTCATAGGTGTAAATACAAGCAATAAATATCTCTGTTGAGGTTTGAAATGAGATAGGAGTTCATTTCCAGATGAATTTTCTGGAAAAATTCTCTTCACATTTTAATGTCTTCACCAGTATGGGGAACATCTTCAGTAACTCCAATAAATTTTGCTGATCACTGGAAGCATGACAAAGTGACACTGAAAGCATGACGAAGTGACAGCATTTAAGACAGGATTTGAGAGTTGTGTGTGCCCTCACAGCTGTTGTCTGATGCTATTTTTCTCTTCCTAAATAATTATTTCTTATATGAATGAAGTTTAAAATACCATCTTAAGTCAGCATGGAAACTTAACCAATGTTTATTGCTTCAGGATTTGGTATTTCTTTTAAGTTATCTATTTCTGGAATGCTATTAAAATTGGAGTTAGATCTTGCTTACTAATTTTCTTGATTCATTAGTTTTTAAACAGCTAAGAAAAGAGAGACTTGCTCTTAGAAGCAAAAAAAGAATGAATGGAGACAGTGTTAGAGATAGGAATCTTTGCATAGCTAGCAAGTTACAAAGCATGAAGTACTTCACTGCTCTGTGTGGTTTGTGTGACTGTGGAGAACAAGGCCAAATGTGTACAACCTTATACTAGCACTGAGGCCCTCCCCCAAATCTCTTCAAGCTGACATCAGGAAAAAGCTTTCATGTATTGCTGAAAAGTCACAGAATTAGGACCAAATTCTTCTTTCTTCCCAGTACGTGCTTGGCAAAGGTCAACAGACTTCCTGGGTACTGGGTCAGTGTTGGTATGCTTCAAACAGACTGAAAGCTGCTGCAAGTTACTGTAGCCTGCTGGGTCACAGATGGACTGTGAAGACATGCTGGACATCCTGTCCTTTCACTGTGCAATTGTTTAAGAAGGGAAGATGCTTTTTATGTTTTACGGAAGTTCTGTTTTCTTAGCAGTCTTTTGTCTTTTGTTTCTTTAATACAATATATATTACTAAGAACTATATAAATCTAAGAAAACTTAGATTTGATACAAAGCTCTTGTAAGCTCTTTTCCAAGCTGTATAAGGTACTTTACCGGCTTTATTATGGAAAAATACAATTTAAGCTCTTACATTTTTCTAGCCAGTAATTTCTTAACATCGGATTTCACAGAAATCTCTTCACTTCCATCGAGTTCTTCGCTTTTGTTCACAACTCTGTATCTGTAACCAGAGTTGTTATGTTTTTCCACACCTGAAGGGCACCTGTAGACATTATTGTCATTCTGTATGACTTTTATTGCAGAATAAAAGAAACAACAAAATAAGCAATAGATCAAGAAAAGATTCCCTGAAGGACAGACTATATTTCATCTCTCACATATCACAGCAGACCTGTGAATACAGCTGATTCACAGAAAAAATACTATATGGAAAACAAATCAATTTATGTCTAGCTAAAGCTGTGGGTTTTTTTCTTTTTCATAAATGTTTGAATATTCTAGGTGATACATAAGACTTGCTGTACAAGAAATTAAATGAACACTTACCTTGGTTTATTACATACTATCATTTTGTCATGTATGAATTTCTAAATGAATATTTAGATATCTGTGATACATAGTCACTGCAAACCCTGAAATATATGTGCAGATAGATAAGAAGAAACATAGTGTAAGTTTAGAAACTAGTGACCTTGTAGGTTTGTTCTAAGGGAAAAAAGGAGTTTTTTCCAGTCTCTGGAAGTACATGACATCTCCAGATCTGCAAGTTCACATTTCTGCAACTTTGTTAAGCTGATCCTTCATGAAATGACATATACATGATTAAGTAATGAAATATTTTCAAGATTTGTTCAGTGCAAAAAAAGTTAGAAGATATTTATCACAAGGGAGAAATTCACATATCAAAGAGCTATCTAATAAACAGAAGTATATTGACCTTAGAGAAGGCCATTTGACACATGGGAAGAAATTTCCATATTGAACTACACAACTGAATAAAATAGTTCATATTTACCACAAACAAGAAAAAAAAAGGAAAATAAAAAGAAAAAAATGCAGAAATAATAATCATATGAACATTACCTGAGCAGATTAAATGAGGAAATCCAAAAAACTCTCAGCACTCACACCAAATCCTTTATAAATGAAACAGAGAAAAACAAGGGAATAAGACCAAACAATAAGAATTTAGCTAGAAAACGGTTTTGATGAGTGTATTTCTCTTTTGCTAGAAGTAATATTACAGCATTGGTGGATATTTCTGATAAAATGAAGAAATTATCTATAAAAAAGAAATATTCAGAGAATAAGAATAAAACAAATACCAGAGAAAATCAAAAATTCATTATTTGGACAAAGGAAATTACCCTTTAAAAGACAGGAGAATTATCAAATTTTAAAGTTTTTCTCATACCATAGAAAGACAGACCCAGTCACTATTCAGAGAGCACGATGGTCAAAGAAAAATGCTGATGAAATTGCTAGAGTTTACGGAAGAAGAACATGAAGGAATGAACCTGAGTTTTGTGTTCACATATTATAAAACTCATAAAGAAAACTTTTTTTTTCTTTTTGCATTGGAGGCAATTATGGAATCAATAGATTGATCAGTAGCAAGGACTCCTGAAGAAGAGAATCTGCTGTTTCCATATAGACATTTCATGACATTTCTCCATGATGATATTGTTCCCCCAAACCTAAACAGTATACTATTTAACTGAAGTAGTTGTCTTTGGCCAGAATGTTCCTTGTAGCATTTAGGATAGGATGTACTCAGCAAGGTGAAAAAAGTCTAGTTAACACCCAAAATGAGTACTACAAAAAAAAAAAAGTAGAAGCATCCTATGAGAGTGATCTGAATGAATACATGTGGACTTCTCAACTGCAGTCAAGAAGGAAATAATAGCTGTGCTTGAGGAATCTTTTTAAGTGGCAACACTGAAGATTTGTGGAGGAGAAGCATCTGGATGATAGGCTGGCTGTCTTAGGACAAAGGAGACTTTTGGGCAGGTATGAAGAAACATCTGAATTCCAATCTGAATTCCATCTGAATACCTTTTAAGCATTACCTGAAAACCCCAGAGAACATCAGGCTTCATTTACTCTTTGAACTAAATAAAATATTTTGTCATATCATGCAGTAAAATGAAGAGGTCTGAATATCAAAGCTGTTTTTAAGAAAATCATCAGTCTGTTCAGGAGCCAGGTTCAATATGGATTTAAACAGACACAGAAACATAGAAATTAACCCATATTTCTAATGACTTGTGTTCATTAATTATTCCTGCTTCACATATCGATTTTTTAGCCTCCCTTAAAATAATTAGAAGTGTACTAAATTTCACTGCGTAGTGTGAAATTACATAAAAGAAAATTCTCAACAAAAGCATGCTTTATAAATGCTGCTATTGCTAAATGTGATTAAAGTGTGATTTCTTCCATCAGGACAGATGAAGAGTAGCAAATTACCATCAGCATTTGCAAATTGAACAGAAAACCTTGCTTATTGACCACTAAATTGTTTTATAGCAGACTGATACATCTCAGTTACTTATGTGGATAAATATCAAGAGAATAAACCTCTCATTTACAAGAACTCCCAAGCTGTAACCGTCTAGAACACAGAAAACAATCAAAATATCACTTCACTACCTAACAGCTCATAGATTAGATACAAGCATCTCTCTGGATAGCATAGCCAGTAACACGTAGCTCATAATGTGTAGGATAAAAATGATTTCTAAAGTTCGGGTCAGGCTCTTCCGTAAGAAGTGGCTGAACATGAAAAATGATGAGCTAACTTTTTGTGAGGCTTGCTAGGTAGTAGTACAAACCTACTTTTTAAGAACTAAGAAAGTATTTTGAGTCATAATTTTCCAGAGTCACAGGAAAGGAGCAGCAAAATTGGTCTTATGCTTACCACATTTCTGACTAGGAAACTGGAAAACTGTTCCTGCCTACATCGTTACATAATGCTAGACATTCATAGCACATAAGAAACCTCATTCTACCATCTGCTACAAAGCTTATCAAGTTTAATATGGTATTGTATTACTAGCCATGTATTACTCTGTTGAAGAAATTGCCATAGTCTAGCTAAAAGAAAATACTTATTTTTAAAGCTAAATTTTGTAATTTAAATCAGAGTAGCAGTTTGGTCTTATCTGAAATCACAACTCCAATTATTCTTTTCCTAATTAAAATACTTGCATTAAGTGCATAAAGAATGAATATCTGGACCACATTCCAATCATTTTGTTATTTTTCTCAGGAAAGATTTAAATTCATAGTCTTCATCCACTACAAAAATGGATGGATGGATGGATGGATGGATGGATGGATGGATGGATGGATGGATGGATGGATGGATGGATGGAGTGAAATTTTAAACTCTGATCCACTGACTGACTGCAGCAACCTCATGTGCCTCCAAATGACTGGCGCAATTGTGGAAAATAACTAATGGCAAAGATGTTTTGTAAGCAATTCCTGGCAAACTCTAGTGCAAGGGGTACGTTATGAGTGGTCTGGCCACATGGGACCAGATAGACATGTTGCTTGATGGGGGAGGTTGTATCTTAAATCATCTCAGTGGGATCTGCATCTAAAAGCCAGTATTTTAAGGAAGTATAATACTTCATCAAACAGTTCAGAGAGGTCTTCATAGACTCTAAAGGTCACCAGGACATTCTAAACAGTACTAAAATCACCCCTCACTACCCAAGTTGTGTGAATTTGGAAAAACACCAAGATAAGTTAAAGTTCTCAGGTTGCTTAACTCTCTTAGGTTCCTACAGAAGCATTCAAGAACTTCAGTCCTTCCGGTAAAGACTTCAGGATAATATCTTCCTTTTATGGAACTCTATTTAGCACAGTGTTGATCCTAAGATACTAAAATAGGTTATATAAAAGTAATAACCACTAGTGTGTTTAGTGTGTAAGAGGTTAGTGTGTTTCTAATACTAATTAAGGTGTCTAGTGTACATTTTGTTAGACATTGTAAGAAAAATCGTGGCCCAGTAAGTCTGCTCAGCGACATTTCCAAAGAACAGAGTAATTCTAAGTGTCTAAATATTTAAGCTTTAGCCTCTTTTTGCTTTTTTTTTTCTTTCTTTCTTCTTTCTTTCTTTCTTTCTTTCTTTCTTTCTTTCTTTCTTTCTTTCTTTCTTTCTTTCTTTCTTTCTTTCTTTCTTTCTTTCTTTCTTTCTTTCNCTTTCTTTCTTTCTTTCTTTCTTTCTTTCTTTCTTTCTTTCTTTCTTTCTTTCTTTCTTTCTTTCTTTCTTTCTTTCTTTCTTTCTTTCTTTTCTATTTTTTCTTCTTTCTGAGCATGAGAAATGTATTCTAACAGATACAAATTACAAATTATGACAGGAGAGAATTGTTGTGAAACAGGTATTTCAAATACACATCAGTATATCAAGGCACAAACACTCTTTAGATAGCAGTGATCTTTGGTTTTAGCGTCAAAATAATTGATTCCACTAGCTCCTCAGAGGTATAAGAGAAACAATTTTATAATAACATTTAAGAAAGAGTTCACTTAAAAATGTTTGCTATCTTATCTTTGCCGCAGAGAGAAACTTTTGTCACATTCCTCCCTGACATCCCTGGGATGTGAATAATCATTTTGACAGAAGGTGATCAAAGATGGGATTCATCTTACATAACTTCAGGCATCCAAAAGTAGGGCAGCTGATCTAAACTAGCTGTCTAGGTCCCTTAGACAGGAATAGAGGGCATGAGGGGCGCAGTACACACAGTGCTCTTGTGCTCTTTGTGCTCTATCTATAGCTCAGACACTCACTTTTGGAATGAGGTAAACTACCTACTGGCAGGGCGTGATTTCTTTGGATGACCAGCTGAAGCAGCAGAGATTATGAGTTTAGACAGCTGAAGTTACCTGGGATCAGTCTCACTCCAACTGTATTAAACATCAGAGAAGAGACAGCACTCCTAATGTATGTTTCACAATTCCCAGTTAAAAAATAAATAAAGAAATAAATAAAAATCTTTAACTGCTTGGTGAAATGGTTCAAGAACTCTGTAAATTTCAATGACTGTGGTGTATATTTGGTGCATTGACTCCAGGAATTGGAGATCGACTACTGTGTTCTCCTTACTGACCATTTCCGAATTTGTGTTAGAAAACTGAATTGCATTTCATGGGAAAACAATCAAAGTGCACTGAACAAATATCTAATTGTCAGGTGGGAAAACCCTATTCTATCACAAACCATACATGTTGCCCCATACATGTTGCAGATTGTGATAAGAGATAAAATTAAGTAAAGGAAGAGAAGTTAGAAAAACCTCTTATTTATTTTAACCTCCCTAATTCCAACCCTGACATTAGCTTTTATGCATTGATTTATACAGGAGCATATAGATAGCATTTTTTTAAAGGAAGCCATTATTCAGACGTCAAATAAAGGGGTAGGGTCACTTCTGTAATTTGTATTGCGTCTTGTATTTTCAACAGGGCTTATTCAGGAGAGTACAGGAGAAATGACCATCTCTAAAACTGAATGTCAACAGTGTGGATGAAAGCAACTGTCTCATCATATAATATGGTCTCAAACTGTCCTTGACATTTCTACTTTGCCTTTTTGAGCAAGTAAGATGTACATTACCACCGGTTAACTCCTATGCTTGCTGACACTTTTATGGGTTTAGTGTATCACAGGCTGCCTTTGAGATGCCTTGGGAAACTGAGCATGTAATAATTACACATGCTGACGATGACACTGTCTCTTTCCCTGCAGAGTGGCAAAACTGTGGGAAGGTGAAAGAAGACATCTGCTCTAGCCTTTTCATGCTTTTCACAGCAGCAGTTGTGGTAGACATGGCTAGGTCCAGCCCAATGCAGACACCAAACCCGTTGACATACACTCCAGCAAACACAAGTGTCACAAACCTGTACCCTTCTGCTCGACCTGCAGAAGTAAGTTTCTTTCAATTCTCTGTACCTGTGTTTTGAGAGAACTATATTCTAGTTTCAAAAACAGTATTTCCTGCTGATATCTTAGTGACTGACATCAGGATTTTTGTTATATTAACACTTATATTGGAAACACTTGAAATTTGGGAGTTGAATGGTTCTATTGCATTAAGCAGCTGCTGGATATTACTGTTATTTGAAATACGATTTCATCCTGGTTGCAAATTTCACCTCAATTATTAAAATAATTATTATTTCAATTAAATTACTAAAATAATCAAGCTTAAGAACAAAAAAGGCACATTTATTGCTTCAAAATTATTATAAAGCATATATTTTGAACAATTAATTTTAGCAATTAATTTTACTTCAAATATAAATGATTTAGCAATTCTACATATATCAATGCAGTTATTTCAAATCTTAATTAAAAACTACTGACAAGTACTAAAAAAAATAAATGCCTTCTGAATTTAAATGACTGAGTTTACCTGAAATATAAGCAGGATTTTAAGTTGCAATATTTTGATGAAATTACTAAAATATTTTTTGTAAGTCATTCCTATTCAATGCTGAGTGCGAAAGGACTAGTATAAAGGTTATCTTGCAGAGCAACATTCTACACTTGCTAATTTTATAATTTTGGATAATAAAATATAGACTACACTTTGTTTTCTGAAAGTGCATGACTTAGCTGGCTTTCTGACTTAGAACTTGTATGTATCTTCATGTTGTGTTGCTTAAAAACATTGCTTTGGAAAAAAAATCCCATTATTTTCAGGAATAAGCCCATAATTAATAGAGTATATTCAGAACAAGGTTCCAAGAAAAATGTTATCCAGCTCTAGAGTGCTATTACTACTCGTTGCTCTTGCCAGAAATCGGTTTTACAATGTTCAGGTAAAATTTTTAACAGATATTAAGTCATCTCAGGAGAGTCTTGTGTCAAAATATTGTTGACTGACCTTTTACATTTAGGTTTCAAAACATATTTTTGTCTTGTCTATAACAGAGCAGTTGTATCTCAAAATTGTTATCTAAAAAGTGCAAATATATGTACTCGGCTGAAATGATAATAGATCAAAGTTCATGTTTACTCTCTTTCCTTATGTTTTCAGCTGCAGTGATGTTACATCTCATCATTTTTATCCTGCCCCTCGTTGCTAGTATCTAATCACCCAGGTAATAATTTATACAGTCATATTGAGGTGAACACACCTTATCCAATACATCATTGCTGAAATTCTGTCATATATTTCATACACTTGTTGAAAGTTTAGATTCCTGTTATGTTTTCAAGCTCATGAAGCTTTAGGATTTTTTTTTTCTCCTTTTTGTCCTCTGCAATCCTACAGCAGGGTTAGGGCATGACATCTTTCATCAGACTACTGTGTAATAGCTTGTGTATGACCTATTGAAAACAAAAATGACTGAAATAAAAGTAGTCTTTTGTTAGTGCTAAGCCAAACAAATTATCTCTGATTTCTGTATAATAAATGGTTTACTACTTGTAATATTATTAGACCTAAATTTTGCTTCTTCCTACTTAGAAATGAGGAATTCTATCCAGATGAAACGTCTGGATTCTATAGTGTAGAAAAAAATCTGCACCTAGAGAGCTTTGTTCTATGGAGAGAAACTTTGCTGCACTGTGATAAAAGGCAGGTGTTGGGTTGAGATGGCTATAGGCTGTTGCCTTAGTGAATTGATTTACTGGGTAAAAGTTTCGATAATAAAAGTAGTGTAAAATTTCCTGTATATTTCCTGCATATCTGTTTGGAGATCTGTGAGAGAGTTCTTAAGATATCAATTTACCAAATAAAAGACAGTATAAGAATTAGATTGTTATACTGTTTTGAAAACACTTCAATGTCTGCTTGTTTTGTAGCATCTCCAACATTGTCAGAATACTCCCCAAAGGCTGAAAAAAGATACTTATAAACCAAACAAATCCACTAACACTGCTCTTTTGGAAAACGTGGCCCCTATGTCCTTAGTTAAGATTTGTGACAACTTTGACGGTGTATCAGGAAGAATGAATAGCAACTTCCTGGCAGTTACTAACATTTCTCCAGTAACTATTTTATCTACTACCTCCAGTTTCAAAGATCCAATTCCAAGTCATGTTTGTGCACCGTTGGACATGAATATGTCCCTTAACCATTAGAGCTAGCTAAATTAATCATGTCTCACAAATCTTAGCCTTTTTGTGTCTTAGTCTTATGTGATCTGATAAGGATATAACTTCCTTTTTACTATATAAAGTGCCTGCATAACAATTACTTCAAAAGTAATTGAATTTTTTTATAGAGACACATCTGCTTTTTTTTATCTAAAGGTTCACTGCCTGTAGAACTCCCTATAGCAATTCCCCTGATAATGCTACTAGGGAAAAGAGTTTTCCAAGGCTTTGGTTGTATGTCTACAACAGCATCATGGCACCATTCAGTTATAAATTAGAACATAGTAACATTATTTCCCAGATGTCAGGTAGGTATTTTTTTTCTTTCTGTTTTAAATAGATTTGTGTTGAGTAGCTGAAGAATGTGAACTTCCATCAGTGTAGTTGTAATGAGAAGCATAGAGCAGCAGGTGCTTTAATCATGTTACAGACAAATAACAAATTTTGGAAGAAATGATACAATTACACTGATCAAATAAATGAAACAGATCCAACAGCTTCACAATTTTAATCTATCAAAATTAGAATATTAAAATGAGCCAGAAAATGAATTCTTAAACAGTAAGTGAAGTCAGATGAACCAAAAAAAATTCTTAATGTAGAGAAGGTATCCTGGCTCTCTCCCACATCTTTTTCTTAGAGTATGTTTTAGATTTTTATTACCTTGGACTTCGCAATCAAATATGTACCTTTCACACAGCAGTTTCTACTTTGCTCTATTGCTTTTATTGGATCTGTTCATGCCTATTATTTTTACTTAGTATTATAGTTTGTGGGGTTTTTTTGGCTTATGCTGTGAATCTCTTTCCTCATTAGGATAAAGTTCTAAATAGACTGAATTTACACTCCCTGTGGAATGCAGTGTCATTCTAAACTTTTGAATCTGAGCAACTGATTTTGAGCAGTTGGTGACTGGGAAGGAGCTGTCACAAACCTTCAATTTCTTCAAACTAGTTCTATGTTCTTGAGAGAGTATGTATTTTGAGAAATTTTAAGTTCCCTTTTCTTGTCTTCTCTAGGCTTTCAGGGGCAAGAGAACCACAGTGTATTTGTGATTCTCCATCTAGGTATCTTATTTCAATAGAGAATATGAAAAATGCAACTTACTACTGCTTTTTTGGATGCAGGTTATTGACCTCAGTTCTCAGCAGTTATACTTTTTCAGTACAATTTAACCAATTTATGAATATAATTTAAAGCACATTCTTTTGCTACTTAATTGTAAAACAGGCATTTTTATGTCAAATGCAAACACACAATGTGAAAAAACACCAGCTGGTAAGGCAGCTGGAACTCTGGTGATATGCACTTCCTAAACCAATATAATTGCACTATGAAAATTTGTTTTCTTAGAAGAAGCAAGCAAACTACATCTAAGTGAAACTTTCATCTCATTATGTTATAAAAATGCCATAGTTATAAAATAAAAATGCCTGATTTTCTAGTTGGAAAGGAGTATTATTTAAATAAACTGCAGCATTATTCGGAGGACAGTCTGGAATAATAATTACACTGTGTTTTAAGCTGACAAAATCATGATCATTCATTCTTTATCAGTCTTGGTTTATCACACATACTGTCAAGAAGAAGACTTATTTTAAGAACAAAACTTTCTATTTTTTTACTAACACCTTTCTCCAAAATGAAGGGCATAAAAATTCAATGGCCTTTCAAATAATTCAGAAGTCATTAGGAAATTTATCTTCTCTGGATGTATAGCTGTTCTTGGTTCCTTAATTTGTTCTGTTTTAGAAGAAGAATGAAAAAGAAATCTATGTTGAAGAGTTTCTATTGATCTAATTTTAATGAAGTATCCCACAGCTTGAAATATAGTCATATATTCTTTAGTGTCTAGGGAAGAGAAAGGATGAAAAAAAATTATTTACATTTTTATCAGTGTAGTTGATCCAAAGCACTATTTCCATCCCACAGGATATTCTGACATTCTAAAATTTATTTTTATTATTTGGATTGAAATCTGAAAGTGTTGCTGTTTCTTACCAGAAAGAAATTTAGAAAAAATGGTCACTTAAACTTTACTGTGTTTCATTTTGATAAAAATAGTATAACACAAAATAACAATTTCTAATATCAAAAGGAAATTCAATAATAAAGTCCAAGTGATATATTTCTATCTTTTAGAAGAGAATGTGCATTGTTAAGCTAATATTAGAAAGTAACACTGATTTATTTCATGTTTTTCCATTAAAAATATTGCTGATATACTGGAACCTCTCTATTTTCTGATGAAAAATGTTTCTCCCAGGTTTACTGATATTAACCTTCAATGAATAATTCCCTCTTCCATAGGTAACATAGAGATGTGTGCATTTTTATGTAAATTGAGATTTCTTTTCCTCCATTTTGAAATAGTATTTCATGGAGATGAGACTGATCACTAGTACAGGATACATTTTCCTCTCAAAATTTTTTCATACCTTTTTTTCCCCTTTAAGTTATTGAATCTTTTCTAGAGATTAAATGTGATAAGAGGATCAAAGGAAACTATCTGCTAGTCAGGCACAAAATCTTGCCACCAGTGAAAGTCCGAGGAATTCACTGAAGTCAATAGAAGGTTTTTGGTGCTAATCTCACTCACTTTCAGTAGAACTGTAATTAATTTTTAAGCTTTCTGGAAATTCTGAAAAATAAAAATGTTTTGAATATACCTGAACTCTTCTTACAAAGCTTTTACTCATCTGGAAAATAATTTGAACAAAAATTAATCTGAAGAAAAATAATGGCTTTTAAACATAAAATTTTAGGAAATTTTTCTGTTAAAATGCAAGACATTTTATTTATCATCTTTATAAATAATTTTGGCTACCTAGTAAAATTGAAATAGGCTTGCAAAAAGACTTATCATTGCCTAGCCTGCATTTTAAGCCATGTGGACATTTTAGCTGAAAATGTTTGCCCTGTTTTACTTTTGAGTCATCTCAAAATATCCCTAAAAAAAAAAAAAGGCAGAAAAAAAAAAGCTTATCTTGCTACCTCTTCCTCTTAGCTCACACCCACTTGTTCAAAGTTTTGATCAAACAATTTAGTGTTCTGCACAGCAACTGCTTCTCCAGTGTCTGTAGCCACAGATGCAAATTCAGGCTGAAGAGCTGGTGCCTCCATTCATACTTTTCCCATGAACATAGTAGATAAGAACAGCTTATTTAGGAGGGAATTGATTTTGAGTCCTCTGAGGCGAATTCTTTTAGTTCTTTAGTCCATGTGATTATCAGCCTAGCAAAGCAATTGGAGGCTGCTGAGGTGTAAAATGAGACTGATTCACCCCATAATTCTATTGCAGAGTCTGCTTGTTTTTCCTGTCTGCCAAGTTATGGGGGAGAATTAATTTCTCCACAAGAATAATGATATTCTTCATGGTTACCAAAGGAGTGTTAACTTTGGTGTTTGCTTTAGGTGTCACAGATAACTTGACTGCCACGGATAACTGTCTCCTTTTAGGGGCAGGTGATATTTGGAACACAACTTGTGAAAGCCTTTGCACTTAGAAATCCGTTCTCTCTTCCATGGTAGTACTGGCTGTATAATGGGTATATTATGTCTGGTTTTACACTTTCTAGTAAGTTACCCTTTGCAGTGTCATTCCGAGTTTTTGATGTCACTTCAAATTCAGTACAGGCTCTTTTGGCTTTCACTGTGTTTCAACACAGTAAGAGGTCTAGCAGGAGCATTTTCTTTCTTACTTTAAAAGGGAAAAAACAGAGAACAATTTCAGTGTCAGACCTAGCCCATGTATTAATTTATAAAAAAAAATAAAATAAAATAAAATAAATTGCTAGGTAGGAATTAACCTGAAGGCAGAAAAAGAAGACATACTGAGATACTGACTGAGAGCCATTGGACATATATAGGAGTCCTATCAGGTATATATATCGGGATGGGAAAAAAAAAAAAAAAATTCTTTTTCAACTTTGGATTTTTTGCTAAAATCATTCTGTGCTATCCAGCTGAAAGGCTGAAGACTAGTTTAGTGAAATGCAGGAAATAACATATTTGGGATTGTTCTATTTCTTTTAAACACTGCTGAGAAATTGCTCTGAGAAATGGTGGCAGGTTGAAGGAATTCTGACTTTCTGTCTGCACGTGTTTATGCTCTTCTTTCAGAGTCCAGCCTATCTGTCCTGAATGTTTCCATGGCTACTTAGCAGGGTATCAATGATGATCACTAGAAAGGACATGAATTAAGGTTTCTTAAGGAAAAAACTGCTGATGAGTCCATTGACAGAAATGAAAAGCCACTGCAGTCTGCCCAAGTATTCTACTGGTTCCTCTTTGAGCCAACTTCTGCCTGAATCCTATGTATGCCCTTTGGAGAAATTTGGAAAGGTAATTGCCATCCTCATGTTGTGCTATTCTCTCATATCTTTTGCATAATGATCTAGTGCTTAAGGAACTGGTGTTTCTTCCTTATAGGTTCTGCTTAAAAATGAGGTTAATTGAGCCTTTTCTTTCTGAACCTCAAAACTGTTGCTGTAACCTATCCCCTAAAATATGCTATTTAAGACGTTACCATCTCTCCAATGAATCTGAGCCACTCATAAGGGAAAAGATCATGCCATTTGCTGCAATTATTATTTTTGTCGTATATGAAATGGATAAGTTCCTGGGTTTCAAAGCCTTTTCTGTCTTTCCTGGATGCTTTAATCCATGCAATTTCAGTGGCTTCAACAGGAGCAGTGGTGAATACTCCATTTGAAGACACTCTCTAACTTGCTAATTTTGGATATAGGTTCCATTTGTTTCAGGATGAATAGAGTTAGTAATGCAGTTTTGCGTTTATCAGAAACACGTTTGTCTTTAGCCTGAGAAGACGATCCTGGTGGGATTCAGCTTTCATCTGTGTCTGTGTGTCCACATATCTATAGGTGAGCAAAGAGTAAAAGCTTCAATTACCCTAATGGGATCTTCAACAACCAGCATTCCTCAGGGCAATTCCTCCCAGGAAACACCTTTCCTCGGGAATTGCTCTATGTTGGCTATACTGATTGGATTATCTATGCCTGTACTGGGAGCACAGACACCTCCCTCATTTGGAGAAAAGTACCACTGAGTTTGTCTAAAAATAGATGTCTACATTGAATCCTGTCCCAAGCTTTGCTTTCCCATCCTCACTAAATTCTTTTAAATCCCAAGAACATCTCTGTTAGTTCACTATTCCCTATCAAAACGAACAGCCTATTTCAACTTTTGTAGATTTGGAATCGGGGCACCTATATCTTTCTGTTTGTTAGACTCTAACTTGCTCTATTGTGTTCCCTTTTGAAGTCAAGATTATTGTAAGACATAAATATAAGACAGTCAACATTGTAAGTCGGTTTTGCTGATGTCTTTTTTTTTTTTGTTCTGATTCTTCAGGAATATATATTTAAATTTCCCTGCTGCTTCACAGTTCCCACACAATGTTCGCTTGATTGCATATTCTTTTTGCTTTCATTTGGTTTGTCTCTCTCTAGTGTGAGGTCCCACAAGCAATGTTAATAGAACATCCTCCCAAGAGGAATTTATGAGCAATTTTCTTTGGTACCTGAAAGATTTATGATCAAAATATTAATCATGAATAAGAAACTGAACTAAATAAATCATAGCACAATTCCACAGATACATGCTGATATATTTATATGTGGGTTTGTTACTCAGAGACCCCAGTTTTTCTCCAAATTTCTGACAACATATCTACAGACAGGCAGTAATTGGAGAGCAAGGTTAGATGCAAGCGAGTCCAGCATCCAAGTCACTATCAGCATCAAGTTCTTCTATAATTTTTGATGAGGCATCTGGGGTCAGATCCAGAAAAGTTTGTGAGCTGATGCAATATTCAGACTACATTAGGTACTTCATTTCACCAAAGCAACACTTAAAGGATAGTCAGTGGGCCTCAGCAGGATAATCCAAACCACCTAAGTCAGCAGTCTAGACTCCCTAAGTAGACAGTGGGGACAGGTAAGCCCCTCTGAGTGTCTATGAGTACTTTGGTTAGCAACCTATTTTTCTCCCTTGGCTCCTTGGAGCATGCACACTTACGGCAATGTTGCTGTGTACTGAGCAAGAGACAATTTAAAACTAACCAATAAGAAATAACAGGCTGAGTCTCAGAACAGCAGATCGGCAAGTAGCTTATTTTTTTGCATAAAGAATTGCAGTAGAATATAAGAAAGCTTTTTATTTTTTGACCTTTTGCACACGAGTGATAAAAATTGTCAGTGCACAGAAATGCTGAATAAGTGATGACTTATTCTTTAGCAATGCATTTTACATTTTATTTTTCACCATAGGAACAACAGCAAGTACCACTCTTTCCTGGAGTTTATCTCCTTATTCCTGCCGTCTTTGTATACATACACATATATATATATATCAGGGATTTTCTTGTAGCTGTCAACCCTCTCTGCTAGCTATGGGGCTTTCTCTTGCTCTGTATGCTTTGCTGTGCTATCTGGGCTACTTTCCAATTCTATTCAGCACTTAACAGTCCTCTTGTACTGCTTGCATTTCACTCACTCATACAGCATACAATGATCCTAACAAACTATTAACAGAGATTTGAATACTGCTAACCTGCTTGCTCTTACTTCTTATATGATTCCACTGTTTTAGATGACTCCTCTCCTGGTGTGTGTAAACTGTAATTCAAAATCTACGATGTCACAGCTAGTCTTAGTACGGATCTCGGTATAGAAATTTTGATTATAGTATGTTAATTTCCCAGCATGCTTCAGTAAATGATAGCAAACTAACATCATGTTCTCAAAGGCTCACTGCTTGTCAAGTTATTTTTAAACACGTCTTGTAGATGTACTCTGGAATTCATTTTAACTGTTTGCAGACTTTCAAATAAAGCTGGCAATCGTTGTTATACTTTTTATAAAGTAAAATTTTTGACCCTATTTTCTAACCTTACAAAGTGATTTAAGTCAACATTACACTGGAATAGAAATTTCTTCTGAAAAGTATGATTGTGAAAGTATGATGTGTAGAAAAAATATTATGTCTTTAAGGTTGTGAAGCCTCCAAAATTTTCATGGTAATTATTCTACTCTGTTACTATCAATATTATATCTAAAGCAGAATTCAAGGTTCTGCTTTGTCTGCAATAGGCACTTCCCATGATGAACGGGACCTGCACAAATTCTAATCCTGTTATCCTGTTATCATGGATTTTGTTCATCTTAAAATTATGATCATGAATCTCAGTGGTGTTTGAGAGCTTGCAATGGTGATTAACAAAGGCCTATTGCTATTCTGAAGTGCACTGAAGTGTGTAATTAAACATTTTTTTTCCTCCAGATTGGAACTGAATTTTGAAATAAGAGTAGTTTGACTGAAAACTCAGTTTTGTTAAGTAGTTGAGTTTTCCCCAAGACAAAATGAACTTCAAGATTTCCATGGCACAGTTAAAATAGCTTGAGCTTAAGCTGTTACTATGAAGACTACTATCTTACTCAATGCTGAGTTGTTTTTAAATTCATCTAAGGTCCTATAATTTGTTGTGGCTGCACATTTACTGACATTTGATATAAAATTATAAAACTCTCTGGTTTATTCCCTCCTGGATATAGTGAAAAGATGAAGGATTTCCAGAAGGTCTTGCCTAAAACAGATGTAAAAGAGAGGATCTGGCACTCAGCTGCAAGTACTTGAATCCACTGATTTCACACCAGTTCAAAAAAGATCCAGTACTGATAGGAGTCGCCTTTTTCTGGGGTGACTCTGATATGCTAAAATATAAAATCATACATACTCGCAACTTCCACAGCACAGGATACATATTCAGTAACACCATGGACCTAGTATGTACTGGTTTCTGCTAAACAGATTTATTAGAGACAACTTCAACCTCTACCTACATCCCCTTTTTTGTCCTCTTGCCAGACTACTGAGTATGTCCATATCACTCATTATACATCTCAGCTGCAATCACAAAAATGCCTTTTCTGAAAGATGGAAAAGGGAGGGTAATTTGTCATCATATTACTCAGAGCAGGGGTCATGGATCTATAACATGAACAAAGGGTGGAGGTAGGAGGACAGTGACATGCCAAGGATCATGACTTCTGTCTAAAATCCTCTGAAATAGGTGGTAAAAGCCCTATTAAATTTTGTCAGGTCAATGTTTACAACACTAGGAAAAAATCTTAAATTGATTAAATAAATTTGGAAATGCTCAGAATACTTAGACAGGTGATTACAATCTTTGAAGAATATTGTTATATATTCTTTCAAGAATTTTTGCTTGCTTCTTAAACTCTTAATTATCTGGAAAAAATGTTCTGGAAATTTAAAATGTTGCATATCCTGAACCTTTAAGAAACAGGACAGTTGATCAAGATAATATTTTGTTATTTATAAGCTATGATTGCTAGTGAATGACAAACAAATAGCTCTTAAAAGAAAAACATCAAAGTGTTTGTGTGACATTGACATTTCCACTACTAACATTGCTTTGATTCTTTTTCCCTGAGGATTACAGATTGCTTGATGCCCCCCTTTTTTCCCTTTTCATCAGTGATTTACAGAGTGTTATTACATCCTATTTTAAGGCAAGAAAATATAAGAAAAAAGCTCCCACCCAATTTCTGTCATAAGTTGTAAAGTAGGTCAAAAATTTTAATATATTACTGTTGTAAATAAGAAATAGTTCTAGAAACAAAAGCTCCGTATTTCATTAATGGGAAAACAGAACTAGTGTTGGTTTGTTGCACAAGGAACAGAAAAAGACTTGGAAGGAATTAAGTGTCACACAACCAAAAGAACGTTGCTTATTTGCAGAAATGATGCAGACAATCAGCATAAATTGATATCCAGGATATACTATTTAAATATAAGCAAAAAGTTTTCCTTATTTTGAGGATGGTTAAAATTTGGAATAGGTCTCTGGGAAAGTGGGGGAGTTGCGGAGTTTCCTCCTTGGAGATGGAAACAAACTTAATAGATAAGGTCCTGGGCAACCTGTTCTAGTTGACCACACTCTGAGCAGTGCAGGTTGGACTAGACAGTTGCCAGTGTTCCATCCCATACTCAGCGATTCTGTGACTGTCAGTTTCCATTCAAATTATTATTATCAATCTTCCTTATCCTGGGAATGTCTTTTCATGGAAGATTTTGTTTGAAAAGTGTATTATTTATTCTTAAGAGAGAGAAAAAAAGCAAATAAATGTATCTTTCCCTACCTTAAAAATGTCTTTGGAAACAAAATATTTCCTCAATATAAACAGTATAACAAGGCAGCCACAAAAGAAAAATAGTTTGCGCACACTATGGTTTCTTTTATGATATAAACTTCTTTGTAGATTTCATACACTCTTTGGGTCGAGTTACTAACACATGTATATTTTAAAATATTCACCTGAGAGAACCACAGCAGGCCAACAAACAGATTTACTCAAGTGCTCTTCAGAGAGTGAAAAAAATTGCAAATCACATAAATGCTACAGTATTATCTTCATAAATAATAAAGACACAATAAAAGGCGAAAGACAGAGACAGTGATTTTTTGTTGGTGGTGTGTATTCTCGTGGTAGAGAGGCCATGTTACATGTCAGTGGCAAAGTAATCTTCCTTTCAACTACAGAATATTCACAAGTGCTAAATCAAAACACATTTAATCAGCTCACATTCTTCTTAGTGCATGCAGACTTGTTCTTCCATCTTCTATTTACATAAAAAAAATCAATAATGTTCCTTAAAGGTACCTATCTGTTCATTTTTGCCTTGCTCTTCCTGTTCAGGATTGACATTTCAGTTGATCTTTTCTCTGATATAGTCAACCTCCTGAGCTCTTATTTGCAATAGTGTTTAATAATTTTTACTTCCAAAACATGTGTATTCCATTGAAATTTACTAGTAACAACAAAATGAATGTCAACAGAGATACATATTCATGCTTCAGGACTTGACTCATAAAGGACGAAACGTACAGAAGCACAACCATAACACAATGCCTTTATATGAATGATGAGGTACACTATGGTAAACAATGTTACTGTTTGCAATGAAGGTAGAGGAGCTGTAACTCTGAGCTGTGCCGTAGTTTTCCTGAAAAGTTATGAAGAAATACTAATGAATGGAGTTCACAAGTAATAATTATTTCTCCATAATGTACATTCTGTGATTCCATAGTGGTAGATTTTGAATCAAAACTGACTAAGAACCTGGTTCCAAAAGATGATCTTTCATTTTTTAATAAGTGATAGTTAGTTTTTATGGGTGCAAGACAACTCTCAGTAATACAAATGAGGTATAATTTGATGCTATTTTAGTAATTCCTCATGACAGTGTCAAAGAGTGCTTACTAGGCAGCAAATCTTATTTTAGTTGAACATGATGTCCATAAGATTTTAGCCTCTCCAGTCAGCTATGCTATTTGTCTTATTAACATTATTTTCTTTGATTGTTCATCTTGAAGAACCTGAAGATCCTGAAGAACCTATTGTTACATAGTTACTTATGGCTTCATTTTCTCTCCTCTCTTTTCCTTTGTATCTTACAATACAAGGTTCTACAAACAATTCTGTCAAAAAAAAAAAAAAAAAGTTACTTGAAAATTCAACTATATATATTACCAGCTATCAATTGCTTCTCCCGTTGGCTAACAGAAAAAAAGAGATAATTTCTATAAATGTCTTTACAGTTCTAGAAAAAATTCCCAGAATGGCTTTTCAAGATTCCATCATGGTTCTTCACATCAACCAACTTAGCTTGCCAGGAATCCTGCCACTGTCCAGGGAATAAAAGGATGAAAGATGATGGACTGAAGGCTCTACTTACCCTGACAGCGACAGTGGCCTCTGGGCAGCAGGACGAGAAAGCTGTACTGCCAGCTGCTTTGGGGAGTCTCTCTTGACAAGGGAAGCTCACTACAGGAAAACATCAGCCCTGCTACGTGCAATATGACGAAACAGAGACTAGGACTGAAACAAGGAGAAATGCTAGGTGGCATTATAAGCTATATTTAGGCCTCTGATTTGAAAAATTTTTGGTTAGGAAACCTACCTACATCACTGACGACAGAGATTGCAGAGAAAAGAGGCAAGTCTAGTATCTAAAAATACATGATGTGGTCATATCAGAGATAAGTCAATTCCACTCCTAGTCACTGTTTTGGGAAGAAGAATGAAAGTGATGGGTAAGCCTGCACTGGCAAATGCAAGAGCATCATTGAACCATAGTTTTCTGGTTATAACAAGTCTAAGAAAAAGGAAAATAAATCAAGGTATAATACAATTTCAAATCATCTGAAAATTTTCTCTTTATAAACAAGGTGAATGGATAATTTGGCCTTAAATTCTTTTTTTTTCCAAACCTAGACACAAATTCTAGGACTTTTTAAAAATCCAAATATTATATAACTGAATAATAGAAAGAAGCGCCTGTTTTACAATCTCCCAACACAAATATCATTCAAATCTTATCTCAAAATCTCATTCTTCTAAGTTCTTTGCAAACAGATAGTTATCATTAACATATATTAGATTATTCATTCATAATTATTTTGTCAGTATATGGCTATTATATATATATATATTATATATAAAAATATAATAAGATAATTCCAGTATGGATTCTAACTGCTTGCAACATTAATGTTTGTGAAATGCACTAAAATTACTAATTTCTCTAAATACTTTTCTCTATTTAATTGCTTACTTACTTTAGGATAAAGATTATATATAATTAAAGATTACATTTTTTTCCAGAATGAAACGAGAATGACAGTTTGCATAAGAATTTTAGGGCAATAGCATGAGACAGTGCACAAGAAATGTTATCCCTAGAGCTAGACTGACAGGGGCAACCAATCTGTGCAATATAATTTGAGAAGCTCATGAATTACTATGTAACATTTACAGGAGGACTGCACACACTGTACAACAATGCTGTACTTCCTAATGCTGTTTTGGAAGAATTTGCACAGATTCAGTTTTTAATATTTGCTACTACCAAGGTAAAATAATTTTATCTTATGTTGTTTATTAGGCAAAAGTAAAGCAATTTTTGTCCTACAAAACATGAATGACTGAATATAAAGACAGGTTCAGTTCTGCCAGAGATAGGTAAATCTAATCTCAGCTACCTAGTTTGTATCTGTAAGGATTCTGTTAAATACATTCTACTTTAGATTTAAGTTCTTTTCACTTAAAAAGTTATATATATATAAAAATTATATAGTTATATATAAAATATAAATAAATATATAAAAATATATAAATATAAATAAAATATAAATATATATATAAAAGTTATATATATATACACACATATAAAATCTATCTATCTAATCTTTCTATATGACTTGCATTACAAAGTCAGACTTATAATTAGACTTATTGCACAACTTCATTCCATAGACCTAGTTTGCATGTTGGCCCCCTTTGATCTCTTGTCTGTGTTCAGTCTTAGAGACAACTCAGAGCAGCAGGTCCTGGGCTGCCTGTTCTTATGCCCACAGAAGAAAGCTTTAATACTGAGGAAATGGTGAATAGGATAGATGTAAGAATATATAGGCCAGAACACTATGCATCCTCACTGTACTAAAGAAACAATGGTATCACCAATGACTTTCCTAGATTACTATGGCTCTATAAATTTCATAAATAGAGTCATGACATAATGATCATAGTCTAGCCCCATATGTTGCCTGTGTCCTTGAGAGGGACTTCCTCCCCTCCAGGAAAAGAGCAGATTGTACCTCTGTGTGCTTGTATAAAATTACATTATTTATGCCAGTGTGCAAAATAAATATCAGACCATTAAGCCCACATGCTTAAAAACACATCAAGTCCAGAGAAAAACAAACATAACAATCAGTATCTACCCCCCACGGCATATATTTATGCACCAGAGGGAGAAACATTAATGGACAATCAGAGAATCCTCTTAGGCAGAGCAAGTTCACGGAATGATCTCTCTTCTTAGAAGCAACAGAAGCAATGTTGTGATAGTGTTTTTGAAAACCAGAAATAGAGAGTGAAAGAGGAAAGGCTTCAGTCCTTTCAGAAATTCCAGAAATTCTTCTCTTTCTGATTTTTGGTGTCTTAAAGCCATACTTCAAGGACCTCACTGGACTCTACTGTGTTCTTTCTGTCTACAAAGGTAATTCCCACTGAGTTGCCAAAGCAGTAGAAAAAGAGTCGTGTCTGTTAACTCTTAAAAAGTTGTGAAATCGAGTGCCATTGTAAAAGACCTAGGTCATGGACTCATGAAAAACCTGCAACAGCTGAAGAGCAGATCAGAACCTCTCCACACCCGCGTGCCCAGGCAGAAGGACTGGCATGCTCTGAGCTTTGCTCTCTTGGACATAGGGAGCAGAAAGCAAGTTTATTCAAGATTTGCCTCAGCTTTCATCTAGAAGCATCACAGTGTTAATGGGAACAGCTGTTGTTCTCTTTCTAGTAAGAAATATGTAGTCACGTTCTAATTGTAACAGAAGATAGTGATGAGTTTTTGTTTATTTGTTTTGTAACACTATCATGTTATTTGGCTGTTGGTAAGAATATCAGTTTAACTCTTCCAGAAGGCTGTTACGATATTTTAATTTCAATTATCAGCACTTCTCCACCCCCTTTACATTTCTTCATAATGCTAACATTAATACCGCACTCACTACACACTCGCCTTGTTAACCTCCTCTTCACTGCTCTTAGAGCTTTTCATTTCTGTCCTGGATTTTACGTTTTCCCACCTGCAGCCAGTCTCCTGTTCTTAGAACTCCCACTGCTATTCCTAAGAGCTGACCTTCTTTTTCCTCCTTCCCAGGCTAGCCTCAATAAGCTCAATTTTCAGAAAAGACAAGATATAGAGAGGACAATCTCTCTGACATTGAGATACGCTGTATATACTGAGAGATCACAGAATCATAGAATGGTTGAGGTTGGAAGAGACTTCTAGAGATAGTCTAGTCCAACTTCCCTGCTCCAGCAGGGACACTTAGAGTACATGGCACAGGATCACATTCAGGCAGATTTTGAAGACCTTATCTACCTTTACTTCAGTTTTTCTATTAAGCCAATTAATATTTCATTTTTATTTATTCCTAAATAAATAGCAATTCTTTAAGAATAAGCAGATGAATGTGATTAAAAAATATGTTCTAGTACACAAACATTCATGTTTTTCAGATACATCTAACGTCCTTACTCTGATTTTATGCCAATAGCACTGCATAAAACTGCACTGCTTTGAAACTGGAGACATTCAACAATGAAGTGGTACCTCACAAAGAGCAGCGTTATAGCTTTTTATTTCTACCTGGCACAGGTCCACTCTCTGGGCAGGCACTAGCCTGCTATGCTTGCTTCCAACTGCTCACTTCCATACGCTTCTGAAGTGTCGTGTGGCGAGCGGTGCCTGTCACTGCCTGGAGCACTGTGACTTTCAGGAACACTCTTCCAGGACTGTCGTCACGGTTCTTCCAAGATCTGGTGTTCTTGCACATTCTTGTCTACAGGAGCTTTGCATGCCTACTTAGTGCTATCAGAAGAACCTTGAAGGAATGTACAAAGCAAAAACATGCCTTTTGCTGGCATAGACTTCAAAAAAAGAAGTCTTAGAAATCTGTGAAAAACAAAATTTAAATCTGAATGCAATCCTGCTTCTCTCATGCCACTCATTTTTGTATATAAGCTACACATGGTACTGTCTTTTATACTATCTTTTATTTTCAATTTTTTCTTTTTATTAGTGGCAGTGAAATCACTTCTGGTCAGAAAAACAGTCGTCTTTTATATCTCTGACAAATTCCTGAAAGGTTTGGTTAGGGTCTTGCACCCAGCAATATCTCCCCTCTAACCTGTTAGCTTCTTAAACCTAACTTTTAAAAACAGTGTGTTAGTAGATACAGTAATGATTGTTGTTATTGTTGTTGTTTTCTTCCCTTTTTTTTCTGCATGTTAGTTTTTAGTACTAAGAATCATCGAAGGCTCTGTTGCTTTGAATTATATCCCAGTGTTCAGAAAACGACATACAGCAAGAAAAACCCAGTCAAGATTTACCAAGAAATTGAGTAGTTCTCTTTTGAACTTGTGTCCTGGTCTAGTACATCCCAGAGGACAGCTGAAAGGTAGAGGAAAAAGTAGGAGCAGTAAACAGCCAAGAAAAGGAAAAGATGAGTACTGCTGAAGCTGTGAAGAAAAATGCAAACATGGCCTTAAATGTGTTAATCATGATGGAGCATTCAATGAGAGTGAACATTGTAATGAAAATGGTCTTTGCCAAATGAAGTGAAATTCAAAATTTGATACAGTACTTAAATCCTTGATATGCTATGTGTTATTTTTTTTCTTTATAGTGAAACAGTACCTAGCAGGTTGTTTCAAGGCATGCTGCTCCATTGCACTATAAAATATATATCGCTTCAGCTCCAAGGGCCAACATGTGATAGAAAGCAATAGACAAATGCCTGCCTGGAACAATAAATTAGGTAAGATTACTATGAAAGGCAGCTGTCAAATGACAAAATTTGTAAACATTTTCAAGAATCTTATAGCTATGAGGTAACAGGTGAGTTCTGCTGTGTTTTGGTCAGGTAACAATAATTACACCCTCATTTTTTATTCATTCAACAGCAGCAGACTTCAGTTCAAAAAACCTGTTATTAAGTACGGTGAAAGGATGAAGCTAGTAACTACACAATAATGAAAAAGTTGTGTAAATTATTTCCTACTGTAGTGAAAAAATGTGCTTATATAGTCTTTGACTTTGAAAGTGACATACTGAATTTTAAGAATTTTAAGAAAATATTATCATTTGAATATGGTAAAGCATACCATCATAACAGCACTTTAATCGTAGTTTCTATCTAATGATATCAAAGTACTTCATTTGTTTTAATTTATTAGGACTCCTACATCCACAAAGCATTGTCCCCATTTTAGATATGTGTAGGCAAAATTATCATGTGCTTCAAATAGCTGCCAGGCTTTTATTTTCCAAGGCAAAATTACATTTGCTGCTCATAGGAATTCTATGCTTCAGAAAACACATCTAATCCTGAGAGCATAGAGTGTTTTTTATTGTGATGCAATTTTCCCATTCCTTTTCAGATGGTATCCTTTACCTTTGGAATATATATGATTGTGTATTTGCACTCTAGAAAACTGTTGGGTTATTAAGTAAATAGCTTTAAAAACAGTTAGTCTCAGGGATTTAAACTTTTTGTTGCTTCCACAGCTCAAAGCTAGGAAGCTTACAAAAAAGAACTAAAAAAGTCTGAAAAGTAAAATTCCCTGGCATGAAAGAGAAAAATGAAGACATGTACTAGAAAAAAGATGGTTATATGAACAACTAAATGAATTCTATGTACAAAAAAGCAAATGAAACTGTGAGAATTGAAAAGGAGGTCCAAGATATATATGATACAGATAATTAAATTGTATTTTAAAAGAATTTTGGAAATGGTAAATTTAGAATTTACATCCTATCACTACTTTCTCTTCCTAATATTTCTTTAAATGGTGCATGTAGATTCATGTCATAGAAGCATTATGATTCACTGCTAAATAGATAGTCTCTATTTTATACAGAAACCTCATAATCAATTTTTGGTGGCAGTCATGACATTACAAGTATTCACGACACTTCCTTACATATATGATTTCATGGTACGAAATGTGATGTATTATAAAATGATTATGAGTGGTCAAAATTTCCATACAAACCATTCATTAATTAACTTGGGTACAATAAGGATAAGAGTAAAAAAAAGTACTTTTTAACATAAATTTAATTGAATTGTGCAAGCTATGGTCTCAAACTTTGTGGAGATAAAAATATAAATAAACTCAAAAGGAAGCAAAATAAAATCATGATGTTTGGTTCTCTTGTGATTATAAAGAATTGCTGTTTAGAGGTGAGTTCTGGCTCTATAAATCACTTTCTAGGCTGACAGTAGCAGGAGGTTCAAATTCTTCTTTTATATTCCTTAAAGCCTGTAAAGTACATAAACTATTTTCCAAGCAAAGCACACAGGGAGGATTAGGCATCTTACAGAGGTATTCACAAAATCTTCCTAAGGGTAGTACTGGAAACTACCTTGTACCTACCTTCCATAGTAAAGGCATCCTTTTCACTTAAGTTCTCTCTGCTTGTTACACCTAGTCTGCCTGGTTTTTGGCCAAGGGTCTTGCCTTTCAAGTCGCCTGGTGGTCCTGATAGAAAAGAAGAAAATACTCTATCTCCTGTCACATACAACAAGGGTCTTGAGAGATTACTTTAAACTAAATATGGTAAGGAAGGGACAGAAGTTAGGTTCTTATTTCAATGGAAAGGCATCTAAATTATAAACTATTATACAAAAGACATTAATTATCATTACCACCAACACTGTCTGAAGGGCTTGACTGACTTTTTGCCTAATCCAGAACCTCTATGAGCATCATAAAGGAGACATGTCAGTGGCTGTTTCCCCATGATGGGCCTGTCTAAGCACATGCTTAATAACTTTACTTGGCCCACAGCGCCTCAGCGACAAATTGGAAGGTGTCTCAGTTACGGTGTCTGCAGAAATCTTCACTGCTAAAACACAGGGGGATTTAATTGCTTTTTGGGGCTTTGTCACAGTTTAAAGTTCCTAAGCACCAATTCAGATATGAGAATAGGAACAATTCTATGCTGAATAGGCCTGTGTGCACAGTATAATCTGGATTTACAGATCTAGTTTGTCTCTTTCTCACATACGTGTTGCTTTGCATTATACGTAGGTGAAAAACAAAAGAAAACAAAACAGCTATACATTACAGACTGAGGTTGGAAGAACTTTCTTTCAATATAACCAGATGCAGGAAGTGCTATTTCCCCCAGAAGAGAATACAGTGGGGTCCTCTCTGGGAAGATAACTGCATATCCAAAACAATACAATTAAAACCACTGCTATTTGGGGCATAAAACTTCATTGTATATGTCTCAAATTTCAAGAAATTTCTGGGTTTTTTTTTTCTAAGACTTAGCAGTCTTAGTCTGTTGCAGTGAACTGACACTGCAAAGGAGCAACATTTTTCTTAGGATGAATGTCTGCTTCACAGACACCAGAAATAGCCAAATGCTTATTTGTTCATTCACATAGAAATCCTCTTACATTACTGAAGCTGTGGCCTCAGGTAAGACTGCTTTCAGTGAAACTCAGATGTGATTTCTGTCAGTGGAAAATTTGTAGAAGACAGTAACCTGGTAAATCTCACTTAGCTTTCACACATAACATATATGTGTGTGTATAGTTCTAATTATTACATAATTTATTTCACCACTAATATTTTATTTTGAATAGAAATATTTTAAATACTTTTTTTTTCAAGTCCAGCATTAAAGATAAGATTCAAAACTATAGCTATAGCATAGAAACTATGTTCCTGAAGCACTCTGGATATTACTTTTGAAATATACTTGGCTGAAGTCCTTCACATCCTCATTTATGGCTTTGTCACATAGATCTGGAACATATTCTTAACATTTGAAGAATTTCTTTGAGGACCATTGGTAATGGCTATTATGTTTTATAAAAGAACCATCTATATTCCCTGGACAAGTCAGATAAGGCCTTAGTAACTGATTCTATTAGAGCTGAAAAACTAGTCAAGTAATTAAATTCCTAGCTAATATTGGGAGCATGATCTTACTTTTTCTTCTGCAATGGCCGTTAGGAAGGTGTCATTGAAACTGTATTTTTCTTTTTGTTTGAGGAAAGCAATTGAACCACAATCTTTTGAATTTCCATAATGTTAACAGGGCTATACTTATTTTTTAATGATGGAGGCATTCAACTCACCCAAGTAATTGCGCTGTGCCGTCCCTTTATAATGTTCTTTCACCCTCATACAAATAAATGGAATATAAAGTTAAAAGCAAAGCAGAGAATTTGCAGGCTAGCGAGAGTATGATTGTGATCAATCTGTTTCAACATGCTGCAGAATCAGACTGCAAATTTTGAAGTATGGAATTAGCTGATAAATGACAAAAAAGATTAGTCTGAAATATTTACTATTTGTGGTGCTAACAGTCATTCCATCTATATTAATTGGCACAATCCCTTCTGTGCCAGATGGTCTATTGCAGGGATTGAACATAACCCTGGTGGATTTATCCAAATTATGCATTTGGGGTTTGGATGGAAGCATTTTACTTCTTTTACTAGTTGAGTACTGAGAATAATGTTTGTCCTCTTACTGCTCTTATTGCATACAGGTAATGATGTGTCATCAATAAATATGCATATAAAGGACTGACTGGATTACAAGCAAGACAGATGATTAGATTTTTGAAAATGGTTGTCAAAATCAGGGTCATATTAATGCCAATATTTACCTCAGGTTTCAAAAATAAATCCTGCTGTCCTATTTGTTACTAAGACAGTAAACTAATTAGTAGAGATAAAAGTCACTTGTAAGTGTAATATTTTGCCAGATCTATGAGTTTGGAGGAAGCCTCTGACTAAGGCATTGCAGGTACCATTACGGATTAATGTCAGCTAATAGCTGTTATAAGTTCCCCTCACTTTCCTATCTGAAGCTATGCTGCTTCAGGGCTGGCCAGTTAATACAGTTCCCAACACATATAGGAGGAAGGTGGTTGGAAAATGAAACAGATAGTAGGAAGTGTCCTACCAAAGGAACTGCAATAAACACAAACAAGAAGATGAGTGCAATATGCTCACAAAATAAATGCTATCTTTATAAGCAAATTGAAAGGGAAGAACAGAAAAAGAAGGGGGAAATGGAGCAGTAATATGGACAGATGGGCATATGGACATAGAAAAGAGATGGAGGGTTTAAAACTGACCAGGAAATGAAGGAATGATAAATACTTATATTTTATTATAGACTCATAGAACCATAGAATCCTTGAGGTTGGAAAAAAACTCCTTTTTGATCAAGATTATTTTGCTGTAATAGTAAAAAATAAAATTAAAAAGCATCAGAAGGCCAAAAGAAGTTGTCCAGCAAGAATTGTCCTCTGGAAGGAATATCAAACCCTGACAATGAAACCTTGACCAGAGCCCTTGCTTCATGAGGCAAACAGACTGCGAGAAGCTTCAGCATGCTCCAATCTTTATTTTTTTGGCTTAAATAAGTCACTTATATTTTGGAGGTGCTGACAAAACTTATAGGAAAAGAATTTCACCGGTCCTCAAACAGACAGCTTTGTAATTATAATTTCAGGTAGTTCTAAGATCATTGAGAATATTTAAGTAAAAGAATCAGTGAATAGCCACAATTTGCTGCTTTCTACTTCAGCTAATGCTTACCTCAGAACATTTCTCTCTTGGAATAAGTGACTTAGGCTGAAAAGAGGTCAGGAAAGGCAAAAAATGTGAATGAACATTAACTGCCTGCTAAACAAAGTGATGATTCATGAATAAAAAACAGGCGCTATTTTAAAGGTCACCAGACCCAGTTAAACTGCATGTCTAACTCATATGTATCTGGCACACACAATATGCAGAACTGCCATAGGGCAATTACTTGGGTATTCATCAGCATGAATAATTCTGGTCTCATTTTGCACATAGCCATACTAAATTACATAAAGAAAATGAAGTATAGACCCAGATCCATAGTCAGTGGTTTTATTACACAGCTTCCAACTATTACAGAGATTCTGGCACTCTTTATACCTTTTAACCCTCTTAGGAGATATAAACTATTTCTAGAACCAAGTTCCAAAAAATTTCACCTTTGCACACTAAGGCTTGAGGAAGGCTCTCTTTTCTGGCAAAGATATAAGTGTGTCATTTTTCAGCATGCATACATGGGTCACTTTTGGATGGCTTTCAGCCTGGTGCATTAAGATGATTTTAACATTTTACTCAGCAATGTTTTTTTATTATAATTGGGGTATTCTTTTTTCAGAATGCCAAGACAGATTGTTTCAAGAAAAAATAAAAAGCATTATTATATTATGTCTCTCTCCAACATTTGTGCTTTCAACACTTAATAAATATTCAGATATGTTTGCTGTCATTAGCGAAGATGGGAAGACTGTCACTGAGAAGGGAAAGAACTACTGAATAACAGCAAGGCCAAGCTTCCTTTAACATTATGGAGCTAAACAATTTGAGGGTTTCATCAAAGGCAGAGCTGAGCTCTTTAATTAATAGTCAATCTATCCCTCAGGGAAATCAGCCTTTGCTTTTGAACATCTCAAATGGACAGGGGCTGCCCAGGCCATGATCAAGGTGGGATGATTCTTCTCTCTGCTTTCTTTCTGGTGGTCAGATCACAAGCCCACTCCATCTTTAAATAAAGAAGGAGAAAAACTTTCCCAGTGGGATCAGCAAAGAGATCAGGGTTTTCAAACAATTAGGAACTGCTGTTACTCGATTTAATATTGTTCCTTTGGTTGGGGAGGCAATGAGGGCCACATGAACTCACAGGCACCATAAACTTGCACTGGGTGACTCATTTTCTCTTCCACATTCCTCCTGTAGTCAAGATTGTAATCAGAATAATTGGTCTTTGGAAACATGCTTTAAACTGATTCACAAAGAAAACTACATATCAATCTATATTATCCGTGTAGGTAACAGATACAGATAATACATACATGTTACCTGACCAGTATTCTCTTTTCTTATCTTCTTCATTAGGAAAATGCTCCCTGCTCTTATCCTCCCGTCTTCTGATTTCCACTACTAGATTAGGAGAGAAAAAGGTTTAATTTAACGTACATGATTTAACTGTATATGGAACTTAACTCATCATCAAGGTCATACTAAAAAGCAAATATGTAAATTGTATTAACAAGGTCTAAATATAACACATGCTTTTGTCCATGACTTCACTGATATAAATACGAAGCAATTTGTTTATTTACAGAAGCAAAACAAAATAAAAACTTATTTTCCTCTCATTTCTTCCTCCTGTCTGCCCTGCCTTAGCCAGCAAAATTCCTTTAGGGAACAAGATACTCTATTGCATACATTTATCTCCCTGGAGAGAGACTGAATAAAAAACATGTGACAGATGTTAGTCACATTGCTTAATGTACTACTGGAACACATTCAGAGGCTATGGTGATGAGCACGATATAAATAATCTATTTAGAACAGAATCCTGAAACCTTTCCTCTGAGAAAATGTCCATTAATTTCAATTAGACTTTTTCTTGGAAAATGATTAATATGGGCTGATTCCCAGATTATAAATAACTTAGTCTATTTTTATATAAGCGTTTACCTGCATTAATCTGCATTATGCTATTCCTAAGCTTTGTTCCACAAAATTTTCCCCATTTTTAAAATAAATCAACTTATTAAAATAAAATATGCATGATGAATGGCAGCATCAGAGGTAAAAATCACCCGATGGAGAAAAATGGAAATGATAATAACCAATAACCAAGTTCAAAAGTAAAAAGTCTCTTGTTGTTACCTGTTGGTCAGACTGTTGCCAATAAGACTGGTCTAGGTCAGTCCTCCTTAGTATCCTGTCTCTGCTTATTCTTCTTTGGAAAGTATGGAAAGCAAAAGATCTCTGTTCACAAACTCCGTTTCATTCATGAGTCTACGGATGCTTTTTATTCTCCACTATTTGTCTCCTTTCTAGATGGTACAGCCCTAGCTCACAAAGTATGCATCAGTTATTCCCCATACAGAAAAAAATCTACACCTTTAATTTTTTTTGTTCTAACCATTTTGTTAAGTGTTTCCAATTCTACCATATCCATTTGGAGATAGGAGGATGCGGGGGAAAAGGACCAGATCAGAACTGTACAGGCTACTCAAAGTGCAGATAAACAGTGTATTTATATAACAGCAGCATTGTTGTATTCTCTACTTGGTTATATTCTTTCCTTAACCGACACTAATGTTTGATTTGCTTCTTTCACTGATACTGAGCACAGGACTGACATTTTCATGGAACTTACTCTCATACCACAAGATCTTTCTTCTGAGAGATAACGCTTTCTCATAGAGCTCAGAGCTCATAATTTTATGTCATTTTTTTTCCTTCTTGTGCATCACTTTACATTTTTCTGCATTGAATTTCATCTGCCATTTTATTGCTCAGTCAGCTTCATAAATTTCTGTGGCAATTCTTCACAGTCACTCCTTGTCTTTTCCATTCTAAATAATTTAGCATTATCAGTAAATTTTTCCTAACTCACTGCATTTACCCTTTTCAGGTGACTAGCGAGATGCTGAATACCACAGATCCAAGCATAGACCCCTGTGGAATATCATGAGGACCTCTCTCCATAACAAAAATGAACATTTTACTTCTATTCTCTGTTTTCTACCCTTTAACCAAATACATATATCCATACAAGGACTCTCCATTACAGTCAGTGAGACTATATAGTCAATATTACACAATCTACATAGTCTAATATAGATTGGAAATGTAGATGATTGGGCTAATATAGTCATAATTTATGACTTTATAAAAAAAAATGTAAAAAGCTTTGTGGGAAAAAATTTCTTTTTACCAAGTTCATGATGGTGATTTCAAGCAGTTTTTATTTATTCATGTATCTAATGATTTTGCCACAAATAACTTGCATATTATTTATCTACTATTCTGCCTGATATGAAAGTCAGGCTTGCAAAAAAGTCAGTGTTGTGCAAAACAATTTAAAGCAAGGGAAGGAAACTCCTGATTACATGTTAAAGAAAGACTGGAGGCATTTTCCAGCCCAAGGTTGAGCTTCTGTAGATATAAATATAATAATTGTCATAATTTATGGAATATTTTGATCTGTATGTAGATTGAAAAAGACATAGCATCTTGATTCAGAACTGGCTTTGAAAGAAAGAGACCATATATTCTGTATTATACCCACATCCCATATTCTCACCTGCTCACCACATAGGATATCTAATACACAAATGGAGCACAGCACGCCTATAGGTTGTTAAAGGTTTACAGATTATTTGATTATGAACCCCATGAAACAAGTATCTAGAAACCTTAGAAAAAACAAGGCATTGTTGGAGAGATACTGTAGCAGGATTTCAAATGGATGACTTACACAAGCAACTGGGAAGAGATTTTGTTCCATAATTGAAAATCAGGTTAGGTGCTTCCTTCTCCTACATCTACTGGTTTCAGAGCAGGAAGTTAAAATTACATCCTCCATTCTGGTCCAACATTTTACTCTTGTTAAGACACTGTGATCACGCTGTTATAGGCTGCCTACTTTTGACTTGGAAGGCACAGTCTGAAGACAGAATTTCCTGAGAATATTATCAAAATATACATTGCTCAGAAACATCTAGTTTTCTAGTAGTAATAGGAAAAAGAGATATGTCACAGAGAGTCTATTCATACAGATCTTTTTATAAGAATTCCTGTTGATTGTACTGACATCTTGTGGCTGGATATTTGAAATGTGCTATGCGTGCATTAAGGGGAGGTAATGACTGCTCACCATGCTGGGGGTCTACAGCTCTTGTTGGAGACTTCTATTTATGGTCGTTGAAGGATGTCTTGAATTTGATTACATGGTGTTGACTTTCTTCTTGGGTTGAATTTCTTTGTTCACCTCAAACCTCATCTCTTCATGAGGCAAATTAAACACTCTCACATACATTTTTTTTTTTTATCCCTGAAGGAAGACCTTTCCAAATATTCACAAAGTCCTACAGAGGTAAGAGTGAACTTCATATATTGTTTAGGGTGATAGATTCTTATAGGGTTCCAGAGTCCCGCGGCAAAGCGCAATTGGCTATTCTAGCTCTGTCACCTGCCCATGCTCTGCTACCATTGGCCATCTGCTGCATCAATCTCGACCCTCCCCCCACCCCCACTCCCACCCCATCAAGCAGGAGCAGAACCTTCTAGCCGTGGAACATTCTAGCACGCCTGCTCTGCACCCTCATGCTATAATAGTCTCTTGAACTGTATGCTGGGTTGTGCAAATAGGCCTTAGGCAACACATCATGTCCCTGACTTACTAAGATATTTCCTACATATTCCCTTCAAGTCACTCAGTCATTAGCACTCTCTGTACTTGAAATACAGGTCCAAGGTGTGAGTATGATATAAATTACAAGAATATGATAGGTGGAATGAGCTACTCTCCATTGATCAGTTCTTGGCTTTCTTTTGTGGCCAGATGTTAGCAGAAGAAGAGGATGTTACCATGTTTTTAAATAGGATGGAGGATTGAGATCTATTTTTTTTTAATTTGTTTGTTCTTTCTAAAAAATATGTATATCACCTGAAAACCCTTCTTGTCTCATCTTTTTATGGTCTATAGATGCCTTCTATCACTGATGTCTTCTGGTTCTTCTTTTATTTGCACATTTCTCATTTTCAGGTCTGTAGTATCCTTTTCTCTTCTCCATTTTAAAACCTGTCTTCCTTCTTGCTTTCTTTTTCTAATTAGTTATTTTTCACCCTCATTCAAGCATCTTCAGCAGAAAATCTGTTGTACCCATCTCCAGCACCACAGCAGATTTCACAGTTTACCATCACTGATACCTTTATTCTGCTGTGAGTCAACAGGACCAGGGCAAAGTCTAGCTGCCTAGCTCAAGGGAACTTAATAAAGCTGTTCAGGGCTACCATGAAGAACCTTTCTGTGCTGAAGGCCCAGCAGGCAGGAGACTGTGCCATTCCCCTTGGAAAGAAGAGGCTTAAAGTTGGGTAATGCAGAATCAACAGGTCTTTGGGAGGTTAATAAGATGCCTGTGAGGATGAAGAGGAGAGTTTCTGCAGGTTCTTCCTGCCTGGAGAAGAAGGACTGGCATTCACCACTCTCAGTATGAGAGTTAGGCACTGAGAAGCTCTATGTATACAATCTGTCTCCTTCTGTTTGTGTTCATGATTCATCTGTGCCTACATACTCTTATAATCAGTATGCTGTACTATGTTATTAAACATGAAACTGTGTACATAGCTTCTGGGATCTGTATATGTGTAGTACAAAAAGAAGAGAAGGGTTTTGGTTAAATCCTGCCCATATGGCAGGTCAGCATCTATTAGTCTCCATTTTTCTGATGTGCCTGTTCCAAAGAACCATTCAGAGAATGTATTTAGCTAGAACTAAGAGAAATTTCCAAGAAGGGAAGTAAATATATAGATCATAGAATCATAGAATGCTTAAGGTTGGAAGGGACCTCTAGAGATCATCTAGTCCAAAACCCCTGCACATGCAGGGTCACCTAGAGCATGTGGCACATGTGGCATCCAAACGGGTTTTGAAGATCTCCAGAGAAGAAGATTCCACTCCTCTCTGGGCAACCTGTTCCAGTGCTCTGTCATCCTCACTGTTAAGAAATTTTTCCTTAAGTTCCTAATGAACTTTTGATACTTCAGTTTGTGGCTGTTTCCTCTAGTCCTATTGCTGGCCACCACCAAAAGAGACCAGTGCCATCCTCCTCACTTTTTCCCTTGAGGAGATGTGATCAAGTCCCCTCTCAGACTTCTCTTCTCCAGGCTGAAGAGGCCCAGCTCTCTCAGCTTTTTGTCATAGGGCAGGTGTCCCAGGCCCCTGATCATCCTTGTAGCCCTGTGCTGGACTCTCTCTAGCAACTCCACATCCCTCTAGCACTGGGGAGACCAGAACTGCACACAGTACTGCAGATGCGGCCTCACTAGAGCTGAGCAGAGGGGCAGAATCACCTCCCTCGACCTGCTGGAGACGTTCTTAACGCAACCCAGGATCCCATCGGCCTTCTTGGCCACGAGGGCACACTGCTGCCTCATGGTCAACTTGTCGTCCACCATGACGCCCAGGTCCCTCTCTGCGGGGCTGCTCTCCAGGAGGTTGGTCCCCAGCCTGTAGTGGTGTCTAGGGTTATTCCTCCCCAGGTGCAGGACCCTACACTTTCCCTTGTTGAACTTCATGAGGTTTCTCACTGCCCAGTTGTCCAGTCTGTCCAGGTCCCTCTGGATGGCAGTGCAGCCCTCAGGGCTATCAGCTATTCCTCACAGTTTCGTATCATCAGCAAACTTGCTGAGGGAGCACTCCATCCCTTCATCCAGGTCATTAATGAATAAGATATATATTTATAAACTATATTTATAAACTGTATGCATATATATGTATATGTACATATAGTGCATGAATTTTGATATTTTTTCTTTCTTTCCTTAGGTAGGAAATAGAAAATACAGAGGAAAGAGTGGTTTATGCATATGCTAAGTACTAGTGAAAATTTTGTAGATATTATTCTGCAAGGGGCGTTTAGTGTGGAAAAATGGAAAACAATTTAGTTGCTTCACAATATATACCTTTCTAGAAAATAATTTATATTATTGTTTATAAAAAGAGCAAAATATCTTCAGGAGATCTGATCTTCTAGTGAAAATCTGGTAGTTATAAATAGAAGTTTTTAGAGAAAATTAAGAGGGGTTTTTTTTGTTTGTTTTTTGTTTTTTTGTGTGTGAGATGAATTCACGAATGAAAAAATGGCCCTTGGAGTGAAGGTCCTAAGGAAAAGGTTTTTGCCTTCTGGGGAAATTGTTATGATTCTAGAGCCACTAAACTTGGATGCTTTTTTTCATGATTGAAAGTATGAGAATCAGCCTTGCTAATAGGAAAATACAGTCAAGGTCAATCCTCTAAAATTACTCTCTATACTTAGGGGAAATTTGTGATTAATAAGAAATCTTGAAAATAAAGTATATTTGTTTCCTTTTAATCTGTATGTTTTTCAGTAAACTTTAATCAGTATGTTTTTCAGTGAACTTTAATCTAGTTTCCTGACTAGTGCGTTTGCTCAAAGAATAAGTGCTATTCTCCTTTCAAGAACTTTGCCAGAAATCTTAAGTAACCTAAATTCCTTTAGAAGCCTTTGAACAAAGTTCATGTGGGACTGAAGTCATGCTTTGACTTCAGAAGGCTTTTGCACTGGCAAAATTAACCCTATGAACAGAGAAGCCATAGTCCTGGATGTTCAGTAGGTTCATCTGCGTAACCGCAGTAGTAAAGTTGCTATAAAGTTGCTATACTAAACCCTTTATCAGCCCTGTATGTGCTTTATTATCAACTAAAAGTATCTTCTTTATGTATAACTCACAAATTATAAGAAGAGAATTCGCCTTTCACTTTCCTTGCCAATGTTTCGTTCAGTACTTTTTCCTAAATTATTTAAAAGTTGTGCATTTGATTTAAAACATGTGTTCTATTAATATTCACTTCAAGGACTTTAAGCATGTTTTTGGAAGTCATCTCTGTATAAAGAATAGTGGTTGAAAATTTCAGGACAACCTCAAGAAATTCATATTTCTATTGAATGGTTACCCTGAGGCCATGCATGCTGGAATGAAATAAATCACAACAGTCCAAGTTGTGTCACAGCTGGGACCCTGTATCACGGAAGAAAAATAGATTTCCAGATGCTTTTCTGCAGTTTTATAACCAGCCCCTCTAAAGGAGGTGTTGGTTCTTCCTACACCCGCAGCCTTGTGCTGGCTAGAAGGAATCAGTTCAGTATGTTCAAAAAGTTTTGTCCGCATGATCCAGAATATTCCTCTCTCATGCAATTGAAATAGTATAATGTTTCCTCTTGGATAAAACACCAGTAATGTTTGTTCTTATCTTACTGTGATGGGATCTGGTACCAGTAAAGCCATAGCTTTGAGGTAGATGAGCCTATAACTGATTTTGGCAAGTCCTTGAGAAAAACAAAAGATTTAAACCCCCCTACAAAGATACATGTTATCCACCTAAAAAGAAGAAACTTTTTTTTCCCCCACGTTTTCCCCAAGTAGAGAATATTCAATAACTTTTTTTTTTTTTTTTTTTTTTTTTTGTAGATACTCCTTGTTAACTGTCTTTGCTTTTCTAATTTGGCGGCTCTCATACCTTTTTAAGGCTTGGCAGTGGTCTTTGCAACTCTTTAGAAGTCTTTCCTCATGTAGTTTTATATGACCTTCAAGTTTTTACTGTAACCAATTTCAGCCATAACCTCAGCCTCCAATATACTCTCCCTTGAGTATGCTCACCAGGTTCCTCAGGGATGGAATTGTCTGTCATCTCCTTCCGTGAGGCTCTTTGAGCCCAGATGGGAACATAAACATAACTCTAAAGGCGCAATAAAGCAGATGTCACCAGGAGCTCTCACAAGAAACAAAATATATTGTTTCTTTTCTGGTTAGCAGCCTCAAAACAAAACAGGATGCAGTTAGTTTGTCTGGGCATTATCTTTGGACAGGTGATGCGTAAAGCTCTCAGCAGCATTCCAAAACCAACTGAATAAAGCAGGTTCCTGGGAATCATCCTGTCTTCTAGAACTAACTTGAGCTGTCCTTGCTCTCTGGGTAGTTCTCCTGGATGTCAGCATGACCTGACTTGTGTAAGGACAGAAGTGAAACATGCTGAAAGCAAGCAATATCCAAGCACAAGCCAGCTTGGAGAGGTGCTATTTTCAAACCTTCACAGCTCAGCCAAATCAACCCCAATTTTCCCTGGAACATACACTGCTTCTCAATAAGGAGTAAGGATCTGCCAATTTTTAATTTTCTAGATTCAGCTGATTCATCAGTACTGTTCTTAAGTAAGCAGTCATCAGGCAGTTTATAAGAAAAGTCGATTTCAGTCCCTCCTTGTATTCCAGAGGACTCAACAGTATTAATCCAAACAATGCAGAAAATATAAATAAATCGCAGGTTTAGACTAGGTTTGGAAACTTTTAATCTCCAAGACAAACATTTCAGAAGCTTGTGAATGGATTAAAATGAAGATTTTAGAAGGGAATGTTTAGGAATGAATCTACTGTTAAAATATCATCTGTAACAAACATTCATTAGTTTCATCTGTATGAATACCAGTAACTTCAGAGATCTTTTCTCAGCACTCTGAAATACATTGAAATAGTGATAATCACAAAAATTGGCATGGCTTTCTTACAAGAGAATTTACAAAATATTGTAGCAATTCTACAAAAATAAAAATTGTTTATATTCCCACATTTTAAATGATTAGATGTAAACATTAATCCACATTGGTAAATAGAGTGAAGCACTTGTCTACCTAGCAGTATGTCTGATAATTCAGACTGACGAAGTGAAATGAGTTTGTGCTTATTAATTAAAATTCCTAAATAGAATATGAATGTGTGAAAATAGGGGCTCACACATGGAGTATAGACCAAGCTAGGTACACTGTATGTCTTCTGCTCTCCTAGTGCATAAATTTTCCTATTACTAATTGTAGGTCCTTACCTGCTCAAAGCTATTGGGACAGATGCTTGAAGGTGCTCAGAAAAATGCATTATTAGTTAAAGAAAGAGTAAGGATTTTAGATTAAAACAAACAAACAGACAAAAACCTTCCTTGTAATCTTAGAACTATTATTTTTGGGCCATCCTGGAAAGATCAAACAGTTCTTACAATGTACCTTTTTTTGAGGTAGGACAGATCTGTACTCTAAATGTTTAAGACCATCCTTCAAGTCAATTTTCTCAGGACTAGAGTTGAAAAGTGCAAATAAATTATTTTTGTCTCAGGCATAGAGTCTTCATGTGCATTTAGAATTTCTTCGAGAAATATCATTCTTCTTATAGGCTGTTACGTAACAAAAAATATCTAGAAACAAGCCTTCATTTTAATGAAGCAGAGATAGAATGACTGCCTTGGAAAAAAATTCAAGAATAAAATGAATGATACTTTCTAACTAAAAGAAAAATTTTACTGTATTGTATAACACAAGTGTTTTGCTTCAATTCCTTCCAAACTTTGCAGCATTTATATTGTTTGATACAACATGTTATATTTAACTAAAATCTCTTTAAAAGCTTGCTGTGGTTGAAAATACACTTGGGGAAAAAGTACTGAGAAGTAATGAACTTAATGGGAGATGAAAACAGTGATCAGCACTTTTCTTCTCTATTGTATTGTGTTTTATTGTGTAGTATTATTAGTTTTTTATGGTGGGAAGAAGGGAAAGTTATTTTCTGGCAAGACATATGAAATTAGATTCTATTTTTACACCAGACTGAAAACATTATTTAGAGATCTGATAGCACCAGTTAACCCCCAGTTTGAGAACTGTCTTTTTGGTTTTAGAGTTTTCTCGAGATTCTTCTTTCATAGACTTTTAGCAACTTTTTTAGGAGACTTCTTTGGACAAAGTCATTCATCAGTCTCCATGCCAAACTTCGGACACACTAGGGACAATGGCTTCCAATACACGAGTGTTTTTATCAGCGCAATTGCAAGCAGTTTCTGGATATGGATTAATCTATCTTAAGAAAAGCAAGAGTTGTCCGATAATTTCCTCTGGGACAATGAGGAGAGGACTCATGTCTATTTCCATATACAGAATATGCAAAATACTTATTCAATGTGAGTCTGGGATGAAAGAGAAATGACCTCTCAGAATGACAAAGGAATTACATCCACTGGGTATAAACAATTTATTGGTATCAGAAAGAACCAGGAACATTTCGCAGGCACAAAAGCCTTGTATGTAAACACCCTACAGGAAGGGCTCTTCCTTTGTCATGCCGTCTTTAACCTTATATATGTTCTGTCCAGGAAAAGAAGTTTCTTCATTCTAGTTGCTATAAGAATAATATTGGAAGGAACCTCACTTTCTCCTGAGATTTGGCAAATGATATTGAACCTTTTCTACTTGCTCTGAAAGACTTGTTTTTGGAATGAGAGATAAGAATGCTTTAAAAACTGTCCCCTACACGGTACTATTGATTTCTGGCCTGATACCAATCAAGGCAGTCTTTCAGTGACTGGATCAACTATCTTGGCAAGGATTTTTGCCTTTGTGCCAACTGGGAGCCACATTTCACTGTGCCTTGCACTTCATCTATACACTGGCATAAGCCAGATTTCCTTGCAGGTTACTTAACCATCTTGGCATAGCTCTTGCCCAAATGCTGGCTGAGAACTGGTTTCTCTGTGGCCTTCTCAATTCTCTTGGCAAGAGCATTGCTCAGACACCAACTGGGAGCTAAGTTCTTGATGCCTGCTGTTTCCATCTGCTGATTCTGAGTGGCAGCAAAAAGAGAGGGACTATCCTTCAAACCACCTCAGAAAATCTTTGAGTTTTGTTTTTTTTTTCCCTAAGTCTGGAAGTTTATAAGGAGAAAAACACAAAGGCCAAATAGGGGTAGAAAAAAAAAAGGTTAAAAATCCTGTGGAAATCCTGTTCCAAAGAGAAATTAGAAGTCCACGCTCTGTCTGGGTCAGCTGCACCTCGATAATTGAGATACAGCTGGCTATAATAAATCTCCAAATAGGAAAAGTGAGATTGTAGAATGCTTCTATCTAATATAGAAGAGCTACAGTGACTTCTAGCTATTTGATATTCTTCTTATTCACAATTTGTACTAGGTTCAGGCTATTAAATCCTGATTCCTGTAACTTTTCCTCCTCCTTCTTCTAATTGCTCTTCAGTTTTCTTGTCTTTATAATTGTCTACACCTTCTCTCAGTTTCTAGTTTCTTGACTAGCATTCATGGCTTCTTGAATATATTCCTGCTTTATTTTTCCAGCTTAATGCACTCTTCTCTTTACTGGTTTACTGTAAGTAGGTATGCCTGGCTTTTACTTAGGCTTAACTTCTGGGCCTGAATATCCCCATCTCACTTTAGCACGAAGGGATATGTTTGGTTGCAGAGAAATCTAGAAGGTCTTTCCTGACAAATAACCTTAAGTTTTAGATTCAGCATGATTCTCTAGCTCTGTATGAAGATGTAGAAGGCTTATCCCCTACAAACTGAGATAAGGCTGAGAGCATCATATTCTTCTGCAGATGAATGCACCAATGTGCATCTAGTTCTGCTAATGCCAAATGTTGAAAAACCCTGAGTCAGGCATAAGAAATCGTGATGCTTGTTCTAAAAATTTATTATTATTGTGCATATGTAAAAGCTGAAATTTTCAAATGTCCTTGGCATTTGTCGGGAACAGAGATGGGGGAGGATAGGGAGTAAGAAATGTAAAGAGAATGTTCATTGCTGGTGATTATTTAGGAAATAGCTTTACCAGAGATGGTAGCAGGCAGATTTAAATATTAGTACCCTTCCCTTGAAAAATGTGTTCACATTTTTCTTAATTTCTACATGGTAGATCTGTGTTTATGTTAACTTTGAATGAACAACTACCTTGAAAATGTCTGAAGAAACAAAGAAAGACACTAGAGAGCTTTGCCCTAACCCCTTTTTTTTATTTCCCTCCCAAAAAACCACCACCAACCACCATTCTTTTTTAACTCTTTTGGTCTTGTAATCCCTGCCCATTTCTCAGATGGTGTAGGTAGGAAGCTACAATTTTGTCTATGACTCATTTTAGAATCAAATAATTTGCTAATGACTTTAGATGATCACATGATAATTTATGCTAATAGAAGTCTGAATAGAATATCTGAATAGAAGTCATCTCCAGGAAGATGGTCCAACACTTTTACAGTCTCTGGGCCAAAAAGTGAATTCTTGTCTTAGTTTGTGGTCTTGGCATAAGTGCGGTCACTTTAAAGTGCTATGTGCAATCTGGGCAATAAATAGCAAAAAAAAGGCATGTTGTGTGAATCCATAAATATTTAATGTTTTAATGTTAACTTTAAAAATGAACTCTAATACTTAATTTCAGGAAATATATTTCTTATGTTTTAGTACTATTAATGAATATGGCTTATGCTAAAAGCTTTTTAACCACAACTTTGTACAAAAAAAAAGTTTTTAAAAAACCCTCTATCCTCAATTTATTTGCTTTCCAGAAATATAAATTCAATCTGTTTTTAAAATTTTAGTGAAATTAAAATGCAATAATTTTCCAATGTAATTATAAACATAGAATGACCTGAGGCATTTTAAGAATTTGGATTATTTGAATTCATTTTCTAGGCTACTTATTTAATATGGATATAATAGGAAAGCTTGAATTACGCCAGATTCTCTGAGTAGCACTTGTGTAACTATATACCTTCTTATGTCTTAGCTTTATTCTATGTACAAACTTGGAGTGTGTTTTCTGAAGCTCCCTCTTCTATATACTGGCTGTAGAACTTACGCAGCTCTGACAGAAATGAATTTACCATCCTCCTTCCCTCCCAGGTTTTCACTTTGTTAGCAGAGTTAATATTCTTCTTTCAGGAAATCTATTTGTTGATATTAGTTGCCTTGAGCCCGCAGGAGGGTCAGAACATTGACATGGTTTAACTAAAGATGTAATTTGAAGACCATGGGCTTTCATGAACTTCTGTTACTGGTAGTGGTGTGTAGCTGAGAAAGAACGAAGCTATGCTTTCAGTTTCCATGTTGGTTCTATAGGCCTGGAATAAGGAATAAAAGGTTCTTTTATTGTTATTCTGATCTGATTCTCTGTTCTGAGAAGCATTGCACAAAAAATCATCCTCTGTATTCACGACACAGTTCTTTAAAAAAAAACAAAATAGAACAAAACATTATTACTCTCCATGGATGTCCATATAGGAATCACAGAAAACAAATAAAAGCCATTTCTGAGGCTGTATTATTTTGCTGAACATTCCTTGCAAAGGAGGATCTGGACAAAATACATGGTTTTGTTTCTGCTCCCGCACTGCTGCTTTGTTGCTTTTCACCTTGTCTTGCAGCTCCCTATGTGTCAGCTTCTGCAGAACATGAGTTTGTTAATGTGGCTTCAGAGGAAAGTCAGACCTGTTCCCTCCTTTTAATAGATTCCTTACAGATTTAATTTCACCTTTTTTCCCCCCAAAAAAATTATTAAATAGTATCACAGTTCCAACAAATTCTAATATCACAATAGTCTCACAGTGCAAGGGCTTTTTTTTTTTTTTTTTTTCTTTTCTTCCAAAATCCACATGTAACAAAATTGAAACTAGAATTCCTGGTTAAGATACAGAGGCTTCATCTATGTGCTTTGAAAAAGAAAAAACAGCTTTTGAATTTCTGAGAACATGTAGCTGCAGGCTAGCAGGGAGCTGACCTGTGTCTCCTATTGCTGTGATGCAGGAGAAGTGATAGAGTCACAGGTGGGCAAGACAGTAAGAGCACGCCAAAGACAAGAAAGGTGGAACCAGCAGTTGTTAAGCACAAATTGCACACCTGCTTGGAGAACTTACATATTTTTGCACGTTGCCAAAGGCAGACAGAAGAATCTTCTTACACAGGACTGCACTGGAGACAGTTTGGTCAGAAAAGCTGCTACTAGTGATTGCTAAAGCACCTAAGGCTCATGCCATGACCCTGTGTCCCAGCGTGGCAGTGGCCCATTCTAATACTGATTTCCCTTTATGCTGCTATAAATCAAATAGTAAATGCAATATAATGTTAATTTTATAAATCTTTTTAAAACACCGGTGAGCCAGTCTCTTAGCACTTGTCAACCATCCCTAAGCAGTCATTTATTCTTCTTTCCTTTATTGAGTGCTGCAATACCTGAAGGAAAAGGAAACAGTATATTTATAAACTTAGAAAGGAATAGATTCTAGGATGCATTGAATGTTTAGACAGAATGTCTGTTTTCTGCACCACTGTTTTTATTGAATGGTAATAGTTTTTTTTTTTCTTTGTAAATAAATTCTGAAACTACAGAAAAGAGCCCACTCTTTTTATGATTCCTCAGAGATCAGGCATTAGTCCTCAGATATTAGGGATTGTTAAAATTATTATTACTTTTTACTCTGCATACAAAGCTAGATGAGCTGTATATATACACATACTTGGGAAAAAAATACATCATTGTTCTCAAGTGAGTAACTGTCCAGATTAATATTTCTCTTAGAAAATTTTTATGATTTTATGAAATTATTTATCTATTTTCTCTAGAGCCTATATAACCTTTAAATAGGCAGACTTTATACTTCTAATTGACTGAATTTGGAAATCAATTCTCTATTACTATACTCATGTATATATGATATAAGATATTAAAAAGATGAGAGAATAATAGAGCTTTAGTACGATGGCCTTGCTTTTTAATAACCTGGTCCTATGCACAGAGCTTTGAATTACTAGGGTGTATTTAGATATTTTAGTACTATTTATTTATTAATTTTTTTAAAGTATTCACTTCTTTTCTGACTGAGAATAAAATTTCCATGAAAATTCATCTGCGTTATAATCTATTTTACTTACTAGCGGAGGAAGAAACAGTTGATTTGAACTATTAAAGAAAAGTTGTCTGAGTGTGAATAGAAAAGACTCTCTGCAGAATGCCTGTACCAGTAAAATGTTTTTATGCCAGTAAAATGTTTAAAATCCCATTAGGCATCAAGCTCTTAAATGTGATTTTAGTTTTGCAAGGACCTTTCCAAGGAGATGAATTTCAAATATGTGTAACTACTGTCAGATTAAGTGCTTAAGGACTTATTTTTCAGACAGACTGCTGCTGTGAATGTCTTCAGTGACACCCAGGAAATGTTTGTTCAGTAGATCCTTCATATCTACATCTGTCCATAAATATATTCTATATGGTCCTATGTGCCCATGTGAATTCCTTGTGAGGTGGGAGTCTTAGCCTAAGTTACTTGAATTCTGTTAAATTATATACAATAGGTAGTAACTCGAAAGTTTTGACTCCTCAAAATGAGTGCTGTCAATTTTTATCTGAAATAATGGCCTGAGTTTGATGCTCACATAGTTATTTTGCAACTCATACAATGTTAAAACTGTGAACTGTTCTTCACTATGTCACATTTCATTCTAATATGAGGTTCCTACTGTGTGCAGAATTGTTTGTTCACACTCTATTTAGTTCTGTAGTAATTGTAATAAATGAATTTCACTGTCAGAGCAGTCCAAGGTATCTGGACTGCGAGATATCTCTGACCAATTGAATAAAATTTTAAAACCAAAAGGGCAATAACAGGTTAAATAAATATTAATCTAATGAAATATCTAATTAAATTTAGATAAAACACTCTCTCAAGTCAGTATAACATTTTTCTACTTAATTTAAAATAATTAAAAAAAGAAATCTTCATATCCTCTAATACTTCTCGTATGTTTGCATGTATATTGTTTGCACTGAAAAGTGCAGACTCCAATATATTTCACTAAGGAAACCAATTAGTTAAGAAGATACTAGAGTGATGTATAGAGTTGACATTTGCAAAGATTACCTTTTTTTTGTTATTATTATTTGATGTTTTCTTTGAAAAAAAGAAAAGACCATGATATACTGAATTAGTATGTATAGTCATGTGAACTGCAGTGAAGATTAAGTGAAGTATCCTCCATAGAGTCTGTGACCAGCAATGGGCACAGAGATTTACTGACAAGGCTGGAGGATGATACTTGTAAAATGTTGAAGGGAAAGATCAAGAGGAAGATATTTGCTGGTTGCACTATTATATGGGTAAACTGTAGCTACTGGTGAGAAAATCTAATACGTATTTATTTTTATCACTTTGTGAAAGAATTGCCAGAAACCTTCTCAGCTTTGCATTGGCATTTAGGAGCCTATTGTCCTGATAACTTGCTACAGGTAAAAACGTTAAAATGCTTTGTCTATTAGATCATGAACTTGTGAGCACCATGTTATTTAGACAACAAATCTGATCCACTGTTTGCCTTTGAGTCAAGTGTGTGTTACCTTTTTGTTTATTTTTGTTAACAATGGATATACTGGTCCAAAGACACATGATATTAGAATACTTAAAGCAAGAAAGTCACAAGCAACAAGTATATTCCCATATTCAGCATTTTCATTAGTGACATGTAACATTAGTGACAATAAAATAAACAAAATGACTGTGGAGAAAATTACTATAATTCCAGTTGTATTGAGAAGAGTGGAAAAGTAGAATAAAATTATTACTATTATTAATAATAATAAAGACAAACATGGAGATAGGAAGCTTGCAAAACATTTTAAAACGCACGAAAAAACCCAGATTGGTCTTCTTCTTGTGTTTTCAAGGGTCTTTCCAAGAAAAAAAAATAGTATACTTTACTTGTCTCTAATGCCTTCTGAATGAAATTTAAAATTTAATCCACTTATTATATAAAATGTATAGATATAAGTGTATAGATATACTGAAGCGTGTATCATTTGGTTTGGGGGAAAAAATAGGTATGGTCAGAATTAGGGTTGTAGCTCTATTGTGTGCAAGACTAAATGAATGATGTAACTGTGTTAGGCAGATCAGAGTCTGATATATTCTCAAGACTTGGTTTACAAATCCATAGTGCCCTTGCACTCAGACACAGCTCTTATGTCCAGTAATCTCTGCTGCACTTATCAGCAACATTCAAACATTTCTAGGAAATAACTTTCGGCTGTCTTATCTGCCTTTATGGCACTGAAGTGAGACAGCGATGTGTATTTCACAAATAGATGCTTCCTGAATCCAAATCACGCAACATTCTTGAGGTACTTATTCCTTTTGGGAGTAGGTGCCAGGGTTGAATGGCATGGTAGTTGGCAAAGCTGATGTTGAGGGTCTTCCCTCAAGTTTGATCAACTGAGGATCCAACCAAATGTGCTTCCAGGCAGCTATCCTCTCTTAGACAGTCAATGGCAGATGTTTTGTGAAGAATGCAAGACACACAGAAATTGCTGAGATCCTCCTTAGAGACTGTCATAATTTTTCTAACTTTTGTTTTTTCTGATTTTTGTAGTTTTCTTTCAATCCTGCTTCATCTTTACATTCTATCACAATGATTTCCAAGCTCATGATGACCAGTGAAATAAAAATTGTGTTATTCTTTCAAAACATGTTGTTTGCTTATCTTAGTAAGTCACACAAACACAATTGTTGTTTGTTAAAAAAAAAAAAAAAAGGTAATGATTTCATGTTATTTCCTTAACATTCAGGATTTTATAAATGTCCATTTGATATTTTCTGCCATTTCTTTTCCAGGATCAGAGTATATGGAAATGGTACTTATTCTCACTGTTCTTCCTACTTTTTTCTAGACTTACTATAACCTGTTCAAGATAGGACTGGCAAAAAAAATACTAAAGATGGGGTGTAACATAGTTATCCGGTGGAATAACAGTATTATCTTTTGTTTCATTTTCCTTTCTGATCATTTCCAATATCTCATTTTGGTTTTGATCACTATCTAACACTAAATATATCTCTAAGGCATATCTCCTTGTTTCATATCTCCAAGCCATCTTCTTGAGCAATAGCAAATTCAGATACATCCATTGTTTACTTTCCAATAGAGATATTTTTTCCAGTGTCAGCATAACATTTCTAAGCATTATGCTTAGGGATATAAATAGATGCTGCAAAAAGTATGTAAGTGAATTTTTCCCTGCTAATTATGCTTTAAAGTTGTGAGAAAGGAGTTCTATGGAAATATCTATAGGGTTCAGAAAGCAGTCCTTCAGACACAGAAATAGTTCAGAAATAGAACTCTATGCAGAGATCCCAATATTTGTATATAAGCAAACAACACTTGAGAACTTAACAGATTTTCCTTATATGTTTGCTATGACGTATGAAATTAACATAACCCTGCATTTGCCTAGGTTATATGGAAAAAGTAATCACCTAATGTACTACATTTTCACACAAAATAAGAGCAAGTAAGAAGCATTCAGAAGAATTCACATGCATCAATAACATCATTTAAAACAGTATTCTCAAAGTGTCTATGCTGAAGATTCAGTGGTCCCTTCTCCTACTCCTGACTCAAGATGGCAGGGGCAGAGAAGTAACTGATTCCAGAAATAGAGATTCACTCTCTGACTCTGGAAGCTGCCAACATTTAAAGTAGTTAATTTTCCCTGGCTCTTTAAATGTCATTTTTCGTGAGTCTGTCACTACTTTGGGGGCTATGAACAGCTTGATCTTGGAAGCAGTGTGGGTGAGTGGATGATACTGAAGAACAGGTGTAATTTCAGAATTATGGGACTTAGTTGAGTTTGTTTTTAATTCTTGGTTTAACTGCCTTACAGAATAACATGAAAGAATCTATCTGCATAATTTTTAGTAATTCTACAACCCAATTTCATATTTCTCTAACACCCACTCTAGTCTTAATATCCTACTAAGAAGCAAAAAATATATATATTTAATGTATATTGTATACACATAATGAAACTCACAGTAAAACATCTGTGGAACACAGTTAAGAACAAATCATGGGACTTCTTTCCAATATGAATTTCATTTCCCGGCCGTCAGTCTATAAGTCCCTTCTGTACTTATTTTATTTATTTGTGAATGGCCAGTTCTTTGTCAGTGTTCTGGAGTAAGGCTCTTTTAAGCTGTTAAACTGCTCTGTTCTTATCAGAATTTGTGCTTTCTTTATGCTTGTATACAACCCATTCCAGGCAGAGAATCTTTTCTGGATCTGGAGCCGTCTCTTTCCTTTCTTTTGTGCCTAGAGGCTAATAGAAGCTGTTGTCCACTGTACAGTGGATGTTTTTTGACAGTTTTTCCTTTAGAATTTCCTGTTGAAAACACCATTGTGCACTTCAGTACAGGGTTAAATATAAAACCAAAAAACTCACAGTATTTCTTCTATCAAACCTTGTTTCAAAAAAAAAGTGTTGTTGAGTCTCTTCATCACAAAGATAGACATTCTAAATAATACAGTAAGAAGCTATCCAATTCTTATAATGATGTGTCTGCAACGACCTTTACACCTTAATCCACTGAATATATTTTGAGCTCTGATGTCTGCTTTTCCCCTAATTCTGACTTCTGAACACCACTCAAGAAAATGTTCAATAGATATATCATGGCATAGAGACCTTGGATTTCAACAAAAGTAAAGCACACTTTTAACATAGTTGATGCTGATATATGAGCTGAAAGGGGAGTTATGTAACTGACAGCAAATGAAGGGAACAAGAACAAGGAAAGGACTGTGAGAAGTCTCTAGGAATGTGAAACAAGTGTCTTATCCTTTCATTTAGAAATGACTCCTTCTATTAAACATAGTTATTTTCTCTATAACTTTTATGAAGATCAGGTTGCTAGGAAACTTATCCTGTTTACAGTTGTGCCTATGCAAAAATGGAGTAACCAGTTTACCCCAATGAAAGTTCCTGTATTGATATAAAAACAGCTACAGAGTAGTTTTGATGTTATATATATGATGTTGAATGTAAAGAAAAGCATTTTTACAAAAGAGACAAAAGCCCAGTGACCACTCAGTGATTGCATGTTCTTTTCCTGGGTAGCATCTGGTACAAAATGTGAGGAATTAACTTTAAGTCACCTTTGTAAATCCCTGACTCCTTACCAACAGGACTAAATGAAATTCTTGACAATAGACTAACACAACAACTATTTACACAGTACCACTCAAGATTGTTTTGAAACCTTGAAGTCATGTCTATGGCTCCTGTCGGGTAAATTCATCTGCCGTTAATAACAGGACAAAGTGATGGTATGAGAATATTCTTTATGTTTGCAAGTTCTAAAGGAAACACTGGTTTTGACAGCATGTTTAAATTTATGGGTCAATGGAAATACACAGCTTGTGTAAATCCTACTGAAAGTATAATATTCACAGGGCATATCCATGCAGTATTTTAGCAGGAACCCAGTGGGTCATGATAGCTACCTCACTTTCCTTATTTCTTAGTCCCACTGACCATATGTGTTATGTATTGCCTCCAATTCAGATTCTTCACACACACATATGCACCTATCCCAACTTATTTAAAATATAAAAAAAACTCTCCCAATTCTGTACTTAAATTCCTACATTGCTATACTCCCAATTTCTGTAACACAGGTGTCAAATCTAGCATATGAGCAGATTTTGTACATCTAGTCCTGTCAGGAGTGATTGGTTAGAAGGGAAAAGGATCAAGCAATGTGCTGATTCCTGTTACACTGCTGGTAATGGTGGAGCACAGACAATCCTGACAGTGAAGCTGTCTCCCTCTTTTCAGGGGATACTCAGATCACATCTTGAGAATACATCAATCTCCTCTTAGTTGACCAGAGAAGATCAACAGTGACTGATGACACTACACTTTCTTTCACATGTGACGTGAAAGACTGGCCATATGAAGAGAATCACCTTCAAAAAGAAACTTTCTTCAGAGTCTTCAGGACTCACAGGGTCACCTTTGGTTATTTTTTCTCTGTGAGCAAAGAAACTCTGCAAGTAGAATGTTAACAACTTGGAAATATGTTTTTTTTTCAGTTTACTGACTGATACAGGAATTCTGCCCAAGATGACACCTAACACTTTTTTGATCTTTCTCACCCTGAATCTTGCTGAACCAATAAGAGACTAGTTCAAGATGGAGAAATTCATTAAAGGGTACTAGACTTGCACAAGACTATTTCTATGCATAAGCCATTCCCTGTGGTTTGTATCATTAGAGCTTCAGAGGACATTGTTGTTTCTTTTTAAGAAAGATTCCTCAAACAGTGAGGAAATACAAATCCCTGTCTGACATCTGTGCAATGGTCTACACACTCAAAAGCATGGACAACAATTCTTGATTCTTTAGAAGCACAATGATCACCTAACCTACTTGTAGAACATATATTCACTATAGCTTACAAAATCAGTAACCTGACTGCAGACAGCCTGGCTCTTTCATCCGTGAACAGACAGTAATATGGATTAAATCAGGGTACACATCTCGTTGGTAATGATCCACATCCCTTCTGCCTTTAGGCATAAAATTCTTTACCCAGGTAATCAGATGACACAGGGAACTTAGTCAAAGATTAATTCTGTATATATGAGAATCTCATCTGAAATGAATTAAGGTGGAGGAACTTTTTTTCTTTTTTTGAAGTGAAATGAAATTGAAGCTGGATGAGGCCCAGATGGGCATGCTGTGAACAATTCATAATGTTAAATGCTAATATTCATAAAACAAGAGCTTTCACTCTTTATTGATTGTTGCTAGCCCATTACTATTGTTTTCATCTGTGGGCCTTGAAGAGGTTTGTATTTTTGCAGTTAAATTCATATCAGTGGAGAATTTTTCTACTTTTCCAACTTCCAGCTTGCAATAGAATAATAAATGTCAAAGTATTACAATTAATGATTATAGAATGTTTTTCTCACACTATCTCTTTAACAAAGAATTATTTCATTATTTCTTTATTTCATTATTTCTTTTCATTATTTCTTATAAAACAAGGTGCATATTAATCAAGAAAACATAAAAATTACAACTCTCTTGAATAGGAAAGTGGATGAACCAAAATTGTTGTCACTTGTGTGTTCCTCAAAGTGATAGACCTACAAACTGCACAAAGGCTGGCATAAAAAGAGAATATTTGAAAAAATAAGGGGGAAGGTAGTGGAACTAAGGTGGTTGAAGATGTCTTCATCTTCTCCCACTTTATCACTACATACCAGCTCAGATATGCATTAGGGCAAATAAAGGCATCAGCACTTTCTGTGGGATAGATTTAGCTGAGATTTTGTAGTAAAGGACACAAATATCTGCAAACTTTTAACTGAAAAATTTTCTACAACCACTTAAGTGATTTATTGAAGCCATAAGTGAATTGCTTTGTATCTCCATTTTTTCCATGGTGTCTATTCCTAAAGCCGGTTACATCTTCTCTGTTTTACAGGGACCATGCAAAAAAGGCATCTGCTCAGAATATTGAATGCAATTGATTCTGACAATAGGATACACAAAATTCCTTCTCAGTCTTTGGCAATTTTTTCCTTCAACCAAAATTATACTTTTCTATTTGTAGAAATAAATGCTCTTTGCAACATACTGCATGTTTCTGGACTACATATGGACCACACATTATTTTAAATATTTCATATTACATAAATAATTGCAAATTTTAATGAATATCCCCTTGCATGTGAACCTGAATTTCTTTCCTAGGAAAAGTAAAAGTATTTTCAGGAAGATTGTGTGTAGATGTTTCTTTCTATTTATACACATTTATTTATACACATTTATACACATTTCTGGAGTTTAGTATGAGTGATGCAAAGAAATATTTGTTCCCTTATGCTGACACAGTATCTACAGCATTTACATCATCTGATGCAGGCTTCTATCTCAGATGCAATTCAAAAGACTGATGTTAGGAACAGAAATTCCCTTATGATTCTGTGGGGGGATATCATTCACTGCAGAGGAAAGTCAGAAGATGGAAATTAGGTATCTAAAACAGAGAACATGAAAACTCTGTTCCTGCCCAATGTGCCACAGTGTTCGGGTAAAAACAGTGATATGTGCAACTAATATGTGATGCTGTACATCATTTGACATTTCCATAGACAAAGAAAAGCATGTGCTACATATTTCTTTGATTCAGCTTAAGTATTTTAACACCTCAGTAGTTACTTTACAGAGTTTGTTATTCTTCAGTGATGTTTTTGCTCTCCATACACTCCTGTCAAGTACATAATGGGCTGTCAATAACTCAGCCACCATAGGTAGGCATTCCATCAACTTGAACTAAATGGATATAAATATAGCCATATAAAATCAGGATAATTACCCAAACTGCATATCATACAATTGTTCCAGGTGCTGGTTATAACACATACACTTGCCAGGGGTGAAGTGTGCAGATGTTGTATAATATTGCAGGCTCATAATTCTAGGCCCAATTTTATCTTAGTCCTTCACGCAAATTGGGTTAGTAACTCATGATTTAGTTCACCTATAATATATACTTCACAGAAAACTCTATTTTGATTCTTTCTAACATTAGGGTGCTGATTCTGTATATACACCTAATCTGGCCAGCTAGGCAACCATGTAGGTTCAAGTGATTCAAAGTCCATGCACCTCACTAGGAAGTGCTATTAGTCTGGTTTCTAGTTTTCCTGGTTTCCTATAAATCTCCTATAAATCTTCCATAAATCCATGGTCCTAACAATAGTGTCTAGTCAAGCGAATATGAATATCTTCTCATTAGTCAAGTGAATATATATTTTTTTTGCACAGTACTGACATGCATTGCCTGAATGATTAGAGGAAGGAATTGCTCATAGGATTTAGCTCCACTCCCTTGATAACACTCACAATGTTACTGATACCATCTCTCTACCTGCTCCCACTGATATTAGTAGCTGTCCCCCTTTTCCTAAGTGGATTTTACATTTTGTATTAACTGCTGCATAATTAAGGTCTCTGAGGAGCCATTAGTGAAAAAGATTTTACAACAAGAAAATGAATATGAATTCTTCTCTATGTGGAGAATTGCATTTCTACTTCTCTTGATTTAAATGGAAGCATACAGTTCATATTCTGCACTTCTAGTGCTATTTTTTTTACATCTCTTTTTCTTTCATACACTTTTTTTTTTTCAGATTGTTGTTATACCTGTGTGTAGAAATGCAATGGAAGGTTTGCTAATATGGAGCTCTACTCACTCAAAGAGTGCCTAATCAGGACTAATCCACTTTATCAGGATAACGTCACAGGAGTTGATGTGCATGATGATAATGTAAATGATTATAGCAGGAGTCATGGAATTCCATATTCTGATGAAAATTTGTTATATCTGGAAAATGTAACATTTTAATATTTCAAGTATTTTATCCATCTTTATGGACTTCATATTGGTAGCAGCCTTTACTAGAAAGGCAAGATAAACCGTGTCTCTGGCAAGAACTAAAGAACCTGGAACAGTAATTAACTTATGCCCAAGAAATGTTTATTTCTTGGAGTTTAAAATATCAAGGAAGACAAAGAAATTCAATCTATGTGAAATGAAAGAGTTCTATATGAATTAAATCTATATAAATAAAGATTTTATATAAATAGATTTATAAATACAGATTTTATAAAAATTTTATTTACATAAAATCTGTATTTATAGATTTATAGATTTATAGATATATAGATAGATTTCATATAGAAATCTACATGAAAAGAAAGAAAAGACAGAAGAGGAACATTCTCCATTCAATAAAATAGGACAGTAGAAGAAGACAATAAGACTGAAAAACAGCATACAGGAAGTTCAAATCCACTAAAGTCTTCAGTGGGAGAAAGACTGACCACACAGGAATCTAGGGCATACTCAGCCATATAAGGAATTTGTTTCCTTTGGATCAGGGGATTATAGTACAGGATCTTAGACTAATTCCGTTTGGAAGGAGTACAGTGACCCATCCAGCCTGTAACTTCTTAATTTGGATTCAATGATAGTGTGGAAGACAGTGTTAAAAACTTTGCTAAAGTTGGGATAGATGACATTCACTGTTCTCTCCTCATCCACAAATCCGGTCACCTAATTAAAGAGGCAAATAGGTTGGTCAGGTGTGATTTGCTCTTGGTAAATCTATGTTAAGTGTTACTAGCCACCTTGTTCTCTTCCTTGTGCTCAGAAATGTTCATGAAGCAATTTGAAGAAGACTGAGAAAAGGCAACAGTAATTACGTTATTCCTATGAGAGCCCACTATGTCATCTACCTCAGTCAGCAATGTTGACATTCAGACGACATTTTCCTTGTTTAGCCTTTTACTACTGATGTCAGGGAAGAATCTTTTCTTCCTATCTATCATGTTCCCAAAAGCATCATCTCTTAGTGAATTTTAGATTTCTTAAAATGAACGCTATATATCTGGAGGATATTTCTAAAATCCTCCTTTGTAGCCTGTTCTGCTTTGACCTCCTGTAAACTGTATTTTTATACTGAGACTCTGTCATGTGTTCCCTGCTTAGCCAACCCAATCTCTAGACATAGCCATTTGTTTTCCTAAGTGTTGTGATGGACCATTCTAAACCTTGACCTATACTGTCCTTAAAGATCTGTCAGCTTTTACTGAGCTGCTTTGTCCTTCAGCTCTGTCTGATATGGGTTTCTTGAAGTTTCTTACTTCATAGAATCATAGAATCATAGAATGGCTAGGGTTGGAAGGGACCTCTAGAGGTCATCTAGTCCAACCCCCTGCACACGCAGGGTCCCCTAGAGCATGTGGCACAGGGTGATGTCCAGGCGGGTTTTGAAGATCTCCAGAGAAGGAGACTCCACCACCTCTCTGGGCAGCCTCTTCCAGTGCTCTGTCACCCTCACCGTTAAAAAATTCTTTCTCAAGTTCCTGTGGAACTTTTGTGCCTCAATTGGTGGCCGTTTCCTCTAGTTCTATCACTGGCCATTACTGAGAAGAGGCCAGCCCCATCCTCCTCACTCCCTTTCTCAAGATATTTATATACATTAATCAGGTCCCCTCTCAGTCTTCTCTTCTCCAGGCTGAAGAGGCCCAGCTCTCTCAGCCTTTGCACATAGGGCAGATGTTCCAGGCCCCTAATCATCTTCGTGGCCCGGCGCTGGACTCTCTCTAGCAGTTCCACGTCCCTCCTGCACTGGGGAGCCCAGAACTGCACACAGTACTCGAGGTGCGGCCTCACCAGGGCTGAGTAGAGGGGCAGAATCACCTCCCTCGACCTACTGGATATTCTCTTCCTAATGCAACCCAGGATCTCATTGGCCTTCTTGGCCATGAGGGCACACTGCTGCCTCATGGTCAACTTGTCATCCACCATGACGCCAGGTCCCTCTCTGCGGGGCTGCTATTCAGGAGGTTGGTCCCCAGCCTGTAGGCGTGTCTAGGGTTATTCCTCCCCAGGTGCAGGACCCTACACTTGCCCTTGTTGAACTTCATGAGGTTACTCGCCGCCCAGCTGTCCAGTCTGTCCAGGTCCCTCTGGATGGCAGCGCAGCCCTCAGGGCTGTCAGCTATTCCTCCCAGTTTCATATCATCAGAAAACTTGCTGAGGGAGCACTCCATCCCTTCATCTAGGTCGTTAATGAATAAATTGAACAGAATCGAACCGAGGACTGACCCCTGGGGGACACCACTATCCACAGGCCTCCAGTTGGACTCAGCACCACTGATTACCACTCTCTGGGCCCTGTTATTCAGCCAGTTCCTAATCCACCTCACTGTCCACTCATCTATGCCACTCTTCTGGAGCTTGCCCAGGAGGATGCTGTGAGGGAYGGTGTCAAAAGCCWTRCTGAAGTCCAGATAGATGACATCCACCACTCTGCCCTCATCTATCCATCTAGTCACCCCATCRTAGAAGRCTATSAGGTTAGYCAAGCATGAYCTSCCCTTGGTGAACCCATGCTGGCTACTCCTGAGCACCTTCTTCTCCTTCATGTGCCTGGAAACAGCGGTCAGGATGACCTGCTCCATTACCTTCCCAGAGACAGAGGCCAGGCTCACTGGCCTGTAGTTGCCCGGGTCCTCCTTCTTGCCATTTTTGAAGACCGGGGTGACATTGGCTTTCCTCCAGTCCTCCGGCACCTCCCCCGTTCTCCAGGACCTTTCAAAGATGATGGAGAGTGGCTTGGCTACGACATCCGCCAGCTCACGCAGCACTCTGGGGTGCATCCCATCGGGGCCCATGGATTTGTGGGTGTTGAGTTTCCTCAGGTGCTCTCTAACCAAATCTTCCTCTACTCCGGGCAAGTCTTCCTCTCTCCAGTCCCTTCTCATTTCCCTACGGTCTGGGACGCTAAGAGGCTGCCCTTGAGAGCTGTCAGCCCTATCTGGGCTCTGTAGTTCCTGGAGACCAGCCCTATCAGAGAAGACTGAGGCAAAGAAGGCATTTAGTAACTCTGCCTTCTCCACATCCTCCGTTACCAATGCACCCTCCCCATTAAGCAACGGACCAACGTTTTCTCTACTCTTCCTCTTGCTGCTGACGTATTTGTAGAATCCCTTCCTGTTATCCTTGATGTCCCTCGCTACTTCTAATTCCAAGCGGGCCTTGGCCTTCCTCGTTGCACTCCGGCATTCCCTGACAATGTTCCGATATTGTTCCCGCAATTGGTCATCTATTGTTCATCTAATATATTGTTCATCTAATTATACTTGCCTGGATCTGTATCCTTGTTCTTCTCCTTCCTCACTCCCCTGATGAACTTGAACTCCATAGTATCAAGGCCACTAAAGCCAAGATTTCCATTAATTATCATCTCCCCAACTATTTTTTCCTTGTCTGTGAACAGAAGATCCAGATGTGTGTCACACTTATTTGCCCCATCATGTACCTGTATCACAAAATTAAGCCTGACACCCTTCTCCATCTTTTCCACTTCTTGCATCTCACCACTTTATGAATCTAGCAGCAGGCAGGCAGGTTAACATCTTCTCAAAAGAAATGGGAGCTATGACACAGGCCGTGAGATTTGGCTTATTTTTCTTTTATGGCTTTTCTGAAATATTTTTTGTTGTAATAAATTGAATGAGAGGACAATGGCCACAAGATGATCTTGTCTTCACCCTTAAGAGGACAGAACTTTAGTTGCAAAACCGCAGTGAGCATTGACAGGGCAAACAAAGCAAATTCTTAATGTGGAGTCCAGGAATTTCAATAAGAACAAGTGCAGGCTTAAAAGCTGAGTGTATTTGCCCTTTCAGAGTGTACAAGGGACCTGAAGGTACAGTAAATCTAAGGTGGATAGATACAGCCCACATTCTGAATGCAAGCATCATAATAGTTCACAGAAACAGAGCACAAGATCAAAGGCATTGCATAGTTGAGTCTTGTGGCTTATACTCACCTTGAAAAGTCATAGCAGTGACTAATGTTTAATTTACAGAGCTGTAGTCAGACATCTACTTAATATATTCAAGATTCATGGTTTAAATTGCAAGGCCCCTGCTCAGGTAGAATAAACCAGTCATAAAGCCAACTGATCTTACCCTTTGAGTATTGCATTTGCAGTGAAGAATCTTTGGACAGTGTTGAGATGTCATTCAACAAAGGAAAGGAAAGGAAAGGAAAGGAAAGGAAAGGAAAGGAAAGGAAAGGAAAGGAAAGGAAAGGAAAGGAAAGGAAAGGAAAGGAAAGGAAAGG
>PTEX01000001.1:10490462-10592097 GCA_003342815.1 Eudromia elegans | reverse complement strand
GGAAAGGAAAGGAAAGGAAAGGAAAGGAAAGGAAAGGAAAGGAAAGGAAAGGAAAGGAAAGGAAAGGAAAGGAAAGGAAAGGAAAGGAAAGGAAAATCACAGAGAAAGCACAGCAAGTAATTTTTCTAAGCCTTAGCTGCTTTTTGCCCTATAACATTTCATTACATTTCAAGTGTTTCAAACTGTTTATTTTTAAATAGCCTCTACACTTAGGGTCTAATTACAGTTTCTATGATGAAAGCAACAGCTAGTTTAGGACTGAAAAAGATGTGTTTTAAACAAGGGGGTGTTTGAGGAAGCCAGGTGAAGAAAAACAGTGACATTTTAAAGAAAACTAATCTCTTCTGTGCCTCATTCAGACACTCTCTCTCTGGGTCCTTAAAACTGCTGACAACACCTAACAGGTATGCACTTTTACAGATTGCAGACAATCAATTTATGACTGCATTAGCATGGAATAAACTTATTATGACTTTCCAGTGCCATTGTGCTTGCACACCCATGATTAAATTCCTAATCCTTAACTTCCTCAAGTCAAGCTGGCCTCTTAGATCACTGTACTGCAGGTATACTTCAGTGAGCTCTGAAGCAGCTCGATCTGGATTTAGAAGCAATATACTTATATCAGCACTGTGGAAAGTCTGGATTCATTATTCTTTTTTTCCGAAATCCAGGCGTTTTACTTCATGATGGCACTCCACTGTACCATGACTACACACAGATGCTACTTTACTCAGGGGTAAAGCAAGACAATCAGGTATAGAGTGACCTGGAGACAAAAACACAGGTTTAAGTATGGAGGCTTCATTTCAGCAGCCCCTCTCCTTCTCAGGGAGGTATCAAGGATTGTTTCAGCATGGCTGGGAACAAACAGGTTATCAAGATACATTTGCAAAATACTAGATTTTGCCAAGAAGTAGGTTTGCTTTATGATTTACATTAAATTTCTTGTGCTTGTAAATCTGATTTGTTCTAGTAGAAAATATATTTTAAAAATTCAAATGCTTGAAAATACATTAATATGTGTCAGCTTTGAGGAAAACGTTTTTTCTTAACAGAATTACAGCAAACTTGATGAGTCTATACATCTTTTAGAGAATTACTTTATTGCTTTTTCGCTTAAGGCAGGTATAAAGTGTGTGGTGTTAATGTTACCTTTGTTTGTGTTAATTTGTGTTAAATTGCAGTGTTAGCTGATATGGTACAATTTTTGTTAAAAAGAAACCTTCACACTCTGAATGGGGCAAATAGCCTCATGAGAAAACATGTAAATGTCTGTATATATGTGTGTGATGTTTATAAACATTTTGAAAATCACTATGGCATTTACTTCGAGTTTGTACTTTAGGAATCTTTTTTCATGTGGTTTCATTTATATTGTCCTCTGAAGCAAAATAAGGAAGCAGGAATGATGATAATAACTTGTTCTGTGTTTAAAATATGCGGAAGGACAATAACTATCCAACCAACTAGGAAGGTGTTGCAGGCTATTCTTATGAATACCCACAAAATACTAGATTATTTAAAGTCTTAAGGTTTTACTTTTTATTAGACAGATTACTGTATTTAGAAATATAAATATGTATCTTGGAAATATAAATTAGTTCAATATCCATTTGAAATTATATTTTTTATGAAGGTGAATTACTACCAAGACTTTATAGGGATTCCCTTCTGCATTTCTACATTTAATGTTCACATAAAAGATATGGAAACCTGGAAGAAAATGACATTCTGTTGACAAAGTAGCAGATCAATATGACCTTTCACTACAATTGTAGCATTGGAAACAGCCATTCTCGAGCTTGGAGGATGCTGTCATTATGTCTGAACACAGCATTCCTTTTGGTTTTGTGTGTAATAGGAAATCCATCAGTTAAGTATATGAATTAATAAAACATTCAGATAATTTATTTGGCTTTCACATATGTATTTCTCTTACTTTTTTTTTCCTGTTATACACAATGATGTGATATAAAACATCAGAGGTAAATATTGACTCTTTTGAGGAAATTTAACTTGAAGACAATTTATGAAGGAGATTGGCTACTTGGGTAATTAAGTTTAGGGTAAGTTTTGAAAGAAGTTCAATATCATCAGGGGTATTCAAGCAACATTGCCGTGGCATTTGTTTTCTGTTTTGCTTGATTTCAACCTAAACTTGCTGATATTTTTGCCAATCCTTTTTCCTTAGAGATTCCTTTGATCAGAAGTGTCAAAGATAGCCCCAAGTCCTCCTGCCTGGTGGAGCCTCAGAGAATTTAAGCAGCAGAATAAAATTAAAAATAAATAAACAAATAAATAAAATCCTTAATTAGTACAGACAAGAAATACACACTGTAGAAAGCAGGAATTGTCATATTCAGAGATGGCAGTTAATGTAAATTAGTTTATAACTACGGTGACCGTTTAGTAAAATAACAAGTTAACCAACTTAGTTATTTTAGAGGAAGACTTCTGAGGATACACATCCATATTTCTGATGCAGTCATTCTTCTCAAATACTCTAATGAGCAATGAAGAGTTATTCTAGGGCTGGTAATATTTGAGTCCATCTTCTGAGAAGGCCAGTGAACTTTGCAGTTCTACTTTACATAACTCACAGAACACAAAATTTTGACCTTTCTTGTTGTAAGGATAGCAATGCCATGTCTAACATGGAAGGAAGATTCCCACTTTCAGGTGGATCCTGAACATAGCTTTCTACTCTCGTCTTCATGTTTACACTTCTGCAGAAGGAGGATATAAAAAATAGGAGGAAACAAAGGAATGCAGCTGACTGAGAAATCAGTAACATTTAAACTTCCCAATTAATAACCTAAATAATAACCTATCCTGCTGTATTTTTGTTGTGCTTCTTATGATGTAAACCAGTTTTACTTTGGCATCTCAAATCATTTAGCATTATTGTTAACATTACCATTCCTATTTACTTTTCTATAAATGTGTCATAAAGTATTAATGAGTAAAATTAAATAATTAACCAATACTGAAATATATCATAATTTGTATACATTGACTTCATAGCCATTTTTATTGCCTTTACAAGTGAAGAGCAAATAAGACTGAGGCGCTTTATTCTCTTTAATTATGTGAAGAGAATTTACTTAAAAATATCATAGAGGTATTCATACTTCATATTCATTTCTTAAGTTCCAGTTACCATTTTGTAAAGCTTAGCACTCCCTCAATTTATTGCATATGAAGAATAAAACAAAAGAAATTGGATAATTTCAGCTAAACATAGGTAAGTGTTAGATTCTGTAAAATTTCTGCTAGGCTCTTACTATCAGCCCAGACACACATGTTGTTTAGTGTCTCTCAGATAATTTTGATCGTTCTTCCTCATATATATGTGTGTATATTTTTAGCATTTTCAGACACACCAAATAAGCTCTAAGGATATATCTCACACTCTTCCCAAATTGCATATTCATCAAATGCAAACAGAAATATATTTGATTTCATTAATATTTCAGGACACAAGCAGAGGCAAAATAAAATACTGGTACTTAATTAATATACATATAAGATATTAGTACTTTGGATAGTTTTGTTAATCTAAAAATTGTCAAGACACTTTACTCATATTACTTCAGTCTTGATAGACTTTGTGAATTAACCTTTGCCTACCTCTGTTCAAAGGATGCAAAAATTAAAATTACATAAAATTGAGCTGCTTGAAATCAAGCAATGCTTTAGAGGGGTAATACTCAAGGAGCTCTAATTACTTATAATGTCCAGCCTTTGATTTTTCCAGAATGTAATTCATAAGGATTTGGGAAGAACAAAATTTTTTTTTTTAATTTTTGTCTCAGACTTCCTTTTCCCACAGCGTATTTTTTACACAATTTACTAAATACTGAGATGAGAGTTCTTTCTGATTCAACTAACAGAAAGAAAAAGAAAAAAAAGACATATCCTCAAAAATCTGTTGTTTCCAGAACTCCTTTAATTCTGTGCACTTAGAATTCATACTAACCGCTGAGGCCTATTGAAAGCTACTCTGTGTCAACACACAGACACACTTTTTTTTTTTTTTTTTTTTGTCTAGCAAGATTCAAGGTTTTCTGCTCTATCACCACTAGATTCTTCCATACTAGTGGTAGTTCTCAGAAGAATGGCAAGCAGGAACCAAGCTGTTAGACTAAAGCTATTCATTTTGTCTCATTTTGGCAGACGCAAACCCAGAATATTTGCTATTTTATGAACAGTATAAAAATCTCAGCTATTTTTAACCTATGTCATCAAGATCAAAAATAAAAGTTATATGAAATACAGAGTGAGCCAAGTTGCTTTGGATCCATTTCAAAAATTGCTTCCCATGGGGTTTGTGTTCGTGTCTCTGCCAGGCGGGCACAACTTGAAGGCACAAGGGCAGGAACAGCTGCCTACAAAATATCTGATCATATTCACTTCACGTGCTTAAAGACAGAATCAACCAAGTTGTCTTGCTACTGTAAGCAGTGGCTAGTTACTCGTTTTCGGACAAGCTATGGCAAGCAGTGAAGACAAGTTTTAAGAAACCCAGATGTATTCTGCATGAAAATCCAGAAAACCATTCTCACACCATTAGATAGTTAAACAGCTTTTATTTATTTACATACAGTGTCATCCTATATCATGATTCCATGTCATATGCCCAAGAAAAGTCTCCATTCATTTTTCCATAAACTTTTCTTATTGTATGTTTTCTTTTTCTGAAATAAATTGAATGAGAGGAAAACAAACAAACTCTCTCAAAACACAAAACTAACCGTACATTAATTGGGAGGAATAGAATGAAATCTTTATTTGTTTGTTTGTCTTTGTTTTAATAATCTTATTAATAATCCAAGTAGTAGATCTCTGTATTATAGTGAGACAGATCAAATAGATGTTTTTAAATTTAATATTCTCTGACATCTTTCATTGCATTTATATTCTGTGACACTTTCAGTAAAGCCAAAGTAAAGACACTGGTTTTGGTAGCACTGCCGATGGCCTAATATCATGGTTAAGGCAGAATCAAGCTGATCAAGTCTAAGCCTTTAAAGTGTAGTCACTGTATATGATTTACTAGCATGCTTTGAGAGGCTTTCTTGAATGATTTGCTTTATTACTCTCTCTCCTTGGAAAGGTACTTCTTGTTTGTTTGGTTTTTTTGTTTGCTTTATATTTATAAAGGACTACATTTAAAATACCTCTACCAAAATCTCAAAAAAAAAAATCTATGTTCTTCCTCTGAGTAGAGATACAATGTTGTAAACAATGCTACCATCACAACAGCATTGCTGCAAACATGACTAGAGAGAACATGGAATGCCTTTCCTCCCCTTAGGCTTACACAGATATTATAAGAAATATATTATTGTTGATTTACAGGGCAAGTTCATAGCTTCCAAACTGCTGTCAATTCTTCCAAGAAAACATCATGGAAGCAGCACTATCAAAGAATGATTTAGCAATAGAACAATTTCTCTAAAAAAGGATTTTTTTTTTTTAAGCTAGCTTTTAACATTCATTTCTTTTGATTACGATATGTGTACATTTAAAAGTCATTTCCAAATTCAGGAAGACAAATCTCATCTCTGAAATGAATCCATTAAGTGAAAAAAAAAAATACCAACAGTATATGACGTTACTGAAATTTAAGAATAAGATGAAAGGCCCTGAGGACATTTTAATAATGGAAAAAGGTAAGCCAGTGTGACTTACCCTACCTCTACAAAATGCTCAAAACAGTAGTAGTGAGTCCACACGAAACCATGTATGTGTAGCCATCTCTGTACTCCAAAGAACTGCATTTTATTGCAGTACATTTCTGAATTCAGGCAATGACTGCAGAAAGTTAAAATCTGTTCAACTGCATTGAAATAATAGAAGAAATTAAGTCTGCAAAGTTTCAGTGTATATAATTTCATTGCATATGAACTAAGTTGCATATCATATGTGTGATGTTAGAGAAGCACAATTGATATTAAGAATTTTAATCTATTATAAATGTGGAATATAAATTCCTTCAATATAATCATTGTCTATTGTCCAGGGTTATCTTTTTACACTACAAATCTTTCCTCTAGTCAGCGTTTTCAAACCTATTCAAATGATAAAGTTTTATAATGCAGCACATGAGTGTCACTGATAAGACCAATGCATATTAGCACAAACCTTCAAAAATGATTAGAAAATAATTTTTACAGTGGCCTTTCAAGAGCACAGCCGTACTTCACTTATAGCAGATACTATCATTTTCCATATTTATAAAACCTACATAGACAAAAATATTTTAAATCTATCATAAATCTGCATATTCATATATATATGTATCAAATTCTAGCAAAACAGAAATAAAAGATACAGGTAATTCCCTGAGATTCAACTTTCTCAAGCTACTGTCAAAACTTTGAACTCTTTCAGCACTACTTCAGCACTACTCTTCCAGCCAAAGAAGACTTGGCTGGAACTGCGGCATTCTGTGGCTATAGCTTTAGTCATGGTTTAGCGTCTTGCAGTAGTCCTTTGTAAATGTACTGCTCATTACGTGCTAGATCTAGGTGAGAGTGGGGAGGCACAATTATCTTTGAGAAATTCAGGCTTGATTGCTTGGACCACTGAACTCCAGTAGCTAAATTTCAACCTCTCAATAAATTTGCAAATGCATCCACACTTATATTAGTGATCTGAATTAAGAGCAGATTTCTACCTACCTGTTTCACAGGGATATCATTTGCACTGCGTCTTCGATGAATGTCCTGAAGGGGACATTGGAAACAAAAAAGCAGTGGATTGATTAGAAAATGGATGTATTACCAAAAGTTTTTGGTAAGTTGGTTGATAGAATGCCATAATTGCCATAACTGAAATGACAATAAAGATATATAATAAAGATTGCTATAAAAGCTTGAAAAAAGATACGTTTTACTTCTATACTCTGCATAAATTGAAGTGTTAGTCACACAGAAGCTGAGACAAAATGCTGACAAAAATGTTATTAGAATGATCCTTTTGTTCTTAAAGTAAATTTTAAACCATCAATTATTTGAATGAAAAAAATTAGTTCAATGGTTGTAAAGGCATTTTTTTGGAATAAGGGTTACTGTCCTGCCTTTGAGAAAGATTTGGTGTCTGTTCTATGGAACTGCATCTAAACGGTTGATCCATGTACAGAAAACACATTAAGCCACCTAGTGCACACTAAATTCTACTAAACTGCTAATATTGGCCACACATAGAAACATTCCAGAAACACCACTAATCATGTGCAGGAACACAATATTTTATTTTCATAAAGTAGGAGGCCTTCTCAGACTTGCCATGTTCACTGTAGCTGCCTTGAGCTGAAGTGGCTACACAAGTAAATTCATCAATCCCTAGGCCTCAGACGAAACAGTGAAGTCTCTCTCACATCCATACGGCTGAGATTTAGCTCAACCACACATAGCATAATATGTAATTATCATTTTATGTATATTTTTATGTTCAAGGTATTCAAGATAAAAGGAGGTATGTGGCATAGCCTGCCACAGTGAATTTAATGGCATGAAACAGAGCATGGCTTTCGTACACTGTGGTTTAGCATTTGGCCTAACGGTTCCTAAGGGTTCAAAGGCTTCTCTGACAGATCTGGAGGGCTGTGTAGGACACCGAGTAGGGCTTTGTCCATACTGCTAATTAGAGATTAACCACAATGAACTATCAAACAATGCCCAAGATTTTTGTCCTAACCAGAACAATGAAAAAACACACAAAGCAAAACAGCTGTTCTATGAAAAAAGAAAAAAAGGAAATCTAATGTTCAAATTTGCTTCCCAATCTTTGTATTAAGCAAAGTAGGTATTTTTTGTGCATTGTTTATGCATAGACAGTGATGAAAGTGATCACAGGACCCTCCTCCAAGCACAATTTAAACATAGCTAGATAATGCAATGACACAGGAGAAAAAGGGGCTGCTCCATAGTCCATCCTCTGCTCTCATGAACAAGATACCCTGTAATCCCCTTATAAATGTTCTCCCCAGACCTAGGTAGTGAGGACAAAGTATCTCATTCTTGGAAACTTAGAGGAAATTATTCTTTTCAGATAGATGCTTCTCTCACCTTTAAGAATACATGGACATTTTTAGCCATTCACATATATGCAACCATTTTATTTGTGGCTTTATTTATTTTGGAACATATTCTCCCAACATGGACAGAAAATGTACCTGCTTAGTGCTCACTCAAAAAATGACAAACTTGTGAGAACTCCGCAAACCACTCTTTCACAGGGGCAATATCATTGCTGTGCACTTTGGTGTGCTCTTCTTTTCTTGTGTGTGTCTAATGGTGTCAGTACCAATGTGCTTGGCACACAGGAGGAAAATAATATTTTACTGAGGGTTATAAGTTTGGAGGGAATGGACGCCATGCTCCCAAGGCTAGCAAAACCTTGTGCATGCTGACCAGCATGTACCAGTTACTTGTATAACAGCATAGCACCACTGAAAGAAAAATGTATTTTAAGTATTTTAAGAAGCCTACAACCTTTTGTAACAGGGATACAAATGTATAAACAGAACATATTTTTGAAAGAGACAAATTGGATCTGCCTTTTCTGTTCAAATTTAGCTTCTTGGAACTGTAGGAAGCGTTGCACATAAATTGAGCAGACTCCTTACCAGACGGGAAAGTAGAAAGTTCATATGTAACTGTGACATTTTGAGAATGAAAAAGCTTAGTATGCATAGCAGCTCCATATCCACATTGTGCATTCTGAGGCAAGAGGACATATGGAAAAAAAAAAAAACAGAAATGTCATTGCATTAGTCACTGAGTTAATGCTGTGGCTGCCTGTTACTATTAAGGTTATGACTTATACAGCACAAATTCTTCATTCTTTTTGTTTATCAGTACTAGTTATACTATTTACATGCCTTTAATTTTGTTGACAGCAGAGATGTTTTCTCTAGATGTTTACTTTTATCTACTGAAGCACAGGAACTACAGAGGCAGTCCCTTCAAATAATGGAGAGCAGCACAGAATTTCTATGTGATTAAACTATTCTTGGTTCATACTTGATCCAGAGCTTTTAAGCTTTGGGGAACATACTCTTTCCTATGAAAGACATTGCATTCTAGACTTATGGGTAGGTTGATACTGGAAGTTAACAGACTAAATTACCTTTTGAACTAAAGAGGTATATTGAAACTAGTACAGTACACATAAATGGGAGGCAAGATATGCCAAAATTGTATACAAAATCTTGATATACTATTTAATGTATTCTCATAATATTCTATTTCTTCATGGAAAACACACTTCAGATATTACCTCCTTCTACATGACTAAAACTCCCTATTCGTCTTCCCTCTTTAGTCACTTAAAATTCAGTAGTGTTTTAGTTCTCTGAAATACCTCTGTTTCAGCTGCAGTTCCATGTACCAATATACCAGAAGACACTTAGTATTGATATTTTTATATCCATATTGATTGACAAGTCTAATTATCTATCTAAAAAAAGAGTGGAAGAAAATTGATCAGGTGGTGCGTGGTACTTATCTAAATCATTAAGTATTTAAACTTAAATAAAGTGCATGTCTTATTTTTTTTGGAACAGAAATAGTATGTTAGCACACTTTATTAGTTTTGCTTAGCAGCATTTCTGTCAGTAACTGACCTAAATGGATTTCTCATGTAAGAGAGATTTAAAGTAAGTAAGGGCTGCAAAATCACTTACCACACTTCACTTTTTAAGGTTTGTTAGTGTTATAGAAAAGAAACTCTGATATGGGATTGACTACCATCAAACTAAGTATTGCTTTCTTTTTTCTATTAAGTAAAATTTTACTCCTTTTCACAAAAGTGGGGGAAAAAAATGAGAAGAACTTCCCAAATAATAAAAAAAAAAAAGTCAAAACTAAGACTCACCTCATGGCCGTGCTCAATATCACATCTAGCAACCCACGTATCATTCTCAAAACAGCATAATTTCATGCTATACCTGTCTCACAATTGAGACACAAATGATGCTCTGTACCAAGTATGTAGTCTATGGGAAGCATCAGCAGGCATAATAGTAACCCAAGCAGGTTCAGAGCCCTGAGCTCTGGCAGCAATTTACATAGTTAGCTATCTCTAGAGAACAGAGCTTGTAATAGTCTAGATTTTGCCTGTCAGCTTGATTTGGGACTGCAAATAACAGGCCCTGTGCATGCAGGGGATAGTATTGAAGCTACAAAGCTTGTCAAAGATAAGCAAAAACAAGACCAAACTCCACATAGATTCAGCCATTTTGGGCAAGGTCCAATCCACTGAGTGTGTCCATACTACATTTTACGTTAGCAATTAATTGCCTTCACGGTGGACACAGCAGGAGGAATAACCTCAGTAGCAGTTCAGGAGTTAAAAAGTATTTGTGAAGTATTTCAACATCTGTTAGTCTAAAGAGCACCTAAAATTCAGGTCTATTTGCTTAGAGAGGGCTTAATTGTCTCCCCTGCCTTCTTTCCATTTCCTACTGCCCAGTTGACTTTTAGTGTCTCTCCTGAGTATGCAAGACCCTTACAAAGCTAATGAATATCTTATTTAAGGCCTCTCAGATATTCTGTGGAGGCTGCAGATCCGCCCCCCTCTACTTACTAAAGTCTTTAGAAACATCCTGCCAAACAGACAGTCTGTTCTCTAAAAGTTACAAGACCTAAAGTGCCCATAATTGAAAATGTGAATTTAGAGAAATTAATGATATGGTCTCGTTTTACACCAGAAATCTGGAACAGATTATGGAACTAAACTTGGGTCTCACAAATTAACACCAAGACCTTTGTAACTTGCCTTCTTCAGCTCATCAACACATCTTTGAAGAATTCTTTTGACACACACAGCATATTTTCTGCCTGTAAGCAGAAAGCTTTTCCGTGTGTTTGTTTTAGTTTCGCAAGTTTGTAGACCTAGCCACAAATGCTAAAGCTACTTTTTATTGGCGTTTATGACAAACTCTAAGCAAGTGAACGAATCACTGAAGACAAGTTTCATGGCTAGAATTTGAAAATCAACGTGAGTATATTTCAACATCACATCTAAATAGTTTTGAGCAATATTGAAAAGGGACAAAATAATGAGTACAATTAGTATATTGAAAGTAAGGTTACATTGTTAGGGGTTGGCTACTATTTCTAGATGTTCAGTGTGACACATTATGTAATTTCAGTTCAGTTTTTCAGCTGTGCTTGTGTTTTAAATATTTTGCACAATCATTAAACAGTTTCCTTGCCTTACCAGTGTTGAAGGTCTTAAAGTCTCATTACATCAGAGTGAATAGGGAATATGTCTGGTTGCAGTATGGAGATAAGAATATGTCCCTCCCTACTCTCAATAGATAAATACACCAGCACTGAAGATGATCTGGGTCTGCTTTTTAGTAGAGAATTTTGTTGTGTCCACACGTGGAAAGGGATCAAACTGGAAATTGATTTTTAAAGCAGGAGCATATGGAGTGTCTCAGCATGCTTGAACATCTCCCAGAGTGCTTAAGAGAAGTATCTGCCATTTCCATGGATGGGACAGAGAGAGTGGAGACTGAGAAAAGGAAAAGGCTCCTACAGCTGGAGCAAGACCAGCCTGCCCCACAGGAGAGGCAGGAAGAACATATTTCTTCATAAAATAGGCTCTTTGGTGGGAATAGGGTCTAACAGAAGCAGATTTTAACAGCTGGTTTGAACACCGTACCTATATTTTTAGCTTATAGCCTGCCAAACCAGCCCACAGCCCAGTTCTCCCCAAAATTTGTAATCTGATCCACTGGGGTAGTTTCAGAATTCATGCATGATGGGAATGAAATATTTATTCTACAAATCTGAACATCTCAGAGATAGCAATGCAAATGCATTGAAGGACACTTTTGCTAAAACCACTAAAATTTGGAATTATCCCTTAAATGATAAAAGGCTCCCAGAATTTTTTCCAGCAATTTCCAAATACATTTCCATGTAAAATAGGAAAAATAAAACCTTTGGATAGCAAAAGCCTTAAATGCCAACAGCTATAATAGACAAGCTTTTATGTGCCAGGAGCTGCATACAATTTGCTGTGCTACAACAACTAAACATAAACTGCTAAATGCTGCTTATGCACAATTGTACATAAATAAGACAAGGTTCATGCAGAGCTTCATATAATGAAGTTTATGTACAAAACCTTTCCACCTCACTAACTTTTTGTGCATACATTTGTGATAAATTGAATTGCAAAAAATAACCTGTAAAGCGATTAAAAGGAAAAGTAAATGCTAAACTGTTACATATTACATAAGAAAACTCAAAATGTTCCTATAAAGTTTTACAAAATTTCAAGTCAGAAGGTAACCTACTTTGATAAAAACATAGATTTATGTGCACTATTCTGCTTTGTAACATTTTCTAATTAGGCAACTGCCATGAGACAGCTTCCATTTTTATTCTTCTAATTGATGGTGGGAGACAAAAATAAGGAAGTAAGACCAATATATATCAGGGTAGCCTTACTTTTGGGGTCTATAGAGGGAACTAACTAGGGGAAACGGCCACAAATTGAGGCACCAAAAGTTCCACAGGAACTTGAGAAAGAATTTTTTAACAGTGAGGGTGACAGAGGACTGGAACAGGCTGCCCAGAGAGGTGGTGGAGTCTCCCTCTCTGGAGATCTTCAATACCCACCTGGACATCACCCTGTGCCACATGCTCTAGGCGACCCTGTGTGCGCAGGGGGGTTGGACTAGAAGACCTCTACAGGTCCCTTCCAACCCTAGCCATTCTATGATTCTATGATTCTATGATAGAGGGGTTTCACTATGTGCGAAGTTATAGACAGAAAATAAAACTTAAAAGCCTGTGATTACAGGGATGTGTGGTTTTTTATATCATCTATCTGTACCTAGTATTCAAAGACACTATGTAAATGATCCAAGTTTTTCTTCCTCAAAAAGTCTTAATGGTGATACATAGAACAATGTCTGGAAATTTGAAGAACCATGCAAAAACTTACACTGCATATAGTATATATACTATATAGATGTAGATATATAGACATCTATATAGAGATAGTACATGTATATTATGAGTATATATTTTTACAGTAAATTTATGTCTGTATTTCCCCCTTTTTTTCATATAATTACTGCTCTCTTGAGAATGTTTTCCTGTTAACTAGCGTTACTGCACTGGCTAGAAGGCTAAATATAAAAGATTTTGTTAACTAGATCTCTACTCTTTTTTTTTTTTTTTTTTTTTTTTTTTTAAAGAATATGCAGGGAAATTTCAGCCCTTCTTTGTGCTCTGGGATGTGGGCACAGACAAATGCTAGGAAATGGGAAGGTCAGAAAGGGGATGTACTCTTATATGGAGAGCAGGAGGAAAAAAACATGATGATCCTTAGAGAAACCAATTAAATAATGGCACTGGAGCTCAGTTATTTCTTATTCATGTCAACTAGAACAACTGATGCTCAGAGGTTCTGGAAATTTACTTGTCCATTGCATAACACTTTTTTTTCTCCTCCTTTTTCTTCTTTTTTCTCTTTTTTTTTTCTCTTTTTTTTTTTTTTTTCCAAAAGAAGGCCTGAGTGATGGTGCTGCCAATAGAATCACAAATGTGTTTTCAATGTGATAAAAAGGTGAGGGGCAAAACCTCTGTGAAGAATTCTTTCAGATTTTTGCAAGCATAGAGTTTATTTAGATTTCTTCCTCTTATTTTGTCAACATGCTATTTATTCCACAATCTCAACTCTTCCACCATCTAAGTGCCCCATTCTGGATTCAAGCCCATATTTGATGAAGGTCTTTTTAAGTACTATGCTTTCTAATAGAACAGCCTGACAGATTTTGGAAAAGAGGCCAGCTCTTTTGATTTGTCTTTTGTTCCAATCTCTGGAGTACTCTTTCAAGTCAGTAAAGGTAAACTATAACACTATGGCACTATTTATAACATCAGCATATTTTCATGTTGTTTTACAAGTCCCAAAGGTTTCTGTTCACGCTTCATATTTCTGTTCTGGTCCCTACAGATTTCAATCCTGTTCTATAGACACTTTATTACAGGTATAACATTTGCATAGGTCTTATCTTCCAGAGTTATTTTCCTTTAAATTATCTGTTCTTTCAGAAGTTTATAGCTTGCTACAGTGTGGTTTACATCTTTATTCAAGTATAGGCTTAACTGCTTCACAATAAATAAAAATAAGCAAGCACATATTTTTGCTCTTTATGATTTGGGAATTACCTGGCATCTTATTTAAAATATTAGATTTCTTAAGTTTTTACCAGAAATAAAGCTAAAGAAGTGGAAGGATATTAAACATTTTGTTTGAATAATATATATAGTCATTCTAAATCTTGGCTTTCTAACAAAAAATCTTTCTCCTCGTTACTATGCTGTTTTATGAACTTCAGCCATTCTCAAACTGCTCCATTATGAATTCTCTTAAAGAACAGAACTCGATCATCTTCTTCAAAACTTTCATTTCTAGAGGCCACCGTCTTTGGGAATATCTCCTGTTATCAATGTTCCTTATTCTCATGTGCTATAAGGCTTGCTAGGTATCAGGAAGGTTTGAAAAACATTAAATGCACAGGATTTCCAGACTAAATTGCCATAACTGGTTTACTGTTTGTTACTATCATTTGTTTACCAATATTAATTCAATTTTTTAAAAAAAAAAATCATTTTTTTTCCCCAGAAATTCTTTACTTGTTCTTCCTAACAAAAGAGAGTATATGTTAATGTAGTCACTGATAAATAGGACCATGAGCTTTTACTTTAAAATAGTTGCCTCACCAGTTGCAAGATAAAAGCCTGAGTCAGTCAGACTTTATCCCTGAATATGGAAATTAAGACATTGATCACCAAGGAAGAAATTACTCAGCAATATAGCAAGAACAAAGAATAATGACAGGTTGTGGTGGGTGGGTCAGTTCAGTGAATGAGTGGGAAATGGGATGAAATAGCCAGATTTAGAGAATTCTTTTTTTTTTTTTTTGTTATTCTTTTAGCATTGAGGTCAGATTCAAAATGGAAAAACACTATTTTTGTAATACAGAAGTAAGGTAAAAATTATATTTTTTGATAGAAATAATTCAATTTCACAATTGAAGAATAGGCAAAGAGGAAATCTAAGACTATTTGTTAACTATTTGTAAGCTGTTGCAATGATATTGGAGCCACTCTGTTTTCAGGACTGCCTGACAATATAACCAGAGCAGTGGTGGCAAACTTAAGCCTGAAAAGGTAATATCAGGCATAGAAGGTAGGTGGGGAGATCACTTGAAGAGTTAGTACAGGACTGGAACAAATTGCCTACAAGCCTGCAAAATTTCTGGATGTTTTCAAGACACTGATGGACAAGGACACAGCTGTCCCTATGCAATGTTGGCATTAGTTAAGATTCATAAAGGAAATCCCAAGCAACATTTCTATGATGCCATAAAATAATTTCAGTCCCTTACTTCTTCCCAGAAATGACCATAAATAGTAACCACCTAACCATGTAGCACAGGAAAGAACTCATATGTAGCTAAAGATTGTGGAATCTTTAAATCATAATGTATCAAGTATGATAGGGGTGAAGGGCAGACAAGGTCAAATCTTTCTACTTCCTTGGCTTTTGTAGTTGGCATTTGTACCCTTAATATTATTTTAACCATATATTTTTTCTGTGATTCAGTATATCCTATATTGCATTGCTCAAAGTGGAAGAAATCTTTATAATATAAACTGATCTTTTATGCCCTAAATGCTGTATAGTCTGTACTTATGAAGAGCAAGAAGAAGTAATGCAAAGAGGCAGCCTTTGAGAATTAGACTGATCTTGTAAGAAAATAAAAGACCACTTTGTAGAAAATAGAACAAAAGTCTATCTCATTATTGATTTGGTAAGATTGATCTTCATGCTTTGATTTGCCAGGAGAAAAAAAAAAGAAAAAAAAAGAAGTCGTTTGAACTATTTTATGCTTTTGGTAATTACCCTTACTCAGGAAAGAAGTTAGGTCAAAATTGTGAACAAAAGTATAAAATCATAAAATTCTGATTGCAAGAACCTATGCTCATTCATGACCAATTAAACTGCTTTCTCAAGCAAATCTTTATTATGCTCATTTTATCAAGGTCTTCCTTTTTAAGGATTTGCTGACAAACAAAAACAAGCCATTGTTCCTCCATGTATCGGAGTAAATGGCTGGAGACATCAATGGAATTTGTAAAGGGGCGTATTGATTGGAGACAGGTTGGCTTTTAATGAGGAGTGTCTCCTGCACTGTGGAGCAAGAGTGCGTGACTCAGAAATCTGAGCTGACCCTGCCTTTGCTTCCATCTCAGTCACAAGTACCTGGTGTTCTCAGATATTCTGGTACTCTAGCAGGTGCTCTGAAATAATACCTAATAATTACATAAAAGTCTTCAGTTTCTTTATTGAGCAGTGTTGTGAATACAGAAAATATTATTAATAATTACGGTTATAGTACAAAGAATTTCCTATAAATATACATCCCAGCTACTAAAGAACTAAAGTTCTACTGATCTTTTCCCTTTTTCATTCACTTTCCAAAAATTAGTTAGCAGTTTATAGGAAAGTGTATTCATGGAAATAATACATTCCTACAGAATTTCTCAAATTTTTAAGAAAAGAAAAATCTGACCAATAAACAGGTACATAGCTTAAACCAGGCTTAACTGCAAGGATTCCAGGACATCAGTAGTGGGTGTCTTAAACCACAAAGCATCAAAGTTTTAGCATCTTCCTTAAGACATTTTTAAACTAGAGCACGTAGAAATAACAGAAAATATTGTAGGCCACAATGAAGAAATATATCTGCAGTATGTATGCATAAAAATTGATTTGTCTTTTTAAAATTTAATATGTACCCAGTTGAAAAATCTTTTTACCACTATGGCTACAATGTAAGTAAGGAATAAAATTATATCTCTTGAATATAGAAGATTATATGATGATTATTAGGTTGCTATATAATAATCTAATTTCAGATATAGCAGATTTTAAATATTGAAAGCTATCAATAATAAAGGTAAGCTACATTAGATAATATAAAGATGATAATAATAAGGATAAATTACATTTACCAACTTCTTAATATTTCATATACCACTATTCTCTGCTAATTATTAACTGCTACACTTTCCTGAAATGTTGACCGAGTGCTAGGTAATCAGCCCTTTCAATGATAAACTTCTGGAAAATGTAAATATTTCTGGAAATACTATTTAAGAGTAGGTGGAAATTAGTGGAGTGAAGCACTGACTTCATGGAAGTGGCAATTTCATTCAGTTCATCAAATTGACTTGAACTCCTGCAAATTAGATTTAAAGTATTTTGAATCTTCTTAGATGCCCATCTCTGACTGACAGCCTAAAATCTCTTGTGCATCTAAGCCTAAGATAATAGACAGAGAGCAGATGAGGGTCTGAACTGAGCAGAAAACGATCTAAGAATGAAGAATTTAAAAGTTATTGATGGTAGAATGGTTGCTGCCCAAAAGACAGAGAATGTTAAGAAAAACAATCAAATAAAACACTGTTATTTCCATTATATGGGCAATGGTATTAACTTTAAAAATATACAACTCTCCAGCTTTGCTAGGAAAGCTGCAAGAATTCTGATTCTTGCAATCAAAGCTATTCTGTGCAGAGGGAAAAAAAAAAAGTGTTTTAAACAACTACTTTTGTAATTAAACCAATAGGACACTATCTAGATGAAGGTCAAAAGCAGACATTATTAGCAAACTTCCAAAATGGTACAACAGTTAAGAAGGACAGAAGAATGTGCCAGTCGGGCTGGCAGAAGGATTAGGAGCTTTGTACTCGTAAAAGATACTGTCGCAGCAATTATTATCATTGCTGCATCTGCCTACTTGCTCATACACATTTACCGTAATTGCAGCAGCTGTTTATACATTTCACTATTCTGGTCAAATAAAAAAAGCCTCTTAAAAGAGCTTGAAGAAAAAGGGGTTATTTTGGTTCGCTCCTCCCCCTGTTTTCTCTCTCCTTGCTCAGTGTATACTCTTTCACTTTCTTTCACTTTTTTTTTTTCTTTTCTTACCTCTGTCTCTTGTTCATAGCCTTCAAAAATGAAGTGGTGCTTACAACTGCTTTTTTTTTAGGGGAAAGGATGCCCTTAGCAGTGGCACATTTAAACAAATTGTGTTCTCAGAGAGCATCAACTGAACATTTCCTGAATAACAGTTCTTTGCTTCAGAAATTCTTGTACAAAAGATCACACTTGGTGTTCTTTCAGGGGAAAAAAAAAGAAGAAAAAGAAAAACAATAAAAAAATACAAGAACTGTCAGTAGGAAGAGAACATATATGTGACTTTGAATTCCTATTGAAAAAAGAAAAAAAAAAAGAAAAAAAAGGAAAAAAAACACCACTTCAGATCTGTGACATTTTCACCATCTGAAATGGACTTCATTTATAGCAGCTCTCACACCTTCTGAGAGTCCTTCTTGAATTACCTGCATCTCTGTGCCCTTCCTGTTGAAGTGCTGATTGAATGCTAGAGGAGAGAAAAGCAGACTTTGGATATATGTCAGAGAACTCAGCCTCTAGCTTATACCAACTCTATATATAGAATCCCTTTTTCCAAACCAGTAAGAATGTGCTTTGAAAGGTGTCTGCCTGCACCAGCAGCTGATACCCACTTTACAGATGTAATTTTATTGGTACAGTTTTAACATCCAAGTCCCAGGTCATGTTCAGCAGGTATAACATTAATTGCAAGAGCGGAGACATCTCTAATTAGGATAAAGTCCATAGCCCATATATAGCTCTTTTCTAGGGGATGCTGAGGCAATTTAATTGGGAATTCCCTGGTGACAGAGGATGTGTCTCATGGTCATGCACAATCCTTCTAATTTAGTACTGAAGCTTTAATTTACACACCATTCACACTGCCTAAATGGCGAAGCACACTACAGCTCTGCTCCAAGGAATGTTTGCAGTCTTTTTGGCAAGGAAGTCCAGGTATGAAAGAAAGACAAGTGCAGGCTCCAGTCCCAACCCAAAGTGCGATGTAGAAAACTACATCAGATCTGGCTCTTCCTGCCCTGCTCTAAAAAGGAGACAACTCCTATCTGGTACAATAGGCAGCTTCAAGCATGGAAAAGACAGGGATGAGCAGGATTTAACAGTGTGCACTGAGGTGAGAGACCCAGAGGCATCTCTCCCTTCTCTGCCCTCAGCACTGACGCTTCTAAAATAGGACAGACCTGCACTCACTTTGGAGAAGAGCTATGACAGCAGCGGCAGCTACAAGCATGTCACAATGTGTACCACGTGGCGAAGCACTTGTGAAATAGAAGCCTTCCTGCATCATTCCCCCAGGACTCCTTTCCTGCTGAACACTGATATGGCAAGTCTGCAAAGGCTTGTATTAGTTCAGCCACTGTTACCCTCAGAATGCTTAGAGGCAAAACTGAAGCACACCACACAGAGAAATATATATATAAAACCAAAAATTTATGATTAGTGTGATGGAAAACTTATTAGTCTAAGTCAAGAATAATACTTATTTCAAATCTAATTATTACAGAAAAAGAAAGAATAATAATGCATTTAAAATAATTATATTCAGCCAAATTTGCAATAATAATAATAATAATAATAATAATAATAATAATACATTTAAATCCCTGACATGCAGAAATTATTTCTACCCCTTTTCTTTGTGTTATGCTCAACCTCCCCCTGCTACACTGGTGCTAAGTTTAGCAGTTTCATTTCGATGGGGCAGGGAAAGTTGTAACCAGTTGATAACATCTATAGTCCTCCCCTGGGAGGAATATGTTGTCCATGGCTTCTTTTTCCTCCTCCAGGATCAAGTTAATCAATCCATGTTTGCTAACGTGCATTACACAGACATCATCACATCAGACAGAGGTCTTGCAAACTCGATATAAAACTTATGACTGGTTGCTAGCAAAGGCAAGACAGGGCTACAGGGTTACACTAGGTATTTCTAAGCTAGCACTAATCCAGCTAGTCTGGACACCAGGTGACACCTCAGAAACATTGACTTTAATCCTCATGAGTCTTGATGGCAGATAGGAAAGGTTTGTGTCGTTTTCTTTAAGAGGATTTAAATTAGCTGAGTTAAGGGTCCCTCAAGCATATGTCTAAAAGCTGAGGTAAAATTATACATCCCAATTGATGTGTGAATTCAAATTTATGAAAATAAATTACTGATATACTCCATTAGATTGGCTCTATGAAATTGCAGTGCACTACTTTAAAAATGCAGAAATTGGATAATCTATGGGCATAAACTGGCAGAACTCTACTGCAGTCAACTTTCCATTAGTGGAATCAATAATGTCAATGGAGCTATGCCAAGGTAGACCGGTAGAAAATATGTTTTGAGAGATAGAAATAGAAAGTATATCAATGGGCAAATTACCTTGATTATCTTATTTAATAATGCTGAATGGAGAGTTTTGGGGTTTTTTTCTACTTTGGACAATTCCTAGATTAAGAATAATTGAAAGTTGTTTTTACGTAGATATAAAATTCAGATATAAAATAACATTCTAAAACACTCTAATAATAAATACACATATAACATTAATAATAACATGTTTAACAGGAAGAAACACTAGAAAAAAAAGGAGAATATAAGGGAGAAAAAAAGACAGAATTCTCTGTGATTCCTCTCCTACCTCAGGAGGTCTCAAGCCTGTTTGCTGTGCAGTCTTTTTCTCTGTAACTTCTATATATCAAAAACATAAGTATATTCCTTTTCCAGTGCAGTCTATTTCTTAGTTTCCTCCTGGAAAATGCTTATTTGGTCTTACTGGCTCATTTTACACTGCATATATCTTCACTTGGAAATCCTTGAACATATTAAGCAATTTAAATCCAAGATGACACAGGATATTAAATCTCAAACTTTCTAAATTCTTACAATTTTTGTGGACTTTTAGCATTGGGTAGAATCCCAGTAAGGGTCCCAGCTGTTAGGGAGATTGAGGCATGATGGCATTACTAAACACTATCTAAGATATAGAATACACTCTTACAAACATCATGAAGAAGACAATTTCATTCAAAGATTACAACTTTCTTTTAGATTCTGAGGATAATCAGGCATAAAACACAAATAAATAAGACCCTGGGTTTATTCTGTTCAAGTTGTCATGGGACTTGTTGCATGCAGAGTTAAGTCTGTATTTTTGTATATTTTGGAAATTAAAAATGAAATTTCCTGGGACTAGAGTTTGAAGGCCATATAATGCTTATCATATGAATTTCCAAGCCACTCAGATAAAGAGCAGTCTTCACAGTGCCTTGCCTTAACAATTGATTTATCCCATACAGCAGTTTCTGTAGAAATAATGAACACTTGGGTTTGCCACAGCCCAGCTAAGACTGATGGTCCACTTAGTTATCTTGTAGAAGGACCTCAACAGCATTGCCTTCATTCTGAAAGACCCGTAATGCTATGAAGCACAATGTGAAGTATCTGCTCCTTTTGGTCCTTAGAAAAATATTTAACTTCACTAGGATATCAAGGCCTACCCATCCTTTGTAATCTGTCCCTGCATTGTAGATCCATTTTACTTCCATAGTTTACATAAAAATATTACACAAGTGTGCACACACTCTAGTATCAGGGCATATAAATAGTTCTGCAATTTCTTTTCCACCTGTAGGAAAAAAAGGAAAGGGAAGGGAAGGGAAGGGAAGGGAAGGGAAGGGAAGGGAAGGGAAGGGAAGGGAAGGGAAGGGAAGGGAAGGGAAGGAAAAAGGAGTTGATATAAGGTGGAGGTTTTGTTTTTTAAACATCTCTTGGAAAGTTCAATTATTAATTGCCTCTTAGAGTACGAAATTGTAACAAAGCTTAAGAGATTTAAACAGGAAAATATAAGAATCATCTGCACTTTCTTGAACTTAAAATCCCAATGTTCATGTAGGATGATATTATAAGCTGAAATGAGGTTCTCAGACATCGCTAATCGTTGCAGATGGTTACAGACCCGTTAAATCTTTTAAGCACCTGTTTGCTTATCAAATGCTCAGATGGTAAGCTACCCTCTGATTCATGTAAGTACATTAGTTTTAGAACATGTAATTAGCTTACAATAACGGTACTTGTGCTAATTACCAATCCCTTGAAAGAAAGAAGTGGATCCCGTGGAGAAATGGGGGTGGCTGTAACTTAAAAATGAAGCTTCTAGATGTGAAACAAAGGTGGATGATGCAATGCAAAATGTTTGTCTTATTTCTGGTAAACCTGATTCTATTCCACACTGAGCAGCTAACTGAAATAGTTTGATTTCCTCTACTATCAATCATGAGAGAACACCACCACACATAATTTATCATAATTTGTCTTTTTTTTCAAGAGAGCTCCAGCATGAAAATAGTATAAAGAAAGAAAGAAAAAAAAAATATTTTGCACTCAAGTGGGCTGGTCTGTGTTTTAAAATGAGGCTGCTAGATAGAGCCTGCAATTTCTTATCATATACAAAGTCTCATCAATATGAAGCTCTCTGCTAGAATACATATTAGAGACCTCATTTGGCTGGAAATATTTTGGGAAAATTCTATTTGTTCTCAAAGTAATAGTCCCTCTGTTTGGGAAGGGTGGGGATTTATTCTATTTCACAGAGTGGTTCAATTAATGAAAAAAAGTAACAAAAATATGATAATGTAAGTTTAGGACTCAATTTTAAGTTCCAGCGGTAAATTTTGCTTTATTTTCTAAAATAGAATTTCACACTACTATCCTTAGAAATTTGGAGACATATACAGTCGTCACACTATACAGACCTCTTGATTAAATTAATCTTGCAGAATGTTAGCAATGTCTGCAAAACCCTAAGTTATTACAAAGGAAATATACATCTGAACATATGTGTCTGTATTTATCTGGACACTGACTGCTCCCATTGCATTTGGAACAGGATCCAGACTGATGATTCTGATTGCTGTGCTGGACAGTATCATCAAATAAGGTGAATCATGAAAAGTTGTCATGTTTTGTGAAGGTTTACTGTTTGGGATGTCTTTCTTAATCTGATGCTGCTTGAAGGATTATACTAAAAGATACAGGAAATTTTCCTATAAGCAGCTGATTTAAATATGTGTGGTTGAGGAGAATGTATGAAGTGATAGATTTGGGTAATAGTTAGCTGATAAATTAAAATTGCTTTTAAAATTCCTTTTCTGAAGGAATACCAACCAAAAAAAAAAAAAAAAAAAAGAAAAAAGAAAGAAAAAGCTGACCTTGAGCACAGGATATTCCTGACTTAATCCTTCACAATTTAGTTTTCAGGCAACATACATTAAGAAAGATTCAATGAGATAGATATCTCATTGAGATATCAGAGGTAGAAAAAATATAATCTGGAAAAGGAGATGGAAATGACCAGAAGATCCCTCCATTATATATACCCTCTATTCTCCTGTAGACATTCAGCATATGCAGTAATGTAACTGTTTACTGTTTTACTCTCAGAATAAAATTTAAGATTTTTTATTTGCAACTTACATGTTCACCCATGCAAATCACAAGCTATCCTGTAATGGTAAAGCTTTTTTCTTAAAAATTTGTGATGAAAACTGTTGTTTAGTTATATGTGTACTACTGTTTGACTTTGAAAAGAACTTGCAAGTAACAGGAAAGCGGTCTTCTCAACCTCTCAAATTAGTGTCAGTTCTAATAATGGACCAGTTAATTAACTAATGGGTGTGATTTACAGGCCTTCTCCTGAGGTAAAACAGTTTAAACATCCCATTTAATTGCCTGCCATGAATTGACAGAGCACATCAGTGACAGCAGCCTAAATTTTCCACAAAATTTCTTTAATTGCATAACCATTGCAAATATACCAATAGGTACAGAAAAGGAAGAAGTAATTACCACCAGTAACCATTTTTCTAAAATGTTAATGTGTTTTTCTTTAATAAAACCTGATATAAGAATGACAAGACCTGCCAAGTATGATTACAATTCATATAAATTTTAGCAAACTTTTGTTAAGAAGAGAGGACTGACCTTTCAAAGCCTTATAACCTGGTTGAAGAATTTTCTATGGCATATAGACTGTGTTAACTAAGATTATATTAATTAGCAGAAATGAGACCTCATAACCCACCATACACTATGAAGTTGTTAGCTCAATGTCACCATAAATTGCTTCAAACTGCAGAATTTTTGATTGAGCATGAAAGATTTTGAGACTTGCCCACCTACTCATTCTCATTGAAAAATTGAATATTATATTTGAAAAATGAGTTTCTTACTGAGTTGATCAGAGTTTACCAAAATCAAGTGTATTCACTTCACATTTGTAGTGAATTATGTACTGCTTATTCAGTTACTTGCTCATTATTATTTATTTATTTATTTATATCTCAGCAAAGATTACACTTGCCTCTTAAATAAGACTATTTGCAGTCAGGTTTGAACTGTTTCTGTCATCATGCTGATTCCATCTCCCAATGATTTTACACAACTCACCTATAACAAGGTGATAGTGCTGTGTAAATCTGTTGGAAAGACACCATCCATGCATCATCCAAATTAATTTCAATGCCAAAAAATTTAAGGAAGAATTTGAGGATGCATTTACTTTACTGGTGAACTGATCTCGTGAATTTTCCTGGCCAACAGATGCTCAATTCAGCTACTCTGCTCCTAGAAATCTGGCTGAAGGTCTGTCCTTTCCAGACCTGTAAGCACATGACATTCATGAGCTTCAGACCTCTGTGATCTCCCTGTTGCTGACTTCACTATATTCTTCTACCTGCTTCTTCTTTTAGCTCGTTAGTACTACTTTGCTTTTGTTTTCAAGTAATATCTAGATTTCTTGCAATAATATTGTTTGTCTTGTTGCTTCCATTGCTTTAACAATAAACTCAGTCCAGCAAATGTACAAAGTGATTGTCTGCAATGTACAACTTTCTAAGTGACAGAATACACTTATCAGTTTAGACTTAGTGTTTTCTCCAGAAAATGTTAAAAGTAAGCAAAAACCCACCATATTTCAAGCTTTCTTCTGTGTTTGGGTAGAGTTTAATTAGGTGTTTTTATTTTAGATGAGTGAATATGCTGAGGAAAAACAAAAAAACAAGTGAGTAGTGTAAAGTTTATTGATAGTTTTATGCATTAATCATTAAGTTTATGAAAGTGTGCAGAAATTTTGCAGTCATAGGAGGGAAGACAGAGGTGTATTTAATTACCTGACTCTTTCGGGCCACAGTACCAGAATGAATAGTGAAAGTATTGAAAATCGAGCTTGGTATAAACTCAGTGGTTCCGCTTGCTGTGTATTGGGTAAAGAAAGCCCAGAATTCTTCACCCAGATCAGAGAAAATCTCTGATAGTAGATTCACCCCAAGCCCTTCTTCCTTAAGAACATGATATTCATGTTAGCTTCAAAAGGGATATATTATTAAATACTCTGCAAATATAATTCAGAATTTAAGACGCTATTTAAAAAGAAAAAAAAAGAATTAAAAAAAAAAAAAACTCTTCTGGTTTCAGTATAACCTTACAATGTAAATCAATCCGTAGGGTCTTTGTTGAATCTGTAACGAGACAGCCTAAAATAATGTCACCAAGAGAGGTTAAAAAATAACTCTTCTAACCAGCTTAACAAAAATCTCAGGTTCTTGCTATCAGAGAGACACAGTTTCCCCTAAAGACTGTTAAAGGTTTAAGTCTTACATGGCCTTCAGAGATAATTCTACAAAATGATCTAACTTTCTGCAGCAAGAATTTTCCTCTGAACTGACACCAGAAAATCTCTTTAGACCATGAAGAGTGTTCTTTAGAATTTAAACTTACTTTTAAAGATCATCTCTAATCAAATTTAGTTTTCAAAAACTGATCATGATCACATATTTTAATTCACATCTCTGAATGACACTAGCTTAAAAATTTTAAGGAAAATTTAAATATATAAAATGCATTAGAACTGTTTAGAACATTTTCACCTGTATGAAATTTTGGTGAAATGTGCTGGTTCATCAAAGCCCTATTATTTCAAAGAGGCACAACTCTTTTTATACCAATTCTCCTTCAAATACTTTGTCCAGAGAATGAAGATTAAGATCAGTGCCTGGAGTGTCAGTAGCTAGGGTACTTTTTTACAAGCTAAGACTGTAGATTTATGTCCCTGTATTGAGATGGAAGAACTGTCCACTGGACAGCAGTTACCCAAACTGAGTTCCACACACTGCTACCTTAGTGATCAAGTTACAGTCTGATGCATGTAAACAACAATAGAAGAATGCATTTTTAAAAGAGTGTCTCTAACTTAGACAGTGTTACTTTGCTAAAATTCTAAAATGCTCTACACTCTAATATTTCTAAGCAGTTCATAGGACCTGTCAAACGAAAACAATAGGTAAGAATGACAACATCTAAGATTGGTAAATATTATAATATTTTTACCTCAAAAATTACTTTAAATAGCTAGTCTAATAGCTCGTTTAAAATTTAGCTTGGTTTGTCATCAGTTTCCAACTCAACTCCACCAAATCTAATAAACCAAAAATAAAACTATTCCCCAGTTCATTGAATAAAATGTTCATGTAGTGAAAAATTGTCTAGTCTTGCTCTCTCTAAAGTCAGTGGAAGGTTTTAGGTCAAGACTGTAAACTTAACGGAGAATGTACTTTTAAAAGTACCGAATTGCTAATAATCATAAAGGAAATTGCTGTATCTGAGGTATGAAGTGCACATAACTTTGGTATATAAATATTATTTTCTTTCAAAACAATTTTTCCAGGCTAGAGAAGAAAATACAGAAGATGCAAATACACAAAGACAGGAGGCGCAGTCCCTTCTGCAGAAAGTTTATAATTAACTAGAGCAAATAGGTAAAGAATTTTCACCTATCTCTAGGTATGGTGTTTAAAGCCAAAATTATTGGATGCTTCCTGTATGCTTTTTGAGGAGAAAGGATGAAGAGGCATTCCTGGGTATGGGACTTAGAACTAAGACAAGGAATCTGCTTCTGTTACACCTATCTTTTTCATCAGTATCAAAGAAGCATAGCCAACCAGGGCCATAATTCAGGAATGTCATCAAGGTGCCTAAAGTCAGAGAAAATGAAGCTGTGAAAGGATAGACAGTAATATATTTTCAGTCTCAAAGTAGTGCTATCTGTGCAGATGGAAATAAGATCTGGATCTGGATCCGTCTGGTTCCTTTTCCTTTGCAGTTGCTTACCTGGTCTATTCCCTTTCATGTCTCCATAATGTATTGCAAGCTTACTCCAGGAGCGACAACCTAGTGCTTAAGTATCACAAATCTCATGGAAATCCTATTACTCTACAAAGAAACTATTTTTAGAGCTAAACTTAATTACAGTGCCAAAATATTAAATTATTGTAATGTTTTTAGCAAGTAATAACAAATCAGCTAAGTATCCTGGATCAATTTTTCAGAATTTATCTCACGTATAAATTCACTCAACAAGCTTTTACATTCTGATAAAATCATAAGCAGAGAATAGTGTCTGTAAAAGGCAGATAGACACACAACAAATCTTCAGTTATGGAATATATTCGGGAGATGACAAGTAAATCAGAATTGGGAGGATGAGGGTGGCGGGTTAAAAGGCTACATTTCCTGCATCAAGTTTTAAGCCAGGTCAAACAAAGAGAGTCAAGCTTACTTTTCTGAATTTCTATTAAGGATTTCCTTAAATATGATCATTCTGACCTTTCAGTGCAAGGAATCAGGATAAGGTGCCGTTTTAAGATCACAGCAGAACATTCTTCTTTCTGAAAATCGTTGCATGTGGAAAAATAAAGGAGTGTTAAAGCAACATAAGTTGTCAAAGAATGCTGAGCATCTTCGTTTTTAAAGATGAAAAAAGGGACTGGCTTCAGTGCTTTCATTTTATGGCAGTAAATTACTACTGACAGAAGCTCTCTTCCCTTTATCACGAGAATTTTGATGTGGAGGCACATTTTTAGGCAGAATTGGTTATCATTCAGTTTGGATAAACCTCCCCACTCGGAGACAAGAACTACTAATGATTCCCCTTTTCAAGAGTGATTTAAGTTTGTCAGATTTTACCTTTGTTTTGCAGAAATTTCTATAGTCTTGTCTCTCACAATAGTCGTCCAGTCTTTTTTAAGTTTCTCTGCCTAGCTCTGCTGTCCTCCATATCCTGCTCTATATAGGTGCCAGTTGTCCTCTGTCACTTTTTTCCGGGAAGTGAAATTCAGAAAAGGACTCTCTAACTTAGTAGACACCAAATAATTTACTTATTAGTACTATTACAACTGTTACTGTACAACTGTTATTCCCCCAAATTATCCCCCATTGACAAAAATTCATATGCATGAATGTGCTAACAATAAGAAGCGGACAAGTAATACACTTTTTTTTTTTCTTAATCTATTCTTTTATTTATTTCTTCAGTTGTTCAAGTAGTTCTTCTCATTAAACATTAGTGGTTATGTTATTTGAAAGTAGAAGAGAATCAGATATTCCATTGTAATCTTTTTGTTTAATTTTAACAATAGTAAACATTTTAATTCAAAAACTCAAATTGGACTTGAATGTATTTTGTGGATAGTTGTGCTCATACATATATTTTTCTGTAGCTACATTCTACTAAAGGATATGCATCCCTTTCAATTACATCTGACCGATACCACATAAAATTAAGTAGTTATAAACTATTCATATTCAAGTGATATATTGTCCTGACTGTGTAAGAACATGCTGTAATGCAAAGGTAAGGGAAAGGGATATTCAGAAAATTAAGTAATTAAAAACATGAGAGAGAAATGTGTTTTCTAGTCACTGTTTTCAAAATAATGAATATTTTCATGAATCATTTGATTACATGAATATTACACCTGTTATCCATTTAGCTAGTTCTGTAACTACGTGTATATGTGTATACAAAATACACACAAGTGTTGAAAGGAAAATGGATGTAGATGCTGAATTTTACTTAAAGGCTGATGAAAATCATTAATCAGTGGCACATTAGAGCTTTCCTAATGCATGTTTTAAAAAGTAAACATCTCAAGTCTCTCTTTGTATTCAAAATATATTTTTAAAAACCTTGGAGAAAGATCCATCTCTGGTGCTGCCTGATTAATTAGCATCTGAAGATAATCTGGTTCCTAAAAAAAGGACAATTATTCAAAAGTAGGAGAAATAATTATTTCTTCAAAGTGCAGGGAGTCACGATATTGATATTTGCAGAGAGTTTGCTTCCCAATGTACCTCTAAGACCAGTGAGTAGAGGAACACACAAGTCTGAACCCTTGCACAGGAAGGATAAGGTCAGAGGCCATTACGTCCATGTCCTGACATATCTTTACAGATGCAAGGCTAGGAACTGCCTTTCATTTTCCACTTCACTTTTCTGTTCATGATTCAGTCCATTGATTCTAGGAACACTAGCAATGCAGAGAAGTCAGTTACAAAATAGGTAGACACATTGGACTTCTTTCACATAGAATGGGGGAATATCATCATATCCTCAGCTGAAAATAATGAAGCAATGTTAAGGAAGCTCCCTAAATGTAAAGTTCATTTCCTCCCCTTCTATTTTTTTCCCTTCCTTCCAAAGCAGTGTGTGATAACAGCAAGTCAAAAGTTCTTCCTTCCCATAAGACTTGAATAAACTACACATCCAGCAGTAAGATTACATGTCCAGTAGGTGCGTGGAAGTGTGGAAGTATGCCACGCTTTCGTGAATCCAGATGGATATTTGCTATTGCTATATTTGCTATTGCTTCCTTCTTCTTCTTCCGTCCTCTTCAATACTTTTCTTCACATCGTTTGTTTCTGATCTGGTAGTTGAACTGTGTTTTTCTCTCGCTAGTATGCTCCATTCCTTGTTCCAGACCTATAGACATTCATTATTTGTACCAGTCTGAAGCTAATGGCTTCCTGCAATGGATTTTAAGGCATGAATTCAAAACTTCTCTGAATTCAGACTGGAAGTCATCTCTATAGATGTAAATAAGGACTGGGATTTAAGTCTTGGATTCATCAATTAACAGTAGGTGAGTTGATTAGTGTTTCTCTGCTTAAATCAGCATCCAGGATCTGGTATATTATGACCGTCTGTGAGGATGGATGGATGGATGGATGGATGGATGGATGGATGGATGGATGGATGGATGGATGGATGGATGGACAGACGGACAGACGGAAGAACGGATATATAGATAGATAAAGGCACACTGATGTTGTGTTAGTAGCTTCTTTGAAAGCAGATACTCATGTCTAAGGCAGAGAAAATCAATGACTGAAATGATGTATTTTTATGACCATTTCTTCTGTGCCTGTGGAGACAAGAAGGGGCCAAAATTCACATAGCCACTTGTCCTGAAATCATAGGAGAACCATCTCCTCCCAGTGACACTGTGGCATACACTGCTGTTTCTAACGCTAACAGACTAAGAAATTAATATGAAGGCAAGTAAGTATTCCACATACATGAACAAATGTCTTTCTGTTGATGCCTCAGGGTCTGCTGCCACATTCTTTCAGTATCAGCTGTTCACCTACAAAATGCTGTATGCAGACTGCGGGCTTTTCTAGACACTAATATTTTTGAGATATTGAACAAATAATACTGGGATTGGGACTCGGATTAGGTACAATAAAATCTCATGATAAAAAGACCTCATAACTGCAAGTTGGAGTTTACACCATGTAATTAATGATTATCTAGCACAAAATACTTGTTACATGGGTAGAACTTAGAGCAGTGCTACTATGTTCATGCAGTACATCTTTTTGTGATATGACATTCCAAGAATGTGCTAGCGCTTTATGAATAGTGAAATGCTACTGTGGCATGGAAGCTGTGAGCTTATGATTAAACAGAGCGGCAACAAAAATAAAAATGAGAGATAGTCACAATGTTTGTCAAACCTGCAGTCTCCAGAGAAAGGCCTCTGACAGTTCCATGGCTTTCTAAACAGTACCAGAAATAAAGGTAATCATCCAAATGATGTTATAAAGTTTAGTCCACATGACCTTGTGCAGAAGTCCCATGCTTTATCTCCAATTAAATAGGTAAAAAATCTGTGGGACAGTGTAGTAATGAAATAATTATTCTTCATCTATTTTATGAAATATTATTATTTATTAAAACCTATAGTACTGTCCAAAACTATAGAAAACCTGACAATTTTCTTTTGAAATATAAATGATTTTTCAAGAAAGTAGAGTGTTTTTCTGAGCTGGAGCCTATGCTGATGTCTAATCATGACACACATAAAAATATGTTCTGAATGCCAGCTAATTGATTCAAAGTAAAATTCCAGCAAAGACAAAGCTGTTCACAGAAGCTCACAGTTTAACTATAGCTTTGAACTTCCAAGAAAATGATAGACTGCATTGCTTCTCTGAGATTTTACTTTACATGAGAACAACCAAGTTAAAGTTGTGTTTTCTCATGATGAGTATACACTCTATAAGCTATGTAGCCTAATTTTGTCATTTTTATGTTTTTCATGAGACATCAGAAAAGTTAAAACTAGACAGAAAATAATTCCTTATTTAGGGGGATTTCTTACTACTATACTATGTCGATGAATATTATCTCCTTCCTCCTCCAGTTTTACACAAGGGATAGAGGTGCAGATGAGACATGGAAAGGGCTTCTTCCACTCTGCCTCTGATTGCTAGTGAAGTCTGTTACTGTTCTACTAGAGTCTAAAGGACTCCAAGTCAATGCTCAAACTAAAACTAGAGGTGCCGGTCCTGAGGATCAGAGTGTTTCCTATTCCCTTGGTGGTCAGTCACTCTCTTTTTAGCAAGACATGATGTTTAATTATATACGACTAAGCATAAAATCAAAGTTAGTGAAACTATCTTTGCAAATCCTTCTGAATATATCTACAATAGACCATGCAAATTATTGTCAAATAATACGCTTTAGAATAACAATAATCCTGCCTTACTGTTCCCATTCTTAGCAAAACATCAAGGGATTACATAAATTTCTATGCTGTATCAGTTTCTATCACTTAGTCTAAAAAGTGAATTGTATTCAGCTTGATTTGAGCTGATACTCATTGTCCTTTTTCTGCTTTTTAAATTCAGCCATCAGTCAGCTCCAATATGCTTAATTTCCTCCTTGTCTTTTTAGTTCTCTAAACCTTGAATTGAACTGAATGGGATAGACAAATTACTTGCAGGCATGATTCTCTTGCTTATAATGGAGTTACAGAAATGATGAGCTTGTCCTGATGAGAAATAATTGTATACATCTGAGCATTGCTTTTCTAAACACTTTCAATGCCAGTATAGTTTGAAAGCAGCAAAACCTTGATAATGAATGAAGTTTAAGACCTCAGATTTATGTGGTCACAGATTAAAACTGGATGCCAACAGCATTACTGTTCCACTTGTCTGCCTCAGACTGCACCAATGGCAGATTGTTGTCCCTGTAGGATGGGTGATAGGATGGCTCATGAAACAGCTTCTGACCACTCCACATTTCAGTAAACCTTAAATAAACCATCTCAAGTCTCTTTTTAGCCTTTTCTGCCATTTTGAATATTATTAAGTTTCAGGAGCTGCTTCCAAAAATGTTCATTCAACCTTGCTACAGAAACAACCAGTTCCATCAGAGAGCTAGGATAAATGGCTATTCTGTTTTAACCTACTGTCATACCCACATGCCATCTTTAGGTTTCATTGAGATTGTTTAGAATCCTGTACGAATTACTTTCCTAGCTTTACTATGTCCATTTTTTCTTCCTAAATATTTTTCTTAATTTCAGTTCAAAACTCCCAGGTGCTGACCTCTAGCTTTTGTTAAGAATCTACATTCTGTGTGGAATAGCACATGCCATTTGGATAGGGATTTAATTTTATACCATGTTTTCTATTATGGTTTTCTTTCTTGTATGTTTGTTTTCAAACCCGTGGAATAAAATTTGCTACTCTCAGAATAAAAACCCCATGGTTACTTCAGCTATTCATTCTATAATGGAGTCAGGGCATGTTATTTCTGCTCTGTGTCATTTACAAGGTGACTGCAAAATACTGAGGTCCTTTTGCAATGACAAATATGTAGTAACCTCTCTGCCACAATAGTTACAATGCTCTTCTAAACATCATCACATAATAAAAGCTCTCTCTTATTGAGTTTAATTTGGAGGTAACTTAGTGTTCTTGAAAAGTGCTGGGAAGAGCCTTAAAAAACTTCTGTTTATGCACAGAACAGACAGAAGAGGAAAAAACTTGTATTGCCTTCCAACTTGTGTTGGCTTTATTTCTGAAGACTGTGGGGTTAGTTTGGATTCCATGCCTACTTTGTTTTTGGCATCTTTTCCCTGCCAGCAGGTATATCAATTGTGATAGCAGGCAATGTAATAATTAATGGGATTCTGGAGAGCTATTAAACAGATAGCTGCTGCCAAAAGTTACCACGCACTGGTATCTTAGAAACCGGAGCTATTTGACTGTACTTATCATAGTATATCTCTCTGGGATTTTATGATGTGGTAACAGTTGGCAATCTGTGACTTACTAATTGTGACAACTGGATGTATGAAACCATCAGTTCATTTAGCATCAGCAGGCCTCTCACACATTATTACAGCAATATGAAGTGAAAAGACAGCTGTGCACCAGTAAACACTTTTTAAAAACAATTTAAAAATGGGAAAGGTGACTTGTAAGAAAAAAAGCACTGAAACAGAATGAGGTGGTGTGAGACTTGAGCACTACTGCATTCAAGAGTTTTTGAGAATATATAGGTTTTAAGATCTTTATTACCAGCATGGTTTAGTTAGTATTTTTTGATAAATATTTCACTTTCCTAGAAATGAAACTTCAGTCATTCTGAAACTAACATGAAATATGCATGAAAGTCTGGACATAATCTTGGATGAGAAAAATTATAAAATAAAAAATGGAGTAAGTTTAGGAATATTCAAGTAGTCAAGAAATTCAACAATACAAGTAGTCAATAATAACAACCATAGGTTTTTAAAGAGTGAAATATATTTGATTATATTTCTTTGCCCTTATGATGACGAAGACCAAATCTAACCTGGGTTGCATTAAGGCCCTGATGAGGCCACATCTGGAGTGTTGTGTCCTGTGTTGTGCTCCATAGTACCCAAGATACATGGACTTACTGCAGTGAGTCTACAGAAAGGCTACTAATATAATTAGAGGACTAGGTAATTTCTCATATGAGAAAAGATTGAGATATCTGGGACTGTTTAGTTGATGAAGAGAAGGCACAGGGGATTTCATAATCGTGCATAAATGTCTGAGGGAGGTTATAAAGAGAATGGGACCAGGCCTTTTTCAATAGCACTCAGTGACAGGATGAGAATTAATGGGCACAAACTGAAGCACAGAAGTTCTGTCTGAATACAAAGAAAAATAGTTTAGCACGGCATAGCACAGCCCCAGTTGCCATCTCTGTGCTAGTTTTGTGAAAAGGTTCTAATGTCCCTCTCTATCCACACTGCAATGAAACCATTTGATTGCCTTTAAACAAAAGTGTTTAGGTTTGAGTTAAACAAAGTGCTTTTATTGAATAAGAACTTAATTTTGTATGATTTGCAATGAAACCTCCATATTTTTAATTTGAGAAATGTATATGTATGCTAAACTGAAAAAGAACCTCCCCCCTGCCACTGCCTAAACTCCAATTTTTTGGAGAATACTAATGCCAGTTATTCAAACACCTGAAGATACACATGCTTTTTATCCATGAATGTCAGTGGACAACGTTTATTTCAGTATTGTTTCCAGTAGACCCAAGATATATTATGCATGCATTGCCTTTATATACAAACATCTACCCCACACTGCATTTTAATCATTGCTTTGATTTCTTTTTAAAAACGTTTAATGGCAAAGAATAGTTGTTGAAGCATCAGCTGGAGCTGGCATTTCTGGCAGGAAAAACACCTCATGTCTGCGATCTTTTGAATACTGTCCAATGACAGTCACCACAGAGGTGACTGACATTTTGGAGAATTTCCTGATGAATGTACTGGAGAAGCAAACCAACAAGTTGTTACAAAGTGTTGTAGAGGTTACTTCCATTCTGTCAACAGCTATAGTCATATCATATGCCAACTTCAGATGCAGCTACTTGAAAGGTTTTTGACAGATTTATTGAAAAAAGCACTTTATTTAAATCTTGTGAAGTAGATATGTGACTTAATAGGTAGTATTTTGTCATTTTAAGTCAATAAAAATCCTCTATCTGTCTATATTTCTGTCAACCAAATTGTTAAATAATAAAAAAGCAGGAGAATTGTAGTGTTGAGGTAACTACATAGTTAAAGACAGTGCTAAAAATTCATTACAGATGTGTATTTGTCTACAGAATATGGGAAAAACTATGCAGTCTTGCTAGAAACCAAACAAGTACTTTGTCAACTTTATATCCAAAATACATCCCACTATGGTACCAAATGTGGTAGTTAGGAGTTCAAGTCTCACAGAACAATTAAATCACTCTCTACCGTCCTGAGTTGCCAAAACAAACAAAATTCTCACCTTTCATCTTAGCTGTTTGCATATACATATTTATTGTGCATGGGAAGATATACATCATCTTGAAAAATCTTGCTAATTTTGATCATTCCAATACTACTGTGGATATTTCTCATCAACATAAGTTCAACTCTTAAGTATTTCCATTCCATGTTGAATGTAAAAATGTCATGTCTTTGGTTCCACAATGTGATAGGACCATGCTGTTCAAAACGCTTATATTCCATCTGCTGGAACTGGCTCAGGAATCTCTAGTACAATTCTTCTGAGCCAGCACACAAACACTGGGCACAACCACCTTCTGGCTCACATCATTTTTTATAATGTATGCTTGCAGTGCTTTCAGTGCAATTTCTCTTGATTTACAAAGCTCTATGTGGGAAGGGATCTAGGCATATTGCAGCAGAATCTGAAAACCCTGTAGCCATTGGCACCTTTCTACACTTACCTATTGCTGTACACAATTCTACAGAAAAACTTTTTTATTTGTCCCTCTTCCAAGTCTATTTATTTAGCTGCTTTAGGACTTATTTTGTGTAGCATTTTGCTACAGATACTGCCAACATATTCTGTAATGCTAGTCACATTTTTTTTTGTGTGTGAAATGTTCTTCATAATAATTGTTTCAATTCTAATTTTTCAAAGAGTTTTCATACAATGTGCTACATGTCCTTGTTCTAGGAAGGCTCGTATATGTGTTTCAGCACACAAATCTCTCTCTTGACCTTGTTATACACCAGCAAAGATATTCTCAGCCTATACCTAAAGCCAGGATTGAGCAATTGGAATTCATATGTGTTAATAGAGAAGGGATGGATTTAGCCTGAACATCTGAATTTCACAGACTAATCATTTTTCATTCTTCTTACTCTTCTGCCTAACAAATTTAGTATATGTAGCAATACTGCATTAATTTGCTTGGTTATCTATCACACATCACCAGTCCAGACTGGCAGAAATACATCCCAGGATCTAGCCTCAGGTTATCTTCAGGCCATTGTTCCCTGATTCACCATTTTCTGAGATGAGTAACAATTTATTTTTTTCATTTATATGTTTATTGTGAAAGAATTTGCAACCTGAAGTTTTCCTCATTTTCTGACTAATGCTAATTGATTAGGTCATGTACAGAAATGACAGTATAAGGATTATAGGAACATCTGTTACCATGCCATGCAGCAGTATGACTACCAGGATTATAGCAAGCCTCTATAAAACCGTGAAACCAAGCTCTCCTGGTGCACAGCACTCCCAAAAGAGAGTGTGACAGGTACAGCACAGTTTGTTAAGAATTGACTTCCAAACTACTTTTGAATTATTTAGTAACTTTAGTAACAGAAGTTATGCGTCGAATATTGCTGTCAAAACTTTTCACAATCTAAGGCTTCTTCGATATCATTACATGGCAGATAGGAGTCTAGAAATTCTATTCCACCATAAAGTTGGATGTCCTTGAATTAAAATTCTGATATTTATATATGAAAGCTGGAAGTGATCATTTTTGTGCAGAACCTGAAATTCACATGACTACAATGTCTATCTGTGTTGTATTTCAGACCTCATTTCCACTCTCACAGAATAAGCCCAAGAATTTCAAGCTGTCACAGGAGGCTTTCATACTAACATTTCTAGTCTGCTTGCTTCTCTGTAAAGCCACTGGTCTCTCTATTACTGCTCCTTGAGGAACACTTTACTGTGAGAATACAGGAGGGGTCACCATAAGAAAGATAGTGCTGGTGAGAAACAGGGAGATAATACTATTCCACTAATTCTTTTTTTTTTTTTTTTTTTTTTTAAATGACAGAAACAGGAGATTTCTGCAAATCCACAAGTAGAGCTATCAGCTAAATGCATAGCCAGCAGCATGGTCTTTCCAGGTGATTGCCATAAAGCCAAATTACCAAAAATTAAAGTGTGATGCATGGTGCACGCAACTCTTTCAGAACTGATAACAGGATGCATATGGGATAAAATTTATTACCTAATTACTTTTAGTCAGCAGAATTTATAGGATATTTTAGTATACAAAACTATCCTTCTTCTTACAATTCTTCTTCATACAATTTCTCACAATTTCTCATTTAAATACTTCTCCAAAATGCAGCTAGAGGGAAGTCAAGGAAAAAGTAGATTTAAATATCATATTTTCTGCTTTTTTGTCTGTTATAAGAGGTAGAATGGCTTGTAGCATAATTTAGGCTCCACACAGAATCCTAAATTCATCAGTAATTCTCAGAATTCTCCCAAGGCTTCATGACACACTAGTACTTCCTGGGAGTCCTAGAAAAACAACCTACTAATTTCCCTTTCATTTGCTTATGGAAGAATTAGTCCAGGGTTAACTCAGATTTCTTAGGGATTCATTTCCACTACTTCAGGAATTAGTCGGGAACTTAACTCCTTGTCACTCTGCTTTCTAAATTATGTGTGGAAATAATGTCAGTTCATTACAAAAATCTCTGAAATTTTGATATGAGTATATATTGTGTTTTATTTTCTTCCAGTTATCTTTCTTCTTTGGATTCCTTACACAAAACCTACTCAAGGTCACAAATGTTTGGTGACCTATAAGCCCTTTATTAAATTGACCTATTCCTAGCCTTTGTTAGGAAAATGACCTGAAATATTTTAGGCCAAGGTTGGGAGTACCAGCAGAATACAGTGGAGAGGATTATTAGGTATTCTGGGCACTATTGCAATTCCATTTTTCATGACCTCAAAAAGTTCACCACCCAAACCTATTCTGAGAAAGAAAAAGGCATGCTGCTTTGTTGAACATTCAATTCCCTTTGGGCCTAACAGGCCGTAATATCATGTTTCTACTGAAGCTCATTTTCTACAACTGTGTTACAAGCCGCTCAGAGTCATATTTTATTTTTTATGAAAATACAGATATATAACAATGGGGAACTGTACCAATCAAAAATTCCTTTAAAATGTACTTTCCAGACACATAAAGACACAAAAAGAAAGGAAAAGAACAATAAGAAATGGATGCTTAATGTTAGCTGTCTAATACTATAATAAGGATTCAAATGGCAAATGTTCAATAGGAGCCCTCTGAATGAAATTCAGTGAGTTGGAGTCACAGGATCCTTATACAATACATAGGAAAGGTTAGAGATGTCAGTATATCACCCAGAGAAAACTGACTGCTGAAAGAAGGCCTACTTATAGCCATCCGGTAGGGACATGCTGGAGATAGGATGGAGTCTTTTTGTCCACCTTTGTGGCTTACTTTTCTAATGGCTGCACCTACTTCTGATCCCTCTTTTAAAGAAAAACAGCTAAGCCTTTTTTTTTTTTTTTTTTTTTTTTTTTTTTTTTCTCCTGAAAGCTCAGACCAGGGAGACCTACTCTTCTAAAACACAGCAGGGAGCGAGTGGCAGTGATAGTTGTGCAGAGCTTGTACATTATGGTATGCTAGTTAAAACATTACCCCAAAATAAGTGAGATCCAGATCCATTTTCCCCCTCTACCTGGCAGAATACAAACCAACACTCCCCACTACTCCAGACAGTGCCGTACCCAGCGGGTGACCTGCTTCTCCGGCCTGGGGAGGAGCTGCCACCGCTCAGAGCTACTGAGCTCTGCAGGAGCTCTGGGCACAGCTTGCCCAGGAGACAAGGAAGAGTAAAAATAGTAATGATGTAGCTCACACATTATAGAATTCACTCAGGAAGAAAATAGTCCAGGAACAAGATGCTGCTCTCAGAGCTGGTTTTTGTTTGCTTGTTTTGGAGGATTTTTGTTTTGTTTTGTGTTTGTTTACTTTCTATATTTTATCCAATGATTATTTCAAATGACATGCATAAATGTCATTGAGTCAATATTAGCTTGAGTGATAATTCCATTACTAGGTGCTCAAAGAAGATAATTTTGACTTTAATGAGAGCTGTTAGAAATGCCAACAAATAAATGATCAGATATTTTTATGAGAAATGAAACAAATAACCTGTGTGGCTTTTGCTAAGTAGTCTGCACAGCCTTCCTTTCACACCATGACCTTGCCAAAGACAAATGTATATGTAACAATCTTTACAACTTTTGTCTGTAATAAAGGGTAATTAAATATGAATAGATAAATGAAGTAAACATTTGTCATCACAGATTAAGTGATAGTACTGAACCTAAAGTAATATGCAAAAGTAAACAACTATGCCTGGACATTATTACCATGAAACAAACTGAGGAAGAAACCATCAATAAATGAAATCATCAAAAGTAATATTTTAGTGGGCTAACCATCTAATGATCTGACTAGGAGATGGCTGACAAAAAAAAAAAACAGACATAGCAAATCAAAACTAAATGTGGGTCAGATGCTCTAAAGACTGAAATAGCCCCCAGTAGGCCTAGCTAAAAGGAAGCCTTGGAGCTTTTTCTTCTTTGTGGAACTCAGGTAGAACAAGTTACTTGTGTGCTGACCAGAAATGTGGCCATCAGGACACCCATCCTTATCAGTCATTTGAACCATCACAAGTATCATCTTGTATCATCCTGTATTTGCACATCAGTCATGTATGACTTCCCCTGTAGCCTTTGCTATGTGGGGTTGTGGAGAGTGGGCAGGACATGTGTGTGAAATGTGTGTTTCTAACTTATTACTTGTTAATGTTGTTCAAATAATGTTTTGCTTGCTACTACTGCTCTCTAAATTTTGGTTATTATTGACTATCAATTAAAAAAAAAAAAGGATTTTGAGTTTAGCAAGGGCTTGTCAATATTTCTAGCACGACCATGTTAACTGATAAGCTGTCACACCATTCTGTGATGGTGAGATTTGGTATATGCTGTGTGGATAGAAGGCACTAAAAAAGCTGCAGATTGAACCTTGAGTTCCATCACCTTGGCTGTCCAGGAAGTAAAAATGAATGGAGTATGAGGGCAGTTGGATAATAATGACCTTGATTTTTGCAGATAAATTTTGTTGAACTATTTGCCAATTCTTTCATCAAATTTTTTAATATAAAACAGTTTTATTCTTAGCAACAAAAAGCTTAATATGGTGCTACATCGCATATTTGTTCTCCTTTTACTTGATGTAAATACAGAAGTACAATTCTTTGTTCAGCTCTAACATGCTACCACCTCTATGATGATATTTCAAAAAGTTTCTGAAATTCTTATATTACAAACTTTGAGAAAGTAAGGTGAGTATATCAGTGATATCACAGCATATAGCACAGATGAAATAAAAGAAAATTCAAGAGTACAAATGTACCTTTCTTTTAAAACATCATTTTTCCTTTTCATTCCATTTCAAGGAATGCAGTAACACTGCAGATATTTATGTAGTATAGTGAGTAGAGAACTCCCAAAACACATTCCAATTATGAATATGTGATTTATATTTTATGGGCAAAAATTATTATTTCCCCAAGCACATTGTTTTCTTTTATCTGCATGCTTCCTTTAATCCTGTCAATAACCCAGCATGCAGCTGCATTTGGCTCATAGATTTTGGGGAAGATAATAGAAATAAGCACGCACTATAGATAGAGGTATTCATGAGGAACATAAAAATACCCACTGTTCATCAAAATTTCTGCTTACTAATTAAGCAGAAAAAAAAAGCAGGCATAACGTTTTTTCTGTTTGTAGTTGAAATCACGACATGTAAATAGGACGAAAAATAGAAATCACCTTTCAGTTAAAACTATGATGAAATACCTCCCTTACGTTTAATGCACTAAGGTGCACAAAATGCTTGCTTGTTATTTATAAATTGAAAGTTTATTTTAATATATCTATCATTTTAAGTATAAAATTATTTAGTAAGTTGATACATACAACCTGATGCTATCCAAATTAAAGCCATTTGGAGAAGCACATTCATGCCTACACTTCTTTTGATGGGAAATCAGGAAGAAAGGACCTAATGTAATTTGGGACACTTTAGCTGCTACATGAATTTTATTTAATTCCACTAAATTTCCATAGTGACTATATGATAATTTAAAACAATGCCCTTTTCCTGTTTAAAGCAAAAAGTAAGTGCAGATGAGTGAAAAAAAACCATAAGGGACTGCCAGGGATAAGGCCCAAGAAAGGGCACTGGGGACTCCAAAACCAACTCCTGAACCAGAGCCCCAGGGCAGGTTCCAAAAGCCACATGTAGGAGCTTGGCCTCACTCTGAGTCTCTCTCTCCTCTTGCAGGTGGGATGCGACAGGGCTGAGAGGAAGAATGGGAGCTTATTTCATTGTAAATAAGAAAACACTTCAGCTGTAACAAAAACCTCTGTGGATTTTTTTGCACTCCACTAGTCAAGTCAGATTATTGTGCCAGTGTCTTTTCCATATTTTCTTGAGGGATTTGGGGGCATCTGCATCTCTGGTCTGGCAGATTTAGATCCCTTTCTCTAAAGAGTGTTAGGAAAAGGACCTCACTACAAACGGACATGAGAAATATAAATACTTAGACGTACCTGTGTCTTCATTCAATCCATACAACTCTCACATATGCAAAGCAGCAAAAGCCTGTCTGTGGTGTACACAGTGTTATCCAGTGATCTGCTTTTATAGCAGCTATATGATCTGAAATCTCATGCAGAGGAGTGTGTGTGGCAAGAGAATGCGCAGGTGAGGTTTTAGGAATTCAAAGTCCCTTGCCTCTGGGTTTTTAGCATTTCACATTAGAAAATCAGGGACATTTTGTTCTGTGAATGCAATGACATTTCTCATACAAATTAGGACACTTTACTGAGTGACAATACTGCCAGGTTTATGGCAGCTGTCCAGTATTTTCCTGTCAAAAGAACTACAAAGACACACAGTGAGTGACTGTCCTTCAGTATTTGGTGGCTATGGGCTGTATGTTCACTACTGTACAGAAAATAAAAAAAGACAGAAATGGATGGCAATTATAGTAAGGTTTCTAAGATCAAGAGATTTCAGAGCATCATACTAATAGTATCTCAAGTGCAAACTAGTTGTGTGTTGAAACTTGACATGTTTATGAAAAATATGTTATAAATAGTAGAAAATTTGACTGAGAGACTTGGAAGCCCCCCTAGTTAATCAGATAAGATGCTTTTAATAGACAGATACTTTGCATCATGGTCAGAAGTAGATGATTAGAACCTCACCTTGAAAATGGAAGGTGTAATGACATCTTGTCCCATTCAGCATAGCCACTAGTAATCTGTTTGCTTTTGTGATAGCAGATGTGCTATCACCTGTACGGAAAATGCTTTTTAAGTTATAGGATATTAAATACATCAATTGAATGAAATTCAGTAAAATTTAATTGTGTCATATGTGCCTATTATTTTCAAAACAAGACAACAATTTTACTTAAAATAACGCTTGGATTAGAAACCAGAGGCAGATATTAGATGCATTGATACATTTAGATGCATTAGATTAGATGCATTAAATGCATTGGACTATGACAGAACCTCCCCCCGCCCAAAAAAAAAAGACAGTTTTCAGGATGATTAAAAGCTGAATTTAACTTTTACTAGAACAGAATGTAACTGATAAAATTCTAATTTGAAATGTAAGTCTACAGTCATGACCGACGGAAAAAAAAAAAGTAAAGATGAGTATGTGCACCTTTTCAAAAATATAAATATTTCTTGGATCATTTGTATTTTGAAAGAACAGTAACTGAGCTCTAAGGTTTTTGGGGTTTTGTGAGTTTGTTTTTATTTTAGTTTGTTTTTAAGAAAGTTTTAATTCTTAAAAAGTTTAATTTTTTTAAAAAAAATGTGTTTTTATTTAAAAGTGGTCTCCACATAATGTGGAGACTATTGAAAGGTTGTTTTACATACAAAAGTCAACCTGAACTGCTTTCATTGTTCTACATAGAAATATGTTCTAACTTGCAAAATAGCAGTAACCTTCTTTACATATCAAATGGATTTGGGCTCTTGCCAGACAATCTTGATTTCAGTCCCAGCTGCATTTTCATATGTGGTGCATTATTAGCATGTGATATTGAACAGGAAACATTTGTTTATGGGAAGTATATTGTTCCAAAGCTGGTAAATCTCACAGTTGTCAAATTGGTTTGATTATGTCTTTAATTTTTCACCAAATATTGAAAATGTGTCCTAATTAGTAACTCCAGTAGTATTTTCAGTGCTTCATTGTCATGATTCTTCCCACTGAATTTTTTTTTATCTGTTCTTTTTATTTTCTTTCAGACCTAGAATTCAGGTATTTATTTTGTAATTAAACATCACTAAGTCTAGAAATAAAACTAAGTTTGAAGGTCTTAAAACTCAAGTTTTGATTCCCATACATTTTAAAAAAATATTTCTGTAGACAAAAGCATTAATAGTCTCAACAAAACTACCCTTTATTACTTGTATTTTCATCTGTTACTAATTTTTTAATTGAATATGAAAAGCAGTGATTTGAATTACAAAGAAGTATTTGTGTGAATGGATAAGGAAATGATCTGAATTTGCTATGAATATGTAAATCATAGAGCCATGGGAACTCTTTCTTTTACATGTCACTCTAAGTATGTGGGGATTTATTTTAGTGAGAAGTACTTAATAGCAAGGTAGCACGATGTGCTGAGAAAAAAAGAATATTAGTAACTATGTTATGTTGAAAAAATAATAAATGCTGTACATTAACTTTGACAATGTCAGATCAAGTTTCAAGCCAAAGATATACAACTACTTTTTTAAGGTTGGGAAATAAAAAGAAAATGCAGCAGAATGTAAGCATCAAGTTTAAGTTGGGTTACCAGGATTTCTTTGCAAAAGACAGCAGGAGAAACCATAGAGAAAGTTTAACTTTCTGAAGAAATGTATAGTGTATAGATTTAGGTGAAAAAGAAAAATAAAATAAAAAAAAGACAAATTTTTAAAGATGCATTCTAAAAATCTAAGTCTTTCAATTGTGACTAAAAATCAAAAAGAATCTACTATAATTGTTAATCCATTTGCAAGCTACATTGACCTTCCACACATTTTGTATCAATAAGAATGATAATTACTTTCAAATTTGTATTTAAACATCAGAACTATTCAAACTTTTTTAACTTTTTGGGCTAAAAGTACAAAGTGTTTCATATTTTCATTATCTTTTTCTAAAATTACATATTAAAGCCAAACTAAAACAAGATTTATTAATTTATTCAACTTCAAGTCTAAATCCTTTTCCATTTTTACACTTATAGATAGGATTTAACTGAATCGTTCTTCTGTATTATGAAGACTTACTACAATGACAATTTGAAAATTTGCAGCTAGTGTTGCTATAGCTTACAACCACATTTTCATTATTTTGTAATTTATTGTATCATTTAATTATATTATTTGTAATAAAGATATTATGTGTTCTGATTTTAGAACACTTCTGAATCAAAATGCACAATTTAATAAGAAACAATTCATTATATAAAAGATTATATTAATAGATGCATTAGAAATGCCTCTATTTTAACCTATTCACAGACTTATAAGATGGGCTTGTGTGGCAGAAAATAACAAGACACAAAAGTATAAAATATTTCTAAGATGAAAAAAAAAGGCAATTTCTCCAAGTTTTTAATTTTGAATACAAAGAAAGGAGAGATTAGCAAAGGACAAGTCACCCTCCTCTCCACAGTCCCACTGCTTCCTAATGTCAGTTTGATTTCGAATTCACTAGCTCCTGATTGCCCTGTATACAGCAGGAGAAATATCAGTCACTCACATTTAAGACATTCTGCTGGCACTAAAATAAAAGCTGGAAAAAAAAGATAACTATCATTACTTGGATTTTTGTTTAAGTGCTAAAGGACAGAGATATAAAATATTTGGGGAAATCGTTTAAAGTTAAAAGGGTCATCTTGACAATAGTGACTAGAACATGACTATGGACACTTAGCTCAATTTCCATCCAAGCTGCAGAGCTGGTGTAGAACTGTGCGTGTGGACAAATGAATCTGAAACCTTAAACTGTATGTTTAAAATTTGGGTGATTCTTCCACTCATTCCTAAATTAGGGGGGGCTTAAGGATAGATCTACCTGTTTTGCAGTGAGTATACCATCAGTGATTTTTTCTGACACTTTAATAAGTAATGTTGGTCTTTGACACAGGACTATGACTAGAATTCTTCCTGTGAATTCAATAGCATTGCATTGCATTTAAAATGTTATCTTCAGAATGAGTAGGATCTCGTGGTCATGGCCTTATAGGTGCTGAAGTATGAACCTTTACACTAAAAACCATTCACTTTCCAATCTTCTCTGTCAGCTGTGAGATCAGAAGAGAAAAAAAATAGTATTTGGAACTTCTAGACATATTTATCAGCTAGCGTACAAAACAAATGAGAACTGTATTAAAAAGAGGCAAAGACCAACTATCAAAAATTATGATGCCATATTTTTGCATTCTCCAAAGACGGCTGCAGCAAAGAGTGTCTAATTAACCTGCTGATTACTCTGACCAGATGTGCCTTTCTGAAAGTGAGAACCTATATAATACCATGTGTTTGTAAAGCAATGGTAGCTTTAATTTTTATGCATTATTCTGTTTTGGAAGGAACAATTTTTCAGGACAGTGTGTTAAAAGGCTTTAGTTCTGATCTGTTACTGTACAGGTGTAAAAATAATAGAATTTGCAAAGCACACAGTTATGCAATATAGTTGCATGAAAAAAATATTTTCATCTCAAATGATGCTTCAGCAGTGATGATTTTCAAAACTTTTGTCAGAACAACCAGATGATAAATGATATGGCTTTGTTTTATATACTGTATAATTTTATAACTTCTAATGAGGTACCCATAGGATACTTAGATGAAACAGTAATTCACACATTTTCTTCACTTCCTTCATGATACGCAATACTTGTCAGATCAGAAAAATTATCAAGGGTTCAAATTATGATCTTCATTATTCTGTAGATATTAATATGTTCACTCTTAAAGAAACATTTACTTCAATGAAGGTAGAATGTTTTACAGAATCTAGTATAGGTTTATATCATTGTCACAAATAATTTCTCAGCTAAGATATTTTTCTTAGCTGATCTTAAGATCATTATCTTCACATTATCAAGAAATAGAGTACAAACAAAAACTACAAGAGTGAATACAAACATGACAGGCAGTTACATGGTTTTCCATTTTTGTACTCACTTGTCCTGATGTTTAACTTTTAATAAGTTAAGCCAATTAGGCTTATTCAAATAATAGCTACTTAGCTGTAAACTCAAATTTAATTTAATATCACTTTATTTCCAGTCAACCAATATGAACTCAATTAGAAGTTTACTATAATACTATCTTATTCACATTAACACAATCTCAAGTGTAGTAAATTAAAGCATCATTAGTGTAAACATGTATATAGAATATATGCTAATAATCAGTACATCATTTATGCAAATAAAAACAACAGCTGCTATAAAATATATTACTATCTTTTTTTCTGTGTCGTGAATCACTCTTTTATATCAATCAGTGCTTTTTGATTAATTTGACAAATAGACAATTGAAGAAATTAAAGACTTACATCTAATGTAAATGCTTCATTTAATTCTTCAGGCCCATTGAATAAAAATAATGAAATCCTTAATTATCATAGACCAAGATTTTGTTTTATATTACAAATTATCAAGTTTCTTCATTAATGCAGAATCACAGAATATTTGTGGTTGTAAGAGAGTTTTGGAGATATCTAGTCCAATCCTCCCACTCAAACAGCGTTACTCAGAACATGTTGCACAAGGTCGCATCCTAGTGGATTTTGAATATGTCCAGAAAAGGAGACTCCACAACCTCTCCAGGCATCCTGTTCCATTTCCGTGTCAGCCTTACTACAACCCCCTGTTGACAAGTTAACCATGAAGCAGCAATGATGTGCTGTTGTAGTGAGGAAGGCCAATGGGATCTTGGCCTGCATCATGAGGAAAGTTGCCAGCAGGTCAAGGGAGGGGATCTTACCCCTCTCCTCAGTGCTGGTGAGGCTGTATGTGGAATTCTGTGGCAGTTCTGGGCTCCCCAGTACGAGGGACGTGGAGCCTCTAGAGAGGATTCAGCACAGAGCAACAAAGATGATCAAGGCACTGGAGCATCTGTCGTATGAGGAAAGACCAAGCAAGCTGGGCCTGTTTAGCCTGGAGGAAGGAAGACTGAGAGGGGATCTGATTAATTTGTATAAATACCAGAGGAGTGAATGTAGGGAGGAGGGGGCCAAACTCTTCTCGGTGATGGTCAGTGATAGGACAAGGACTAACAGGCACAAGTTAGAATCTAGTGCACCACAACAATCCATCTGCCTAGTGTAGAGAAGGTTAACTGTATTCTGGTCCCTTGTTTATGTTATTTAAGCTTTTTTGTTTGATTGTTTGTTTTGTTTTCTTTTGCTTTCTCTGAAGTTCTTAGCAGCTAGTAAGAAAGAGAATAGCACTGGAGAAAAAAAGGGGTTGGCCAAGTCTTTTCTGTCTCATGGGGTCTACTTCTTACCTCTTTTGAATTAAAGAGTAAACAGAAAAAAAAAAAGCATCCATCCACTCTGTATACTCATTACAACTCTCAGCATCTAGGTTTAACTGTAATGTAATTTTAAGCTAACTATGGCCGTGTGCAGAAAGGTGTGAACACTGGTGTGCTCTCAATGAAAACATTCAGTTTAGATATTTCTTCCATTGATTGGTTGCTTTAAAATCTCTTTCTTAATTGTTTTATGATCTAAAAGTATATGGATTTGGTTGCTTGAATTCTATGAGGCTTTGACTACCCAAGAGTAACTGAAAATTAGATTTATGCTTTATGCTTAGAGTTATTAATCTAAGCATAAATGAAATTTGAAAAGCGGATCTTTATCACACTAGAAAAGTGTTCCTGCATGCAATTCACAGAAGTCATTGACAAGAACTGTACAGCACTGTAGTCCTTTGAACAATCAATGTAGACTGCACTATTTGGACTTGAATACGCTACTGGCATAGAGGACCACTCTGACAGCAAACACGATCAAGTTTGCCAAGTCCAGCACTATCACCAATAGCATATCCACAAGAGCAGAACCTAGATGTTAGCCTGCCACCTGGAACATTGTAGGATTGCTTTTGACTAATTTGCTGAAGAAGAAGGAGACAGTTAATCATCCTTACTGCTTTTAAGAATTTCACTCTGCTACCACATTCTGAGTGGCAGTTACACTTGAAGCTAGCAGCTTAAAAAGAAATAGCCCACCAGCAGTATTGTTTGTCAGCCTAGTATATCACATAATGGAACAGCTGGGAGGTTTAGTAGCACTCAAGAGTAAACAAAATAAAAAGAAATGACAAAATCAGGCACTAAAAGCAAAAGGTTGATTTCTGACATTGCAGTGAACTTTCCTATGATCTATTGCCTTCTCTGGTATTTGGCAAGCATCCTATTCTCCCAGCCTGTAATTTGGCTAGGATGTCTCTGTGATAGACTATTGTGTGATCTTTTGTGGTTATTCAAAAACATCCTGCTTTGTAGGCTGAGTAGGAGAGGATCATTAGCAACTATTTTTATACTGAAGCAGTATTACATGACTCTAGAGATCTCTAACTCACATGGATAGAAGGGCTGGTAAATCTAGCTTTCCAGTCCCATGAGATTATAGAAAAAAAAAAAAATCTCTTTTCTATGGTCTAATGCTTAGGACCACTTCATGTAGGGATTACAAAATCAAAAAGGAATAAGGACAAAATAACACTCATACAGAAAAGTTTCACCAAAGCCAAACAAATCAAACTCACAGGTGTTGATAGAACTGTTGTGATCTTCTCTTCACTTGCAAATCTGAAGAAAGGAGAAGTAGCATGTACACATTTCTCAGATTTTTGATCTTGTTGTTGAGGCAGTCATAGACTGGAATGAAAATCACAATATAGTTTATTTTTTCCTAGTTATTCCTATTTCCTATTTTTTCCTTTGTTAAATCATAATTTCATCCAGTTGCAGTAATTATTCATTTATGCATCATTAGAGATCAACACTTTGTAAATCATCAGCATTACATCAATACTGGACTATTTTTTGCTACAATGCTGGTAGCACAGATGTGTGCATATGAAAGTCAGCTTTGGGTTTCTACACAAAGGACCTCATCCAGTAAAGCATAGACAATATAAATCAATTTCAAGTATTATTATTTGTTAGGAAAAGACACCTTCTTGAAGTTGAAACAGTGATTAGGTGAGACCATTGGTGAATGGAAGAAAAAGTAGGGTTTTTTTAAAGACGTTAAAAAAAAAAAAAAGAGCAAATCAAAGTATCAAGGGTAATATGAAACAGTAATGTCTGGTTTACTATTAGAAGTTACAAATAAATTAATGGAATTATATCAAAAGGCATAAAAACTATTAAATTTACTCAACTCTTGAATTATTTGCACTTGTCTCCTGGGTTTTAATATGTCCTAGTAGTAATCATAAAGTGACTGTTACAGACACTAAGTAGGACTTGTGAAAACTGAATGTTTAAATCTTGTGAGCCAATATTACTATAATAGTCTGCTTTCTTGTCATGGGCATTTAGGACAAATTCAGCTGGTAAAATTTAGGCTTTTAATGCCATCTAACATGCTGGTTATCATTCCTGTCCTTCAGACTTTAAAAAAAACCAAACGCTTCTCCCATAGATCTTCAACCATATCTGGTATCCCCATGCAATCTCAGTCTCAGATGCCTTACCACAGCTCAGATCATAGTGAATATTTAAACATGTATGGTTAGTGAGCTGAATTTGTCCCCCAATGTCTGTTTGAGGTACTGGATAATGGTGAAAAGGATGAATAGTGTTTCCTGAAATAAAAATATGCATATATTTTTTCTTTAAAAAGGTTAAAAGTATCTACATAACTTAGTGCAGTAAATATTATAATCCACCTTTTAATAGATGGTCTTACAACATATGAAGAAAAATATATTTCAAAAGAAATGAACTCATTATTAATAATGTGGCAAGCAGGTATAATTTTATAAGTCTGAAATTATGTCAGTAATATTCTACAATAAAAAAGCAAGATTCTATATCATCATCTGGAAGTGGCTTAGAGAATACTTTAAAAAGTGAGCAGACAGAGTGATGATTTACATTTTCCGCTCAGTGGAAAGCCAAAACCAAGAGATGTCCTTTGGAACTCTGCCTAGATATAAATGTTTGTAGGTAAAAAATATGCTTCAAGTCAGTTTCAGTGATGTCTTGCCTCACTGAAGGGTTACCTCTCTGATATATTATTTTTTCTTGTGATAATCTCCAATATGATAGGAAGTTAAATTGGTAATTAGTTTTTAAGATAACTTAAACCTTAAGAGTCTGGTGTTAGCACTTGTAGGCAAACCTTGCAGCACAATGCAGATGTTCCAGAGCCCAAATGGAACATTCTGTGGCAGTAGGCTATTAATTTAAGACAGCTAGACAACAAAAATAAGGAGTAAGATCAAATTAAACAAGCTTGATCACAAGATCAAATTAAACATTTTTTTTAAAATATTTTTTTCTTCCAATAAGATATAACTCGAGCTATGTCAGATTTTCAAAGTCTTACATAACTGATGCATACAGTCAGGCTGATGGTGTGCATCACATTTTTGCCAGCAGTCAGTTGTGACAAGGATTCTAGCCTTGTAATCCTGAAATGTGGAAGGAGTGATGGTTCCACTAAGCCTCTCCTATAGCACTAGGATGCTATGAGAGACGTGTTTTGACATTGGTTTATCACAAACCCTGATCTGATTGAGATGCTTAGTACTTTGCCAAAAAAACAAAGTGTTTGCCTCCGCTATTCACTGCAACAGATGTCTTATCTGGATTGAACTTCAGCCAGCTGGGTAGCATCCAGGCCTCAACCTCTGCCAGGCATGAAAGGAGCCTGAAGACAGGCAACATTGACTAGATCAAACAGAAAGATATGCAGACTCATATTTTTCCCCATATCCACAACTATTGACAGAAAGACATTGAAATAGAATAGATTACAAGATTGGACCCTGATGACCCTCCCAGTTTATTTTGCTTGAAATAGAATAGAATAGAATAGAATAGGAATAGGCTGTCCGAAACCGACCTCTAGGGCTGGCTTGAGAGGAAAAGATTATGCCATTTTGTGGGTAACACTTTGCTGAGTCTGGCAGTCATGTCCACACTACAGCACAGTTAAGTGCTACCAAAGATAAAGTTTCATGATTAAGATGAACAAAGTTCAGTTTTAGCTGTCCTGAAGAGATATCGTCAGTCAGAGGGTGGGGGTTTTTCTCTCTTTCATTGATCTTTTCAGCCCCCGCCCCCCCCCCCCAAAAAAAAAAAAAAAAAAAAAAAAAAAAAAAAAAAAAAAAAAAAAAAAAGGAGCAGACTGAAAGCTGGACACTGATTGGAAAGGATGAAGGATGTAAGGAATTTCAATCATTGCAAAAAGACTTCTAGAAATTAGTCTTCTAAGAAGTTACACAGATAGCTGATATGCTTTAATAACGGTGTCAGACATGACAGAATTTCTTTGGAAAGGAGATGCACAGAAGCAACAGACTACGTGATTTTGTGCATTTTGCTACGCAGTAAGCATTAAGGACTGGATTATCAACTACTATGCCCCTTGCATGGAGGTTTGGGACAAGGGAATTCAAGCACTTCTCGTGCTTTTTTGGAACTATATCCAGCACAGCATTTAAATAGATCATATATTTATAAATATAAACAATCCCATTTTGAAAATTTTATCAAAGCTACATAGGGGGATAATGTAAATATACGTTGTGTATTTACATAAGGTATTTGAATAACGCATGTTTTGAAGTACATGAAAAGGCCTCTAAGCTATGCTGCTTCTGCAGCACAACACTCAGCTATGCTGAGGATTCCTATACACACTGTTTCTGAAACTCATCCTCCAGAGTAAGTGTCTGGCTGAGCTTGTCTCTGCCTTTGGACATGAGAGAAGGAATAAGGCAGAAAAAGTGGGGGAGATCAGAGTAAGTCTGTGTTCAAAGTCGACCTATATGGTTATGTTGCTAATACTATGAAGAAAGTCAAGGATGAGGTCATGAAAGAGGAAGTATGTCCTCACACCCAGGAGTCCAGTAAGTGGTGTGTGCACTGATCACTTTCAGTTAATACACTTCAAAACATAGATGATCAATAAACATGGGCATTTATGTTCTCTTTAACTTTTTCTAGTTATCTCTGACACAGACCAACATCTGTTGTGGCAAATCTGGGCTCACATTTGCTGGCAAAACACCATAATCTTTGTATACTGACTGTATCAAAACAGAGGCCAAATTCCAAATTCCTGAGCTTAAAATATAGCTCTGGATGATGCATAACACCAGAATGCAGAATACTACAGTCAGCTTTAACTTACAATGTATCATGCAAATCAAATATTGCAACTGAAGTTTTAAAAAAGGTTTGCTAACTTTTATCAACAGTGATCCTACACATAGTTTTCTCAGACATAGTTGATTACAATTTATACTTTGAAACATAAACTCAGCAGTAAAAAAGTCATGAAGTATTTTTCTTCCATGAATATTGTCCTTCTGTATGTTTGCTTCCCTTATTATCTCTTCTCAAGCAACAACCAGGAAAATAGATTTGTAGATATTTTTCCAATCTGCAGAAAAAATTAATGGTTAAGCTCTAATTCAGTTAAATCTTTGGGATGATTTACATTTAAATTTAAATTTATTTTACAGAGATCAAAACCTGTTCTTGTGGACATAAACATTTCTGCAAATCTAATATTACAATTTAAGAGTTTATTTAAATGTAATGTTAACCAAGATAGAATTTAAGGAAATGGTTATGGATTTACGTTTAAACATATGCATATGAAACACATCTTTCAAATTTCAAATCAGGATTGTTATTGATGTTTAATATCTGAATAGGGAAAGAAGTCAAAGAGGCAACCACCAGTATCAGATAATGTCACTAATGGTTTACACCTGAATAGGGCTACATGTAAAAATCAGGTTGGGTAAGGAGCACACCCATCAGATGTACATATTCACAATCTGGCAGCAATTTGTTCTTAATATAACAGGCTTTCTGCTTTGGAGTCAGAATCCATGGCACACCACACTTCCATTCCTATTCAATTCTATGCAAATCTATGAATCACTATAAACATGTAGGGATCTTAATGGGTAAAGAAAGGAAGCAAACATATTCGATAGACTACAAGGGATAGACTACTTCTGCTAACTAGAAACACGCTTCAAAACTTTTTCTAATATATAGCACACAGGATATATTTTAAAAATGCTGTCATCAATGTGTATCTAGATAATATGCTATACTTATGATGAACTCATTCTTTAATTTATTATATATGTGTAAATATATTATGACTTACTTCTGTTATTACTTTTTCACATTCCCTAAAATTCTGTTCCCAAATGGTCACTGATTGGTTCCTATCTGATTGAAAAGAATGGAAACTGTTGCCACTGTCTGTCTCCCAGCATATATCTGGTAATAACCTCATAGAAAGCTCTCCAAATGATGCTGACTTACAAAGACTAAACATTAATTACATGACAATGGCAAAGAGTTTGACTCTGAAGAGACTGAGAGTGCTCATTAAATTCTTGGAGTTCCACTTTGGAGTTAGAAGTGTAAATGTATCACTATTCCTGAAATCAAGAATGTCTTTGCATCTATAGTCAAAGCTAATGAGATATAATCAACTGCAATTGATGTAAAATCAAGGATTTTAATTCCAGAATTGTATCTGCAAAAGAGATCCTACACAAGATTTAAGTCATAAAGATTTCTTACAAAAAAATTTCAAAGGCTTGTTATAAAATCTTTATGGAAAATGCTTTACAAAAGCTTTGCCCTTTCTCTTTAGTGCACAGGAACTTCCAATTTTGTGTGTTTTTATGAATTTTGGTACATAAGACTCCATCGTCATTATCATAAGAACTTATTCTCTCCTGGGCCAATAGGTTTATAGTAATTTGGGGTGTCATTTTTGTCACTTAAATAAAGGAGTTAGTTACCTAGTGTAAAGTGGACACCCTACTTCCCTCTGTAACTAATGAGAGAGGTACCTACCTTAAGGTACCTACCTTAAGAGGAAAGGTCATTCCACAACTCCTAATTTCATTTTTAAGGTGTCAGCCATGCTCAATTGATGCCTTTCATACACACATGGAGAACAAACAGAATAAGCTTTGTTAAATCTAAAGTTAAAAGTATTAAACTCACTATATAGATTTTTGTTGATGAGTCTATTTAGAAATATTTACTTACTAAGTCTTTCTTCATTCCTCTTGTGAAGTTTGAGGTAGAATATATGACCAGATGATCATGGATATTATCATGCATTTATTTGATTTGTGATATAGAGTATTATGCTTCCACCCAAAAACTTTGTTTCTATGCTTTTATTTAGTGGTATGAAACTTCATGTTGGTTGTCCTCAGGTTCAATCATATTATATTATGAAGGCCTTTTTTTTGTTATAAATCTGAACATAATTATATATATTTTTCACGAAAGTGAAAAAAAAAAAGGTTTGCTTGAATAGGAAATACGTGACAGTAGATTATTATTTGCCTCATACTGACTACAGGAGCATAGATGTGTGGGTGCTGCAAATGAAGAAAGTTATAAAAGGATTGCTAGAAATAGAAATAAAACCAATGTAGCATCACAGACATAAAAGGTTACTGTCTCTTAACAATGTTAGAGAAGAGGGATGACTAAGGAGCTAAATCCCAAAGCTCGTAGGCACCGAGAAACAATGTAGAACTAAACAAAGCAAACGTACTGTGCTTGGGGGAAATTCACCCACGGGAAAGAATCGGATTTCTGCACTTCTGTCCACCTGCTGTATTTCCCAGAAGAGCAACGAAGCCATATGGAATTATGACGTGTGAAGAAGGGAAATACTTTACTAGCGAGAGTGAATGGGTGACTTTGTAAAATGACATGTTGCCATACTATCAAGTGGTGACAAGTCCCTCAAACTGATCAACATTTTATTCAGAGACTGAGATCTCTCCTTATCTTTTTCCTCACAAGTTGCCATGGCTTTCTGCTGCTTGATAGTGTCTTGGGGGAGCAGAAGCTCAGAGGGCTATCTGCTCTAAAAAATCATTTTACTGCCAAAATCATTTTAGTGTCTTGGAAGATCTATGAAATACTCGACACATGAATAGTACACACATGTTTCTAGAAAAAGTATGCAGCAAAATTAAAATATGACAAAATAAGTGAATTGAAATGGCAGTAAGTATTACACAAAGCATATTGAAGTAGTCTCAAATACAACCAGTGGAAAATGATAAAATGATAACTGCTAAGACATTCAAAGTTAACATACCCAGTCTATCCTTAAGTCACCCGCTGCTTAAATAAACAAAGTATCATTATCAGTAGGAATGCCATGGGCATGATCAACCTGTCAATGTCACAGGGAAGCTTTGAAACAATCTAATCAATCCAAGGCTTCCACTGCAACATCTCCACTACATAGCTTCAGATGTAAATGATTTCCCTTCTTTAAAGTAATATTCACTCCTGATTTCGTCTTATAAAGCCTAGGGGGCAGGAATAAAAATAAACTGCATTATTTGAAATACAGAATAATAAAGTATATGGCTATAGGATCTTGACAGCATAAGTCACAACAGAAGCAGGGGAGAGAGGGGAAAAAAGGATGAAAATGTATAACAAACCTGGTTGGCATATATGCTTTATGCAGTAAGTGGGAGTAAAGTAAAAGAAAATAGAAACCAAATTTCTGCTTGAGGTGCCTGTGGAATTTTAATCACATGTCTCTAAAGAAGAATTAAAAATATATATTATTTTTATTTTGCAACATATGTATCTTTAATCTCTGAGCTGACATTCAGTTTCTAGACGATAGCTCTGGAAATTGGCGTATTATAAGAAAAGCCAACTTTAGGTATTTTCAGACAAAATTATATTTAAATGCACCATTGTGTTTCCTTATAAAAATGTATGTCTTGTCAAGAAATTTAACTGATCACAAAGTGAAAAGAAAAATTGCTTTTGGGAAGCATAGATGTAAGCTGAGCAGATAGATCTGCTGAATAAGAATGAAGGACAGAATTGCAATTTTATTTGCAACAAAGACAAGTTAAAGCTTTGTTCAGGATTTAATTGTCACTAAACGTGATCTTTTCTCTGCAAGAAAAATTAGATGAAGTTTATATGAGATTGATAAATTGTCCTTGAAGACAACATGAAAAATGTATACTTTTGCTATCTGTCTCCGAGATCATTCTTCTCTAAAAACCTCCACTTCTTGATTGCAAGTAACTGGACTCCTCAGAAGCTTTTATTTAAATGGTGGTCATTTTCTGTTACAGACCAGATGTTACTAGACTGTTAGCAGTCTGACTGTGTTAAATATCACCACAGCCAAGTCAGATGTACAGGCAGATTTTAAGTCACTGGATGCTCTTGTTTTCTAGGCACTTTAAGGGCAATCTGTGGGTCAGCCACTTTGTGGGACACTAGTAGTGTCAGATCTCATGCAGTACTACAGTGCAGGACCTGTAGCAAAGAAAATCCATCACCAGAAGCAGAAGCAATTGTCCAGGCAGCTATGGCAGACAGATGCTTGTAGGAAGGTTTGTTTCCAATGGACCTGTGAACAACTTGATTAGTTTGGTTCATTTCTTTCATCTCCTGAGATGTGTTGGGCCTGTACTACATCTGGCATGATCTATCCCACATGCCTTTTCAGAAATGTCTTGTGACACTTGGCAGCCAAATCAGGCATTGAGTCCTATACAAAATGACCGAGCTGTCATATGCTGTGAGGACAAATGGGATTTGTTGTAGTTCATTATCATAAAAGCTGAAGTCCACTGAACCAGGAATATTTTGCAGGTTATGACACAGACAGAGCCAGGACAGGAAGTTTATAACATGGACAATCTCATGTGGATTGGTCTTTGTTTTTCTATATGTTTGGTTTTGCTTTTCATTTTTTTTCTTGATTGTTTGCTTTTTAATTGGCTGTTCTCTCTGCCTATCACTGTATAGTTTTAGTATCTTCTGGTAAATAAAGCTAAATGATACAATCTGACTATCTCAGATCACTGGCAACATTTTTTACTTTGTCTCCCCAAAGAGAAAAATGTACAGTATGAAGTAGCTTGCTTTCTTAGAGTTTTTTGATCTTGCGCTTGTTCTTGAGTGGTGTCAGAAAGCATACTTTGTGCTTTGAATTATTATGGTGATGGTAGGTTTATGTGATCAAGACAAAAATATTAAACTCTGGTTAGATCCTCTTAAGGACAGAGATAAAAAGAGATATGTTTAGAGAGAAACAGGAAACATAAATGTTATAAAATGAGTAGGTTAGAAAATTCTATTTATGAAGTACTGATAATTTTGGAGCTAAAACAAATTGTGTCAAATACTAAGTGCTTCATCTGTGGAACACATTGACACAGGATACCATTAACACCAGGACAGTAATAGCACCATATAGAAATGGGTACTGAAGAAAATATGGAAATATGAACTTGCAGGTCTTACTAACATCTAGAAAACTAAGAATACTTCTTTTCTTTCGCCTTATCAGGTTATGGCTTTCCCATATTTTTTGGAGTCAGAAGTATGTTACAGAACAATGGGTCAGGTGAACAGTGATAACTCTTATGGTCTACTTCACCTCTGCACTCTCACTATAAAATTTCTGCTATTTTTCTTTCCACACTTTCTTGCTTTTGAATTGTTCATGCAGGTTTTCCGATTATGACTGATTTCCACTATGTTTCTATGATTTCCACCTCCTATATTGTGTTATTTTCTCTTCCTTTGGGGATTAATGTCCATATTTGTGACCCTACCTCATTCCTCTGTTTGTGTTGCATGATGGTCTTCCGGAGCTGAGGATCCAACCACTGCGCAAAGCAGATGAAAGATTTCTAATACCTAATCCTTCCTGTTCATAGCTCTATCTCCATTACTTTGCTAACTGCTGGATTAGTGTACCTGGTCAATATGCACAGATATCTAAGTCATTGTGTAAACTACATCAAATATTTTCTTATTAGAGGGTACTATCAAGTCCCTTCCTAGTCCCTGAAAATTCCTTGTCTCCCAATACCAGAACTGTCATTTTGTATAGATTATATATAAGGGCCTCAGCCTGAATAAGGCACTTGTATAATTTACATATATTTTACATAATTTTACATAAAATTATACTTTTACACATAATTCGCTATATCAGGTATAATCTCCTATGCCTTTAGTTCTATGCTCAAAGGCTTATTAAGTGAAAAATATTCCCTTTACACCATTTATAATTCTGAATACCATTATCACATTCTTGGTAGTCACATCTCTATTGTTTAAGAGCTAAAATCAGTAGTGACACTTTGCTTCTCAGTGGTACTTAATTGCTGGGACAAACCTTTCTTAACAAAGATCTTCTGATTTAGAATTCACTTGCACTGCTGATCCAGATAAATATGAGATATTTATATGATAGCATTAAATATGCCACACTGTTGGCATCCTGCAAGCCTTGTTGTCATTCAGAATACTTTATGATTATTATTATTATTATTTTATTTCATTTTTGTTCATGTTTTATTTGAATAAAGTATTGATTCCAGAAGGAGAAAAAGTAGCCTGATACCCAGCTCTCAGCCAAGGAAAAGTGGTGCTTATTTGAGTAGATCTCTGCCAGACAATATCAGGCAATGCCAGGCCAGAGCAAGATGAGACTTCAGGCACTTATTTTCTTCCCTGCTCCTGACCAGAGAAGAGAGACGACACTGCAAAGGCAATGTACTAAGAATTAAGGGGAGTAAAAAGACAACAGCAAATAGCTTTTGATCCAGCTAGGTGGAACAGGGCTGTAGGATGTTTAGATCAATAAAAACAATCAATTAAATGACTAAGATACCACAGATGGCTCAATCAATTAAAGGCAATCAATTAAATAGCTAAAAGATCACAGATGGGTGGATAAATTAATGGTGCAAATAAATCAAATATTCAGGGTACTCAAGAGAAGTATAACCTGAGAAGATAATCACTGGGAGGTTACAGTGTTTAGAATGATGGCTGTGTAAAATCTGGGGAAAGCATGTGATATTGTGCTCATTTGACTTATTATTTTCACACTTTTGCCATGCTATCATTCAGCTTTCCTGACACTCCTAAATATGTTTCTGTTGATTTTGCCCTTGGTGAGGATTTAGCTTTGGAAAATTGTAGATATTCAGGATTTCAACATCAGCCTGCAAATGCCCTGTGAGTTTACAAAGAAGACTGTATTGAAGAACTAGATAAAAAGAGTTAATCCATATATCTTTAAATTCCTTCTCAGGTGCAACTAATGAATCAAGTAGGTTTTTGTCTCTTTATGCTGTAAGTCTACAGGCATGCTACTTTTGAAGTGCTTATATACAAATGACATATATTGAACTTATATGCACATGACTTTGAAATGCAAGATAGTTGCCTGGATTATATGGAAAAAATGATGTCCCCCTAAAACCACTTACCACATAAGGCAGTTTGTAGTTCATCATACTGGTACTGAGATCATAGAATTGCATAATCAACAACTGCAAAAGGAAAAGAAGTGTTTGGTTGCTTGTTCTTAATTTTTGAAGAACTTACATTTTTCCTTCATTCTTTCTTCATCTTCTTCAAGTAATCTTACACCAGAAAGATGCTTTTGGGAACCACTGGTATTTCCTGAACTCATTTTCACCTTTTGTTTTTGCCCCTAAAAATTATCTGTGTGGTATTGTAATTTTGTAGTGCATTTTTTAGTGTCAGGAAAATGTGTTTATACTTTAAAAAACAGATAAAATAACAGCAAGATCTAAGACCAGGTAGTCTCTTACTGGTTTTCAAAGGAAAAATTATTGTTACTGATGCAGTGAAGAAATGATTTGTGAGCCCTCATCCAGTGAATCTGTGTTTTTAAATAGGAGAATATTAGGAATTGGCTCTGGATTGAGAGAAAAGGCTCAAAATGACTGATAGTTCTGTGCTAGCAGAGCACAGAACAGAGTACAATTTAAATTGTATGACACTTGTAAATTCAGATAGTGGGAAGGTTAAAATAGATCAGATAACCAGTGCTGGGTTAAGGGGGTTAACAAAGAATTTAGGAGAGTTTTGAGAAAAGAGTGAGAAAGTTCAATTTTTATATCCCTGGAATGATGGTGGGATGGCGAGTAGGATCTTTCCATACTGATTCTAATGTCCCTTTCTTGAAAAAGCACATCACAGCCTCAAAATGTCTACAGAGGACACACTTCAGTGATAGTGTCTGAGAAATCCATGACCCATAATGATGTTCAGCATTCTATAAGATAGAATTGAAGTAAATTCAGTTAGATTTGGCTGCATACCCCCTAGGCTGCCTGGGCTAGAAGTAAGGGTATTTTTGTTATTTTTGTTTGTTTGTTTGCTTGCTTGCTTGTTTGTTTGTTTTTGTAGTCTCTCTCCTTTTTTTTTTTTTTTTTTTTTCCCCCGTTCAGGCTAGTAGAATCTTTCCATATGTATTTGAATAGAGTTTTTGAATATTACCTCAATGAAATGCAAATCAGATGAAACAAAGTGTTAACCTACTACCCTGATGAATCTAAAAGCTAGGAAATGTTAGTCTGTACCTGACCTCTCATTTCCTTTAAAATCTCTGAAGAATTGCTTCTGTGAAACATCTCTGTGCCTTCCTTCTAACTACCTCTAAGTAATGTAAGAAATCCTTTCTGGATGCTGTTAAAGATATCCCTCTTGCAGTTCTGTTCTGTACTTGTCCAGTCCGAGTCTCTACCATTTATTTAACAATAGTTATATAGCCTTGACATTTTCAAAGCTCTATACAAGCACAAACTAATTAATCTTTAGTTTGCCTTTGAGGTAGGTGAGTCAGTATTATCCTTTCTTTCATAGATATTAAAGTCAGAGCAGAGAAGGTAAGTGAATAGCCTGCAGTCCTACAGAAAATTGGTGTCAAAACCAGCATTTTAACTTGGGTCCTTGAGGAAGAAAAAGTGCTTAACCCTGGAATATTTCCACTTTCCCATGGCAACTCTCTGCGTGATATGTTATATTTGCATTATTGACTGAGATGACTAATCTGAGCACAGAGAAAAGTTGCGCAGCTGTTTGTCTACAGTATCTGTTCTGCACTTTTGAAGGGGTGCCAAAGGTTACCTGTAGTATGAATGCCTGCTTCTGATGCTGTATTTGTACGCTGGGTGTTATCACTCGCCTGTGCACAGAATTCAAAACGAAACTTCTACCTTCCTCTTTTCAGAACACAGGGAGGTAAAGGAAGACTCTATTTCCAAGATGCTGCTCTTTTTGCTGTTATTTTAAAAACATAAATGTAGTTATGCTCACTGCTGGTTGCCTTTATTCTATGTGTTCATTTTGCTGGACAAAGAAGTATCTCTTTTATTTATTAGTATAATGCATTAGGCACCACATTTAAGGAATATACACACATCTTATGCTGCCTTTCTGTCTCATGCTGCTTCAGTTTGAAAAGAGTAACCACAGTTTCTTATTCTCTGCAGATACGCCAAAGATATATCCAGTCTGCTTCTGTGACTGTTCAAACGAATTATCTAACACAATTGTCAGTATTTCATCTTTATATTAAATGATACTGTCACAGAGTGGATAGTGCTGCAAAACAATCTAAGACTCTTCATTTGGAAATGAGAAAAAAAAATTGTTGTTTAGAGGTCAAGTTTGCCTTGCATATACTCTATAATTCCAAAGTGTTTCACTTCTAAATTTTGTATTCTCACCTCATTTTCTTTTAGGGCCTTTCTGCTTTTTAACTAGGATCACATATCACAATTCCTTCTGTGAGGAAGGCAAGAAATATTATACCGTACTATATAATATCACATAGTATTATCATAAAAACAACGAAAGAAAATCATTTTTTAAACATGGCAATAGTGGTTAGACAGGTGCTTTCACTCCATCCTGTACAGCTTTCTTGGTCACCAACACTGTATCTAATACTACTTCTTCACTTTACCTTACTTCTTTGCAGCTTAGAAAGTTTATGTAGGCTGAAATAGGTGCTCAGACTGAAAATAATTTCTCTGGAACTCTATCAGGTAATAATTACAGAGAACTCTTTGAAAGCTTGCATTCAGAGGATGAATGACAACTAAGTCTGTAAAAACTGTAAAACTTATATCTCTAGGAAACCTACATGGTGCTTTATTATATGGGAATTGCATTTAGCAACTGATACCCTGATTCCATTGTTTGTCACATGCAGTAGCACTCATATCCACAAGTACTGTCGTTAAAATCAATGAGACTACTTCTTGAAATATTTTTATTCAGCTGTTGATGTTTATTGCTTTATATTAAACTGACAAAACTATCTGAATGTACCAGGCTCTGACAGCAGACTCTTCCCTTTCTTTTTATGCCTCTGGTTGTTTCTTTTGTTACTTTTTTCTTTGAAATCTGCAACTAAATATACAATGATATAAAATCACATCTGATTTTTTATCATCTGAATTATCTTAGTCTTGCACAAATTTTGGAAAACATATGTAAAGTAAGCTTCCACGGAAATTTAGTTTCATTCTTACAGAAGCTGATATTTCTTGATAATGAACTGTGAAATAAAAAGTGATTTGGTACAATACATCAAGGAATAGAGCTGCAGTTCTCAAGCTCCCTAGGAGCAAAATCTCCACAGTCTAAGATAATCTTGGAACTGCTGAATACATTTCTTATCTGTCATGCTAGTGTGTACTCAAGGTCAAAATGCTTCCTTTCCTAGTGCCTTTGTTATTCCTCACTCTTAGTGGGATTAAAATATTTAGTCTACCAATAATCTTGCTACCTTTAAGGTGAATTAAATCTTATTTTCAGTGTTCAGTTATTCCCTTGTTTGCTCTTTGAGATTACCAGTGGAGTGTTGAATAGCTAGATGTTACAGCACAATCACCAAGGATCTGTTCATCCTTTTCTTTTTGGCCAAATACAGGTATTTTTCATTGATTCCTTCTACCTGAAAGGAAAAGTATTTATTTTACTTCTGTTCAGAAATATCAAATGTCTCGGAGCATGAGACTATAGAGTCATGTGGGAGAAGCTTCTGGCTTCAAGAATAGGCAACCTAAGATACATAGGCCCTTAAGCAAAGGCAGCAATGCCAGAGGAGGTTCCTGGAGGAGAGGGGGAGTCAGCCAGAATAAGTCAGGGAGTGTGCTGTGATGTTTAACACTTTGCTCTAGATAGTGAACAGCTAGTATATCCCTGTTTACATAGATGGATCTCTTGTCTTGCTCAGTTATTTGACCAGGGTCACCAGAATTCCCATCCGAAGCTCCAGGCAGGGTCTGAAAAGACACAGGGAGAAGGACTCTCTGTGTGTCGAGTTAGATGCATCTTCGCACAGCTGTAGTGAACAGTGTTCAGAAGAGGAAAATTTTGGTTTAATGGTCTAGAAAACAAACTTGGCTCAGGAAGTCAGTAATCTGAGGACTTTGGGGAGCAGCCATTTTTACCTGATTATCAGTAAAATTGTCACTGCAACCTTCGGTTATTTCTAATTCTCCCACTGCTTCCTCCTACCAAGGACAGAATCTGGGATATAGGGTCCTATCTAACTGCTTGCTATAAACTTATTCTAGTCCTAGAAGTGCAACTTCTATGAAGATTTAACGGAGACACATTGGAGTTTTGTACGGTGTCAGTCCTGTGAATACATTCATGTTGATGAGGCCTTCTACGGATAGGTGAAAGTTGCCTCAAGGTCACAGGCCCTGGTTCTCATGGGTAACTTCAACTTTCCTGATATCTGCCGGAAAAATAACACTGCGAGGCTCAAACAGTCCTGGAGGTTTCTGCAGTGTGTGGAAGACAACTTTTTGACGCAGATTGTGGAGAAACCGACGAGGAGAGGTGGGCTACTGGACCTCGTACTAACAAACAGTGATAGACTCGTTGGAGATGTGAAGGTGGGGGGCAACCTGGGCTGCAGTGATCATGAACTGGTGGAGTTCAGGATCCAAGGAGGAGCAGGCAGGGCTGTAAGTAGCCTTGCAACCATGGATTTCAAGTGGGCTGACTTTCGCCTACTTAGACAACTCCTTGGAAAGATCCCATGGGCTAGGGCTCTAGAGAAAAGAAAGGCCCAGGAGAGCTAGTTGGTTTTCAAGCAGCACTTCCTCCATGCCCAGCAACAGTGCCTCCCTATGTGTAAGAAGTCAGGCAGAAGGGGCAGGAGACCTGTGTGGATGAGCAAGGAGCTTTTGGCATTTCTCAAGGAGAAGGCAGCAATATACAAAATGTGGAAAAAAGGACAGGCTCCTTGGGAGAAATACCGGAATGTCGTCAGGGATTACAGAGACGCGACCAGGAAGGCTAAGGTGTGTTTGGAATGCAACCTGGCAAGGGATGTTAAAAACAACAAGAAAAACTTTTTCAAATATATTAACAATAAAAGGAAGGTGAGGGAAAACGTGGGTCCGCTGGTGAACGGGGTGGGTGCCCTGACTATGAAAAAGACAGAAAAAGCAGAGTTGCTGAATGGCTTCTTTGCTTCGATGTTTACCAAGGGCAGCCCTTTAGAACCCCAAGCTCTAGGGACAAGAGAGGAGGACTGGAGAGAAGAAGATTTGCCCGGCGTAGAGGAAAATTGGGTCAGAGAGCTCCTGTGGAAACTCGACACCCACAAATCCATGGGCCCCGATGGGATGCACCCCAGAGTGCTGCGTGAGCTGGCGGATGTTGTAACTAAGCCACTCTCCATCATCTTTGAAAGGTCCTGGAGAACAAGAGAGGTGCCAGAGGACTAGAAGAAAGCCAATGTCACCCCAGTCTTCAAAAAAGGCAAGAAGGAGGACCCAGGCAACTACAGGCCGGTGAGCCTAATTTCCATCCCTGGAAAAGTGATGGAGCAGGTCATCCTGGCTGCTGTCTCCAGGCACATGGAGGAGAAGAAGGTGCTCAGGAGTAGCCAGAATGGGTTCACCATGCTTGACTAATCTCATAGCCTTCTACGATGGGGTGACTAGATGGATAGATGAGGGCAGAGCGGTGCATGTTATCTATCTGGACTTCAGTAAGGCTTTTGACACCGTCCCTCACAGCATCCTCCTGGGCAAGCTCCAGAAGAGTGGCATAGATGAGTGGACAGTGAGGTGGATTAGGAACTGGCTGAAAGACAGGGCCCAGAGAGTAGTAATCAGTGGTGCCGAGTCCAACTGGAGGCCTGTGGTTAGTGGTGTCCCCCAGGGGTCAGTCCTCGGTCCGGTCCTGTTCAATTTATTCACTAACGACCTGGATGAAGGGATGGAGTGCTCTCTCAGCAAGTTTTCTGATGATATGAAACAGGGAGGAATAGCTGATAGCCCTGAGGGCAGTGCTGCCATCCAGAGGGACCTGGACAGACTGGACAACTGGGCGGCGAGTAACCTCATGAAGTTCAACAAGGGCAAGTGTAGGGTCCTGCACCTGGGGAGGAATAACCCYAGACACGCCTACCGGCTGGGGACCGACCTCCTGGAGAGCAGCCCCGCAGAGAGGGAYCTGGGCGTCATGGTGGACGACAAGTTGACCATGAGGCAGCAGTGTGCTGTCGTGGCCAAGAAGGCCAATGGGATCCTGGGGTGCATTAAGCAGAGCGTCACGAGCAAGTCGAGGGAGGTGATTCTGCCCCTCTACTCAGCCCTGGTGAGGCCGCACCTCAAGTACTGTGTGCAGTTCTGGGCTCCCCATTGCAGGAGGGTTGTGGAGCTGCTAGAGAGAGTCCAGTGCAGGGCTACAAAGATGATTAGGGGCCTGGAACATCTGCCCTATGAGCAAACGCTGAGAGAGCTGGGCCTCTTCAGCCTGGAGAAGAGAAGACTGAGAGGGGACCTCATCAGTGTATATAAATATCTCAAGGGAGAGAGTGAGGAGGAGGGGGCTGGCCTCTTCTCAGTGATGGCCAGTGATAGAACTAGAGGAAACGGCCACAAACTGAAGCACCAAAAGTTCCACAGGAACTTGAGAAAGAACTTCTTAACAATGAGGGTGACAGAAAATTGCAACAGGTTGCCCAGAGAGGCTGTGGAGTCTCCTTCTCTGGAGATCTTCAAAACCCGCCTGGACATCACCCTGTGCCATGTGCTCTAGGGGACCCTGCGTGTGCAGGGGGGTTGGACGAGATGATCTCTAGAGATCCCTTCCAACCTTAAGTATTCTATGATTCTAAACTTCTTCACAAGAACAAAACCCCTTTTTCCTTTCTTTGTTCATTCCATTTCACTTTTTCTCTTCTAAGAAAAAGAAAAAAAATGAGTGAGAAAAAAATTGCATCTAGCTCTGAATTTTCTTGTCTAGTAACATATGATTTACCTAAAAATTTTCAAAATTTTTTTTGGGTGTGAGGAGGGCTTAAACCTTAAATTCTTCTTTTGAACTCTCAAACATGAGATATTTCAATTCTGAGATTAGAAAGTCTGTGTTTATTATTGCCAAATAAAACCCATGAAGAGTTTCTAACAGTCTTTGTAGTCAATTGTAAACTGTTTTTCGTTCACAAGTGTCATTTAAAATAGAGATTCTCCAGTAGTGAGAAACATTTCTTTCTTTCAAAGTGAGATCTACTGAGCTGCCACCAGAGCATTAGGACCAAAAGGACACATTAATACCTCTGCTGCTCATAAGTTCACAGAGATGTTTGACTCTTCTGCATCCAGAACAGTTTAGTTTACTATGTCTATATCCCTTTGTCTTTTTCTGTGTGTAATCCTTTTTTTTTTTCATTTGCATAGAAACCTTCACAAATGAAAAGGTCCGGGTCAGGCTACTGATTTTGGCCTTTTTGTTATTCACTATTAATTTCATTGTCTAACACAATTCTTTTTAAGGAAAGGAGATTAACAGCATCCACAGCCATAAATATAAACAGCAGGAAGACACAAAGGTCTAGTATCACACTCAAAGAAATGCCTCACTATAGTATACACAAAAATCATATATTGCTTCCAATGATATATTGCTTAAAAATAAAATCCAAAAACCCAGACAACTACTATATTAGGAAAGGAGGAACTAAAGTTTATTTCCATTTTACATCCCAAAGGCTACAAATGATTTTTTGTTCAGCTGTTTGTTTCATTTCACTTGAAAACTTTCCAGTTTGAAAGGAGTGAGAGTGAGGAGCCTTCATCTTTCCAGTAGCTGGGGTTATGTAGGCCAAGTATAATGCTGGGTTAAAAGCTTCTTCATTTGGTTGAAAGTCATCTGGCATTTTAAAAAATTTAAATATTTACAAAAGCATGAGTTAATTGCTCTGGATTTCTCTTATTGCCATTGAGAGGACATGAAGAAAAATAATAAAATGGACTCTGATTTAGATGTTTGTCAACATGTCTGTGAAATGTAAAGGCTTTTTTAAAGAAAGTGTTTCTTTCTTTAAAAGTGTTGTTTTGTCTTGAAATTTTTGTCTTCACTCCTACAGTGCTGCTGATTTTGAGGACATTATCTAAGCATGAGTTTGACTTTTTCACCAAGGTTGACATATTGATTTAATTGATTTATCTTTCAATTTGGATACTGTTATATTAAAAACAACAGGTTTTTTGAGATTGCTGTATAAGAAAAATACTTAGATCTAACAATGACAATGATAAAGGAGGCTGCTTCACTTTAATTGTAATTATATTTGTACAAGTATATTTTTGTATAGACAAGTCCTTACATTTATGCACAGACTCACCTTTGACTGTATGCAATTACATAAAGCTATTCTTTTTTTCTTAAACTTTGGGTTTTTTTTTCCTGCCTATGGCCTGTGAAAGCTTTGGACCAAAGATTAATCATTTCAAACTTTTGAAATGTCTTCTACAAAATTGGTGTAGTGTATTTTTCTTGTTTTAGAGTGTTCAGTAATCATCACAGTACTGTTACAATTTGGATAGGCAAGACTAATGGACTAGCAATCCTAGCAAAATCACATTGACATATTCTAGTATTTTTTTCAAATTATTATTACCAATTTATGCAAAATATTATATTTTGTTAAAAAGAGCTTGGAAAGGCTATGATATCTCCAGCTGTTGTATAGAAGGGTTATAAGACCACGCTGGCTCCTCAGAGAGAGTACTTTACTCCTGGCGACAATAGTTACTGTGCAAATGGGATTGCTGTGCAAATACAGCTCATTTAGATCTTCCCCTGCGTGTATGGGAAATCCATCTGAGATTTCTAATTCTCCTCTGTACATACATAACCAGTTGCTGTTTCTTGTGTATTATTTCAGGTATGCAAAGACCTGACAAGAACAAGACAGACATGACAAGAAACAAAAAGTTCAGCTCAAAGTCATTAAACAATAGATACAAATCTTATTTTGTTAGCATTAAGAATCCCATAGTTCTTTTAGTGTCTGCAACTCCTGATGCAACTTAAGCTACTTCTGTGAACTTTTTTCCCAGCTTTGTCTATTCAGCCTTTAATTTAAAGAAACTTCAAAATTCCTCCTCCTATCACCATCTGTGTTTGAAAAGGAAAATTGGAAATACATTGCTCTCCTTTTGATGCTTCTCCTGGAGTCTGTGAGAAAGAGAATACAGGGACATAAGATAAACCATACTATTTTGTCCACAAAAGTCCATCTACGCCAGCAATCTCTGTCTTGCGGTGAACAAGTGCAGATGTCTAGAAAATACTAAGTTTCTCTTGAATAAACTGTCTGAAACAAAAAGAACTTTGGTTCAATCAAGACTGCAATGTTGGACTGGGGCTGTTAAAGAAATTATCACTCACATTTTCCCTCAAACACTACAAACTCTGGTATCTTCTGCTTTCATTCCCTGAGCCTTCACATTTGTGGGAAGGTTGCTTAAGTCTGTAGTTGAAGAGGTTCAGACACATCATTCTACAAAAGAGAATATTATAAAACCCTTCAATGTTCTCCTTCTGTGGCTTAGTTTATTTCAAAAGTTCGAAATACTGCCTAATCACTTTAAAAAAAAATCTTGAGCACATTGTTAGAATGCGTAGTGGCAAATAATATTAAAAAGAAGAAAAAAAGGCAAAGCAATATCTAAAAGAGATATTAACGTGCAGAATCATGTAAACACAGTGGGAAATGATATATTAAACATCATAATGCTTCAAGTTCTATTAATCAATGGCAAATGCTCAAAAAGTATTACAAATAACATATAAAGATACTGAAAATAACTTAAGATGTGGGAAAGCTAGTTTGCTGTGTCCAAAAGCAAAAGTTTAAAGACAGAATAATCCTAAGCTTTATCCTAAATCCTATATAAGGAGCTCCAGAGCAAGGAAGGAGGAAAATAAGCCTTCATAGTGATTTTTGAAAGATCGCAAGGGGTTCATAGGAGAAAAGTAAAGCAGAGTAGTGAACCAGAAATGGATAACACAGAGTTAAAGTTGAAATATAATAGAGAGGTTGGAAGTAAGCAAGACACAAAACCAGAACCATGGAATAAAAAATAAATAAATAAACAAGAAGCTGACAACTGACTGAACAGGACAGACAACTGAAAGATTCTGAAATACTCAGAGAACGGCACAGAAAGCCACTGATGCAAGACATGAAGCTGAACTCAGTGAAGCAGGACTGGAGAAGGCTGGAGTACTACAGAAAGAAGATAAACAGATCAGAAAAGAAAATGGTTAAAAAATGGGGATTAATGGTATTACAGGTAATGGCTGAAGCTGTCTATAAGTGGTATCACATAGAAGTTCAGTATTGAGAACAAGTCTGCATAGAAAGGAAGGAGAGCAGGTATGATATTACATAACAGAACTGAAGTTCTGTAGGTGGCAATCAACCATATTAACAAAATAATTATTGATTATAAACCACTTCACCAATTATTATAGAGAATCTCTTCCTGTCAGATCAAAAAGTTAGCTTTAAATGGAAAAGATGATGTATGAGCTTGCTCATGATACTGGCTTCTTTATCAAGTAGACATTTCATTAAATGATTTATGCTGTACAGTGAAAAACATACAAACAAGCACTTATTCTCTCTCTTTTTTTTTTTAACAAATCCAAACTGCATAACTGAACTAGATATGCAAATACATAGTAACTCACACAAAATATGTAATTGCTCATGTAACTAGTTGCTCATGAAACTGCTTTTATACATGTACTCCTTTCTGAGAACTGTTGTATGTGTCCTTAATTTAATAATTCGGTCCTCAAAATTTGCTTCTATCTGCTTAGCATGACTTGACAAACCACTTAGTGTGTGATACATTTTCATAAAAGCATTGAGAAAATATTGTAGGAAATTGTTTAGAGACAGTATCTACATTAGAAAAATTACTTCAGCTTCACTGAGAGTTCTGAAGAATTAGCCACATTAATATAAAAAAAAAGAAAAAAAAAAAAAAAAGAATAACAGTTATGAAAAAAAGTAAATACCAGGAATCCGAATGCTAACTGTGCCTCATAAAATCAACATAAGAAGCAGATGTGGATTTTATTCATTGCCTTCAGAATGAAAAACTAGCAAACATTTTATTTTATTTTGTCATGGGCAGTTATAGAGAGAATTAGCTATGAAGTGAGTAAAAGGAGTGGACTACAGAAAATATCATGCGGAGGACTTGAGTAAAGGTGCTGAAGGACACAACTGTTTGTTGATATCTCCATAACATGACCTGTTCATATATACATGAATAATAAGGACACTTTATTTCACACTAGATCAAAGCGAAGTAGTAGCATTTCTCCCAAATGAAGACGACTGTATTACACTTAAATTTCTAGGTAGGTTCCAGATTATAATTATTTAATCTTATCTTGTTGATCTAACTATTAAGAGTGGAAGTACATGACATCATTTAAAGAGAAATATAAAGAGAAATATTCATGTCATTTTCTGTTTCTTTCAAAATACTAAAGGTTATGCATCTTATCCTTTTTCCATGATACAGTATAATTGTTATCTAAAGTATTTTGTCATTCTTCTTTTTGCAGAATGAGAAATTTTGCTCCTTTTTTTTTCCCCAAAGTAACACTCTCCTTGAATGTCATTTTGCTGTTCATTTATTTGAAACAATGCTGAGTAAAATGAGTCCGTTTACTGTAAATGTGCTTATCCTTCTATAGAATATAATTCTTAGGAATTGTATTATAATTCAGTATAAAATGGTAGCACATTAAGATCAAAGGAAGGAGCTTCAGCTCTTGGAAAATAAAAGTCTTGATGGTTGAACCTGAAAAACTGAAAAAAGAATCTGACAAAGGGAAAACACAAAAATGTATGAGAAGTGGCAAGTGTGGAAAATGAAACAAGGCTTGAATTCTATTTAAACTGTATGTCTTTCCCTATTCCCAGAGCTTGATGCAGTGGGAGTATTTGCTTCAGTGACCGTGAGAGTTCTGCCAATAGAGTTTAACTCTTTGTAGTGCTTCACAAATGGAGTATGTCTCAAGGTGAAAAGTGGGGTACAAATCCTCCAGGTTAAAGCACTACTAACACAACAACACTTTATTTTTTTTTTTTTTAAATCAATATAGAGGTACAAAAAGCATTTCTTTCAACAGGTAGTGTGAGGGCAAGTGTGAGAAACTCTTACTTATACCTAGATGATTAGCTGAGAGGATTCAGACTGAAGAGCAGAGCAGTTTGAAGATGAAAGCAAAATGAAATACTTCTTCGAAAAAAAACCCTATAAGCTTACTATGGACATCATACATTCTGCACACACAATTTGGTGCTGATAAAATATAAATTATGAGCCTTATACAGGAAGCTGAATTGAAAAAACAAAAAGGGGAGTGTCTCATATAAAAAATCAGGCTGAAAAAAAGTATAGAGTTGGTAAAATAAAATGCTGAAAGATAAATCAGAAAAACACAAACTGTGCTCAGGACATGACTCAATACCTAGAGCACCCTGAGCAGATCAGGAGACTCATTAGCCTACATCTTTAATGTACAGGAAACTATACCTTTTGCAGTTGTGAGCATCTATTATTTAAGATATACTACCCCTTCCTAAAAAAAGTGATTTCCTTAGGTAAGTTCTCAGTTATATTTTTGGTAGTGTTTACTTCTTTTATCAAATTTCCCTTCTGAGGTTTTCTCTTTCTAGGCTTGGAGGGGATGAATCTGAATGACTTGCATTGCTCTGCAGGATTAATAAACATATGCAGGATGTCCTCAAATACTAATAAAAATTCAACACTACCTACCGAAAATTTCCTTTCCAACTCCAGTGCATTTTATTTTTTTTATCTATGGGTTTTCACATTAATTTGTCCTGTATTGCTTTTGTATTTTCTTTTGGAAGTGTGCACTCTCTGTAGAAAAGTGTTGATGACACCTACATTTCCCTGGACTCAGTCAGTTGACCAGGCATCTGATATTAGAATCAAAATTAAATCTCATATTTACACCTCAGGAACTCTTGAATATCTAAACAGAATACTGTACTGTGCTGAGTAACATGTATTTGCGATGCACTGCAAACTTGATACACAATAATAATAATAATAAAAAAGGGCCATTAAAGTGATTCATTCTGATAATCAGTGTTGGTCAAAAATATATATTTTTTTTCTTTCTTTTTTAGGTGGATGGACTGCTATTTTATTAAGGAAAATTGACGATTTTGTCCCTCCATGACTTTGCAGTTTGAGCCAGAACTAGAATTCATTAAATGACTACAGAAATGTTTCACCTATATTAAATAGTGGCTTTTTTTTTTTTTTTTAATAATAGTCAGATGGTTCAGCTGGAGTTTTAGGAGCTGTGTAATGTTTTAGCTTTTTCTGCTTTCTGTATGGATCCTGCACATTATATCATTTGTTCAAGGAAATAGCCTATGGAAAAGCATCAGTGGAAATAACGATGCTTACAAAAAATATAGTTTCAATCTTTTTAAGTGTGAGTAATACACATAAGAAAAATCCTCCCTAAATTAAAATAAATATAATATGTTATCCTAAATGTTAGAATTCAATAAACCTAAATGTTAGAGTTCATAAGGAGAAGCATCTAATCTGTTTTTCATCTGTGGCTATTGCAAAAGCAAATTCCTCTCTACTATTATCTGACACAGAAACAGAGGAATAATCAAACCTGCATCTCCCTATCCTGTTTCCTCTAACTGAAAGGCTGGTTTTCTACATTGAGGCTACTGTAACTTTTGACATATAATGAAGTTATTTCTTATAATGAAGTTATAAAAAGCTGTTGCTTGTTCATTTCTATGATTTATGAAAACTTTGAAAACTCTATGCTATTTAATTTTAAGATGTTCAAAAATCATAAAGCTATTAATTTTATTTGAAAATGTACCTGAAATTTTCTAGAAAACTCAATGATATATATACGCTTCCTAATAATTCTGATAACTTTTCCTGTGTGTGAGAAAAGCAGTATTTTAAAATGTAAATGTATTTCAGGAATATGGAAAGTAAAAGTCTACAAAAATGATGCATTTTTTTGAGTTTCAAAAAACTCAACACTTTAAAATTTTTCATTCTTTTTCTATAGCCTAACATATTTTTTAAATATTAAATCATTCTTGAAATAAGTAATAGAGTAAATAATTTCTCTACACACAAGGCCAAATCTTATTCTGTGCAATATTTTTTTGGCATCTTTAAACATACATAAGAGTATAATCTAACCCATGGTGTGTGCCTTCTTCCCAAAGTTCACAGGTGTTTCTTGCATTTATTAGATCCATTTTATTTATTTATTTATTAGATACACTTTATTTATTAGGTTTATTAGATCCTTATTAGATATATTAGATCTACTAATTCCACTGTAACCTTTCCTCTAAGAAATTACTGGTTTTCAGCTGTAGTTATACTTATTTAGATTTTTTTTTTGTATTTTCTCATAAACGCTCCCTTAGACCCAATTGGTACTTATTTCCTCTCAAACACCCTTTGAGAAGTCTTTCTTATTCAAGCTGCCACCCTATTGACTATGAATGACATGTGCTGCCCTAATCTTTTCCTTGTAAATCTGATATTTGTTTTATTTCTTTTTTTTCCCAGTTCATCTACAATATTTCAACACTTTCTTCCTACTGTGACATTTTCAGTCTTGAATTACAGTTGTATAATGACAATTATATTTTCAATATTTCTTCAGTAACTGAATATGCACAGCTATTGTATTATAGTATTTCAAGGTCTGTAATGTTTTAAAGACATTATAGTTTGAATAAAAGGTTGCTAGTACATAGCACATGTAATGTGATGTGCTAGGTAATGTGATAGATAACTCTGTAAAAGTCTATTTTCCTCAATTTAATTAAACAAATATATTTCTTTATTGTCACAGCCTAACGAGAAGGTAACAAAAGGTAGACCACAACAAAATGTTTCTACTTACTCCTGTTATAAACATTAAAGTTGAGCTGGATATGATATAGCATCCAGCTTAGATATAGAGAACTGGCAGGTGTGTAGAGAGGCAGTTTCCTGGTTTGGACTATAGTGCAGTCAGTATTTCTGTGAATGAAGATGGAAGGCTAACAAGCTAGTGTTTTCCCCTAGGAGTCTGCCTTAAGAAAATATATGCCCTTTTATGTTGTGTAGTCCATTCAAAATATGAAAAGCTCTTTTCACGGACTTTATGAGTCCCAAGAATGAATCCTAAACTCCTTTCTAATGTATTATATGGCAATATCAGCAACAGAAATAATCTCCACTCTTTTTAAAAAGTTAACCGCTCTTCTCTTTGATTCTCATGATAATCTTTGTAAAGATCTTAAAGGTCTCTGTTACTATTGTTCTTTTGCAAAGACTAGAATAGCACAGTTGTCATTTTGTTTTATGAAAAGTGTCCAACATAAAATAAATCCCACTAACTTAAAAGATGAAAAAATGAGTCATGATTTCTGTACACTTTAAAAGGAAGAATTTTTAACAACCAAATTTAATTACCATCTTGAAAAGCCTCATGTAGAGTAAGGAGCAGTACCTCAGAGAGAAAACAGAGTTAAACACTTACCATAAACACTGCATGATTCATTTCATGGGTACTTCTTAATGCTATTCCCTCTGAATTGCTCAGCTCTGGGAGGCACAAATGGTGTGAGATTAGCAATGCTCACAGGTATTCGGGAAAAGAGATTCTCTGTATAAATAGTCATAATTCATATTTGATCATTTTTGCTGTACTCTGGTTGATCTAATATAAATGACTTAACTACATGCAGAGACATCATCTTCAGTTCTGTAAAATAATACAACCAAATCCATCCAAATTATACCAAATGATAGAACTTCTCTGTTAACCTTCTGGAATGGCCAATTATACATTGTACATATTGCCACAAAAAAAAATGACCCAAAAATATATATAACTAAATATATTTCACCTGTGTTTTAGGACTTAAAACAGTCAGAGTCTCACTCTAGAATATTAATGAAAATGCTGATTACTTTTTCATGCATTATACTTCTTAAGACTGGGTTTTCTTTTCCATATTAAAAGTCCTGCTTAGCACCAAATAGGTTTGTATTAGAATCATAGAATCATAGAATGCTTACGGTTGGAAGGGACCTCTAGAGATCATCTAGTCCAACCCCCCTGCACACACAGGGTCTCCTAGAGTATGTGGCACAGGGTGATGTCCAGGCAGGTACTGAAGATCTCCAGAGAGGGAGACTCCACCACCTCTCTTGACAACCTCTTCCAGTGCTCTGTCACCCTCACTCTTAAGAAGTTCTTTCTCAAGTTCCTGTGGAACTTTTGGTGCCTCAATTTGTGGCCGTTTCTTCTAGTTCTATCGCTGGCCACCACTGAGAAGAGGCCAGCCCCCTCCTCCTCACTCCCAATCTTGAGGTATTTATATACATTAATCAGTTCTCCTCTCAGTCTTCTCTTCTCCAGGCTGAAGAGGCCCAGCTCTCTCAGCCTTTGCTCATAGGGCAGATGTTCCAGGCCCCTAATCATCTTTGTAGCCCTGCACTGGACTCTCTCTAGCGGCTCCACAACCCTCCTGCAATGGGGAGCCCAGAACTGCACACAGTACTTGAGGTGCGGCCTCACCAGGGCTGAGTAGAGGGGCAGAATCACCTCCCTCGACTTGCTCGTGACGCTCTGCTTAATGCACCCCAGGATCCCATTGGCCTTCTTGGCCAYGASRGCACACTGCYGCCTCATGGTCAACTTGTCGTCCACCATGACGCCCAGRTCCCTCTCTGCGGGGCTGCTCTCCAGGAGGTCGGTCCCCAGCCGGTAGGCGTGTCTRGGGTTATTCCTCCCCAGGTGCAGGACCCTACACTTGCCCTTGTTGAACTTCATGAGGTTACTCGCCGCCCAGTTGTCCAGTCTGTCCAGGTCCCTCTGGATGGCAGCACTGCCCTCAGGGCTATCAGCTATTCCTCCCTGTTTCATATCATCAGAAAACTTGCTGAGAGAGCACTCCATCCCTTCATCCAGGTCGTTAGTGAATAAATTGAACAGGACCGGACCGAGGACTGACCCCTGGGGGACACCACTAACCACAGGCCTCCAGTTGGGCTCGGCACCACTGATTACTACTCTCTGGGCCCTGTCTTTCAGCCAGTTCCTAATCCACCTCACTGTCCACTCATCTATGCCACTCTTCTGGAGCTTGCCCAGGAGGATGCTGTGAGGGACGGTGTCAAAAGCCTTACTGAAGTCCAGATAGATAACATGCACCGCTCTGCCCTCATCTATCCATCTAGTCACCCCATCGTAGAAGGCTATGAGGTTAGTCAAGCATGATCTCCCCTTGGTGAACCCATTCTGGCTACTCCTGAGCACCTTCTTCTCCTCCATGTGCCTGGAGACAGCAGCCAGGATGACCTGCTCCATCACTTTTCCAGGGATGGAAATTAGGCTCACCGGCCTGTAGTTGCCTGGGTCCTCCTTCTTGCCTTTTTTGAAGACTGGGGTGACATTGGCTTTCTTCTAGTCCTCTGGCACCTCTCTTGTTCTCCAGGACCTTTCAAAGATGATGGAGAGTGGCTTAGTTACAACATCCGCCAGCTCACGCAGCACTCTGGGGTGCATCCCATCGGGGCCCATGGATTTGTGGGTGTTGAGTTTCCTCAGGTGCTCTCTAACCAAATCTTCCTCTACTCGGGGCAAGTCTTCCTCTCTCCAGTCCCTTCTTGTTTCACTACGGTCTGGGATGCTAAAGGGCTGCTCTTGAGAGCTGTCAGCCCTATCGGGGCTCTGTACTTCCTGGAGACGAGCCCTAGCAGAGAAGACTGAGGCAAAGAAGGTATTTAGTAACTCTGCCTTCTCCACATCCTCCGTTACCAACGCACCCTCTCCATTCAGCAACGGACTGACATTTTCTGTAGTCTTCCTCTTGCTGCTGATGAATTTGTAGAATCCCTTCCTGTTATCCTTGACATCCCTCGCTAGTTCTAATTCCAAGTGGGCCTTGGCCTTCCTCGTTGCACCCCTGCATTCCCTGACAATGTTCCTATATTGTTCCCATGTGGCCTGGCCCTTCTTCCACCAAATGTATGTTTGCTTCTTCTCATTAAGTTTGCCTAGCAGCTCCTTGCCCATCCACACAGTATTATTATGGAAAAAATATTTTAGAGCAGTATAGTAGAGCAGTCTGTCTCAGGTAAATACTGTGGCAAATGAATTCTTTTTTCATCTTAATAATTGAGAGCTGGAAGTAGTCATCTTTCACAGCCAAGTAGAAAAGGTTTGAAAAGGGTAACTTGTGTGTCCTTAAAAAATCACATGTAAGCATAGGTATAATACTGTGAGGCTTTAGAATCAGTCTGTTTTAGATGCTAGGCTATTTCACATATACACGCATTGTATTCATCAGAAGTGAAAACTGAGGCATTGGACATCAAAGAGGATTCAAAATCAAATTAAAATCTTGGAACCTCCTAAAAGCCAAAGACATACGCAAAACATTCTACGTTGGGCTGACTTTAAATATGTGGCTAAAGTTTATATATTGAAGGTAAGTACAAGACCATCTTTCAAAGCATTATATTCCCATCTCAAGTAAGAAATTATTTTAGTAAAATATCTAAAATTCTACTGAGAGAAGGTTACAGAACATAAACAAAACAGAGTTTTTACACAGAGAAGAGTGGAACTGAAATACACTTTTATGTATTTTCTCACTCATTGAAATTTAGGATTTATATTAAATAGTATTTCAGAATTCTTCTAGATTCTCATCTTATACAAATCCACATTACTTTATTCATCTTTTAATTTTAAAGCATTTTGGGACTCAAAACTCTAACTTTCCTTCATGGCTATTTTTAATATTTAAAGAGAGTAGTGATTATGGAAATAGGTCATTTACAACGTTAATTCTTTGATTTATTGTTTCTCTTTTAAAACAATGCTTTACAACTGATCTATCTAAACTTTTGTCTTGTGTCACCTAACCAGCTTCTAGATTTAAACCCCACTCTGACTAAATATTTTTTTCTTTTCTTTCAGTAACATTATGCAAAACCTCCAGTACTAAAAAATGTGAAACTACTGTTGCAGTGAGAACAGAAGGTTAGAACACTTTATACTAACAGTTAAGTTCAGCACTGTAGTTCTCCTGTAAAAATAGGTATTTATTGTTAGTTTATTGCAATATATTATAAGTGGTTATATTAAAATATGATTCATTATTACACAAGTGAAAATATGATAGCATATATATGATCATTCATTAATAATGAATAATAAACTAGCAACTATAACTTTTTTTTTTGCATTTTTATCAGAATATCAAGAGAAATATACAAGCTTTCATTGCTTTTAGTATTCATTGGCCTTGATGTGAGTATTTGTTCTTTGTGAAAATATGTTTTAAATTTTAGCATCCTTTTAATATCTTTCATGAAAGGGAATTCAAAGAACTGTTTTAGAGACACAGTTTGTGTTATGGTATAAAAGCAGTGGTTTTGAAGAGGTACACGAAAAAAATCACGGAAGAGTTTTTAAAATGTGTCTATAAAAGGATCTGCATTTCAATATTTATTTTCTTTATCTAACAGTCTAACAATAGCAGCTGTTATTAGATCTAAGTTAAATACGTAAGTGTATTCCACAGCTGAAAAATCTGTGGTCAAATGTTTTTGAGTTACTTAGGCTTCTCTTTAAAGATTTAAGAAATCTATTCTTTACAAATCCTTCATATTGTCCCTGATGCCTCATTCCTTTGAAATGTCACATCACTTATCATCATCTGTATGCATGAACATGTGCTGGAAACGGCAAATGTTCTCGGCAATTTAAAAGGACATATATTTTCTTTTCCAAATGTGCATCTTCAACAAGGTGAAGTAAACATTTAGACATGTAAAAATTATTTTTAAAATCTTCATCCTGATAAAACTTCAGTTAGCTGTCTTTGAATCTGCAGTATAAAACTGATGGTAGCGCTAATTCCAATATCGGAGAATTAATGGCATGTAGTTAAGAAAGAAGAAACAGAAAGCTCCTGTTGTGTTATTATCTGAGGCCCTAATTCTTCAAATATACATTTTCTTCCATATGAGAGCCATCTTACAGAATCCAAGCTCAAATACTTAAAATTAAACATAGGACTGTTTTCAGAATCAGGGTCTTAGATTATAAACTGTGACATTGAGAATGGCTGCTACATATGAAATGAAGGTCTTGTGTTTTGGGTGGAAATTTTTCTGGACTATGCTAGAGTAACTGACTCTAGTAGCTGACTCTGCTAGAGTAGCTGGACTATGCCAATAGCTGGCCCTCAAATGGCTGTGCACAGAAGACTTAGGTCTCAACTGGCTGACTTACATTTCAATAGATAACTTGTGCTACAAGATGAAGAAGATAACACAATTCTCTACTTCTTGGATATCTTCTCAAGCCTTTTCTAAATTTTCTGAAGGTTCAGTTTGTTGCTTACCCACCTCTGCCCTTCAAAAAGGGTAAGAGGGAGGTTCCAGGAAATTACAGGTCCATCAGCCTCACCTCCTTCCTTGGAAAAATGATGGAGCAGCTTGTCCTAGAAATCCTCTTTAGGCATGACAAGGAAAAGAAGGTGGTCAGGAGCAGTCAGCACGGATTCACCAAAGGCAAGTCGTGCTTGACAAACCTGATGGCCTTTTAAAATGGAGTGACTGACTTGCTGGATGATGGAAAAGCCGTGGATGTTGTCTACCTTGACTTCAGCAAGGCTTTCGACACTCTCCCACAGCATCCATATAAGAAAGCTCCGGAAGCATGGATTGGAGTGCGGACAGTGAGGTGGATGAGAAACGGCTGGATGAGGGACCTCAGAGGGTAGTGAAAATGAGGCTGAGTCTCGTTGAAGGCTTGTTGGCAGTGTGCTGTTCAGCTTGTTCATCAATGACTTGCATGAGGGCATGGAGTACATCTTGAGCAAGTTCGCAGATGATTTCAAAGTGGGTGGAGTGGCCAATACTCCAGAGGATTGTGCTGTCATCCAGAGGGACCTGAACAGGATGGAGAGTTGGGCAGAGAGGAACCTCATGAGGTTCAACAAGGACAAGTGCAGGAACTGACCTGAGGAAACCTGAGGAAACTCAACACCCACAAATCCATGGGCCCCGATGGGATGCACCCCAGAGTGCTACGTGATGTCACAGCTGAGCCACGACAGAGCTGGCGGATGTCGTAGCTGAGCCGCTCGCCATCATCTTTGAAAGGTCCTGGAGAACAAGAGAGGTGCCAGAGGACTAGAAGAAATCCAATGTCACCCCAGTCTTCAAAAAAGGCAAGAAGGAGGAGCCGGGCAACTACAGGCCGGTGAGCCTGACCTCTGTCCCTGGGAAGCTGATGGAGCAGCTCATCCTGGCTGCTGTTTCTAGGCACATGGAGGAGAAGAAGGTGCTCAGGAGTAGCCAGCATGGGTTCACCAAGGGGAGATCATGCTTGACTAACCTCATAGTCTTCTACGATGGGGTGACTAGATGGATAGATGAGGGCAGAGCAGTGCATGTTATCTATCTGGACTTCAGTAAGGCTTTTGACACCGTCCCTCACAGCATCCTCCTGGGCAAGCTCCAGAAGAGTGGCATAGATGAGTGGACAGTGAGGTGGATTAGGAACTGGCTGAAAGACAGGGCCCAGAGAGTAGTAATCAGTGGTGCCGAGCCCAACTGGAGGCCTGTGGTTAGTGGTGTCCCCCAGGGGTCAGTCCTTGGTCTGGTTCTGTTCAATTTATTCACTAACGACCTGGGTGAAGGGATAGAGTGCTCCCTCAGCAAGTTTTCTGATGATACCAAACTGGGAGGAATAGCTGATAGCCCTGAGGGCAGCGCTGCCATCCAGAGGGACCTGGACAGACTGGACAACTGGGCGGCGAGTAACCTCATGAAGTTCAACAAGGGCAAGTGTAGGGTCCTGCACCTGGGGAGGAATAACCCTAGACACCCATATCGGCTGGGGACCGACCTCCTGGAGAGCAGCCCCGCAGAGAGGGACCTGGGCGTCATGGTGGACGACAAGTTGACCATGAGGCGGCAGTGTGCCCTCATGGCCAAGAAGGCCAATGGGATCCTGGGGTGCATTAAGCAGAGCGTCACGAGCAAGTCGAGGGAGGTGATTCTGCCCCTCTACTCAGCCCTGGTGAGGCCGCACCTCGAGTACTGTGTGCAGTTCTGGGCTCCCCAGTGCAGGAGGGTTGTGAAGCTGCTAGAGAGAGTCCAGCGCAGGGCTACAAAGATGATTAGGGGCCTGGAACATCTGCCCTATGAGCAAAGGCTGAGAGAGCTGGGCCTCTTCAGCCTGGAAAAGAGAAGACTGAGAGGGGACCTGATTAATGTATATAAATACCTCAAGAGTGGGAGTGAGGAGGAGGGGGCTGGCCTCTTCTCAGTAGTGGCCAGTGATAGAACTAGAGGAAACGGCCACCAATTGAGGCACCAAAAGTTCCACAGGAACTTGAGAAAGAATTTCTTAACAGTGAGGGTGACAGAGCACTGGAACAGACTGCCCAGAGAGGTGGTGGAGTCTCCTTCTCTAGAGATCTTCAAAACCCGCCTGGACATGACCCTGTGCCACATACTCTAGGAGACCCTGTGTGTGCAGGGGGGTTGGACTAGATGACCTCTACAGGTCCCTTCCTACCCTAGGCATTCTATGATTCTATGATTCTATGAGTCAGCAATGTGCCCTCGAGGCCGAGAAGGCCGGTGGGATCCTGGCTGCATCAGGAGGAGTTTTGCCAGCAGGACGAGGGACAGAATCCTGCCACTCTCCTCAGTGCTGGTGAGGCCACATCTGGAGTACTTGGGGCAGTTCTGGGATCCTCAGTACCAGCGGGACATGGAGATTCTAGAGAGGGTCCAGCGTAGAGTAACAAAGATGATTAAAGGACTGGAATATCTGTCATGTGAGGAAAGACTAAGCGAGCTGGGCCTGATTATCCTTGAGAAGAGAAGACGGAGAGGAGATCTGATCAATATTTTTAAGTACCTGAGGGGAGAACGTAGGAAGGAGGGCACCAAACTCTTCTTGGTGTCAGCCAGGGAGAGGACAAGGGGACATAAGATGAAACCCAGGCAGTTCCATCTCCATGTGAGGAGGAACTTCTTTCCTGTGAGGGTGATGGAGCCCTGGAACAGGCTGTCCAGAGAGGTTGTGGAGTCTCCTTCTCTGGAGATCTTCCAAACCCACCTGGATGCCTCCCTGTGCTCTCGGTGTCCCTGCTGGGGCAGGGCGGATTGGACTAGATGATCTCTAGAGGTCCCTTCCAACCTTCCCCATTCTGTGATTCGATGATTCACCAAAGCCTTTTTATCTTTCCTGTGTACCTAAATTTCATCAGTTTCACTAGTAGTTTATCAAAATCTGATTTTAAAAGGATTATTGTTTGGATATTATCTAGATTTTAAGTTGTATAATAGAAGTTTCATTTATAATAATTAAAAAAAAAAGAAATTTTCAATGTACAATGTGAGGTTAAAATACCTCCTGTAATGCATTTGTAATGCATATTCAACAGAGAATAAAGAAAAAAAAATCCAGAGGCGTTGAAATATCTTGTAAACTTGATTAAAATACCCATACGTTAGCATTTTACTTTCTTATTCATTGTAATTATAATTCCCTTAAAGAAACTTTATATGAGATGAGAACTTTTTCATTACAAATATAGACAAACCATTCTGAGCAGTACTTTACCATGTTTTGATACAGCCAAGCGTAATAAGCCTATACACTATATTATAAACATGTTCTGATACTGTTTTGCAAATGTATTAAATTCTCACACACACATGCTTTTAAGCACTTGCATCTTTCATAAGGTACAGTTCCTCAGATCAGAAGAGAGTCCTTCCATGCTTCTCTCCTTGCTTGTCACTTTCTAAATGAAGATATAGTTGTACAAAATTTAAAAGAGGCAAATGATCAGAGCTTAACAGCTAGTACCACAAATACCACATAACAAGGCTATTAATATTTTTAAAGTTCATCTTAGACAGAAAATTCCTTTTCCTGTCATCTCTGCTAGTCCTCTTGGTGAAAATTTAACTGTTGCGAGTAACTGCATATCTAATTTGTGGATATGGCCTGCAGAATCATATATTATTTTAATTATGGGATACTGAATGTTCTTGTCAGGCAACACAGCCAGAGCTTCTTTCTGAAAGTTAAATCAAGTGTTTTCTTTTCTTTTCTTACCTATGTTTATATTTGCACTAAGACATGACAGATGGCTTTTCATCTGGGTGTTGATTTCCCTTACACTTGGATGGCAGTTCTGTAATATCAATGCCAGACTCTAAGGAGGAGGAAATAAAGAGCTCAAACATATTCTTCTCTTTAAGGTCATGTTAGGTCATCTTGTCTCTGTCAGATCCCTGTTAGGGAAATGAGGAAATCAAGGCTATGTCATTCAGCTGATACTTGCCTTCTTGGCTTTATTGAGCTACCATGACTGTAATCACAGAATCTTTCTACGCAGTGTATCATCAAGGTGGATGCAACACATCATCATAAGTAATCTGCCATTCTTGGGTCATATTTCTGGGAATAGTTTAGCACTTGAGAGAAAAAAAAAAAGTATTTTCATCCAACTGGATACATATGTATACATAGCATTGTTCAGACAGAGGGAACCAGAGACAGGTCATATCACATTATATTTGGACAGATCCTGAAATCTGCTTTAGCTAAGTATTTATGACACTACTTAATGCTTATGGAGCTGAATAAACCCCTCTTCAGTGATGCAAATATTAATTAAGTCCATTAAACTCAATGTGAAGCAGTGCTTCTTTAGAAAATGCCGTGTCCCTGTGATCAAGATACTTGCTTAAGAGGTAGGAGAGCTCAGATTCACTTTTATTCCTGCTTCAGGGCAAAGATTTGAACTTTGACCTGCTAACTCAACTTTTATACACTAGGGTCTCATGTTTTCTACATCAGTGATCTCTTCTGTTGGAGCTGTTCCATTTTTTATCAAATATTTTAATAGACCTAGACAAATGAAATGTCTTCATCCTTCCATAGTTTAGAGTGTTTACTAAATCTTCTAATCACTTTCTAGATTGCTGCTATTCAGTTACAAGATTCTACACTGGATCTGTTGTATTTCCTGACTAGTTCAGTCCTAAAGGGCATATAAACCTGCACCAGATATCAAAATACATGTTTTCCAATCCCTGCTCTACAGGAGATAAAGAACTCTTTCCCAACACAGAGCTGAGGGAAATCACATTTATTTCCTCTCCAGAGGCATTTAAGACGTTTCCAAAGAAGCAGACTCAGGTTCAGCTGTGGAGGATAATGATTACCTTAGCCCAAATGAATGTCCTTGATGCTGTGTCTTCAGAAAGGAGGAGGAAAACTCCACCTACTCCTTTGTGGAAAGCTTTTTAATACCTGACTTGAAATCTTTTTTGTTCTGCAGATTATTATGTATAGAATAGAACCAATTTTTGTAGTTTCTTATGTCATCAAGAAAAGCAAAAAAATTGAGACTGAACAAGATTTTTTAGGGTTGGGTTTTTTTTCAGGTTCATGCTAGTATTGAAAGCCAACTGAACATTCATCATCTGTGATTATATGGTGATCCTGACTGAACTGGAAGTTAAACAAACGTTGTGAGAAAATTAGAACTAGTAATATTATGTTCAGTGTTAAGTACAAATGTCTTTGGATCAATCTTTGTGCTCCAGATAATCTGAAGACAGAGATCATTTTCTTTCCTTTGCTAATAAATACAGTTCTCATAAAAGTTGGACATCTTTCAGAACTTTTCACAGTTAGCTCATATTGTTCATCTAATTAACTAGAAAATTAACTAGAAATAATGTTACAACAATACTTCCCTTAAAATCTATCTGGAAAAATGTAATTTTAGTTCAATTTTATGCCTTCCCCCCCCCCCCCNCCGTGCTTTATAATATATACAGATTCTTCCTTAATCAGTTTTAAGACAAGATATTAAAATACATTGTTAAGGTCATTTTTGCTAGCACTAAGAACAAGCTGATGAATCAAATTTTATATCACTCTTATGCTGTGTTTGCCATCTGTTTTTGTGTTCTTTGTTTGCTTAATTGGTTTTATGATGTAAGATTTCTGTACAGACTTTTAGAAAGTGAAAAATTCAGATCACAATGTATTAAAGTAAAGATTGCTATGGAGCATTTCAGAAATTGAATTGCCTTTTTGTTGACATGAACACCTACTGCATTAGGCTTTCCAATTATTTTTTATTTATTATTAGCACAAAAAGGAAATGATTAAAATGGCCATCTATTCAAGATCTATCTTTCTTTGCTTCCTACCTCATCATCTTTCTGCTACACCTTAACTTTAAAACAAATTTGTCCAGGAATCCTTTAAAAAAATGGGTAACTTATGAATCAAAATATTTTTAAGAGCTCTTCCTCATACTTTCCAGCAGTTTTCAATCTGCACTACAAACGATTTTGGTAGAAATGTTTTGGAAATCCTTCTGAACTGGGAGAAATGCAATTATGATGAAAGATGCTTTGCAACTTCACTATATTAAACCTAGATTTTTTTTTTTTTATACCACGAATGTGAAGAAATATGTTGTCATATAAAATAAAGAGAAGCTTTCGGAAAGATCTGCAACATAGCTATTTCAGAGGAAGTTATTTACTGCACTTTCTTAGATGCAATATATGCCCTCTAAAGCAACATTTTTTTTTCTTCCAGATATGAAGCTGCTGATGATAAATCTAGATTTCAACCATTTTTGCTTGTCATTCTTTTTTATCCAACACTTAGTCTGAAAGAAAGGAATATTAGATATATATTTCTTTCATCATCACTGCAACTGTGGAGTTAGAGACCTTTAACATAATTGCGTAAAGACTCTCTGCCTGGCTTTCTATTGGAAAAGCATCAGAGAGTCAGGATTAAGTTCTCAGGCTGTACCATTTTTCTCAGCTCCAATTTAGGATACTGTTATTATCAATAGTCTAAATAAAAGTATTTCATATATTGTCAAATTTAAAAACATATGGGAATGTATGGCCTTGCAATAGTATATAAAAAAAAATTACCATGTATCATTAACCATTTCAGGATAAAGGTATGTGTAAAGCCCCTGCACAACATGCGGAGTTCAATACCTCAGATAAGAGTCCTAGGAGGTAAATGTGAGAAGTCTGAGGTACACTGATGCACAAAGTTTGCAGGAAAAGGGATAAGTTACAAGATGCTGAATGTGTGAATTCTTGTAGTCTGGAAGTATTTCCCAAAATCTCCATCCTTCTAACAGTAGTTCCTCCTAAAGGATTTTGGTTTTTTCAATCATTTGAGTGTTCTAAGTTAATTTTTTTATGATGAACATTATGCACTATATTGTATGTATATAGTTGGGGCATTGGGGCTTATGGAAGGCTTGGGGCTGCCAACAACCCTGACCTCCGGTGACCCCAGAGGGGTGGGGGCTGGGGGTGCTCCTGGCCCTGTCCAGCTGTTGTTGGGAAGACCAGGAGCCTCCGGCCAATGACATCCCTGAATTCTCCCAACCAATCTCCCAACCAGTATCCTGGTTTAGGTGTCTGTGCCTACTATTGCTTACTCATCTGATAGCTATTATCAAGGATGTAAACCAGATCATGAACTCCCATCCTTCACACGAAGCCTATCTGCAAGGAGCTGCTGTCCTGGAGTGGAACTTTTCCTTCTGGCCCACAGACTTCTGCAGTCTTCAGGCTTCAGAAGCTCATTCTGGCAGCAGGAAGGAGAATACTGGCATCCTAGACTCCTCCTAGCACTGCCTTGACATACTCCTCGGGACAGCAGATTCTCTGGCCTTGAGTCACAGCGATATCAGAAAACAGGGTGAAAAATTGCAGTGATGATATTAAAAACATATCCTTCTGTATGCTTGTTTATTATTGATAGTACTTTCACAAGCATATCCAAAATAAGTATAGATAACAAAATGTCTAATATACTCTATAGAATCTTCTAACATCTTTCTTTCCTTGGTTGTCATAAGCTGTATTTGTAGGTGGGATAATTCTGGAGGTGAGTAGTAGGAAATACTTGTATTGTGATAACAATTATTAAAATAACTAACTATAGTGATAAAGCTCTGCTAAAGACAAGGTGACTGACTACATTGTCATTTTTTGAGTAGTCTCCTCAAAAATTCATTCCAGAGTCAAAATTTTTTCTGAGTTTATTTTTACTCAAGAAACATTACCAAGTATAGACCTTTTCAATAATTTCCTAAAAAAAAAATACTGCCTGAACTGTATTGAAACCTGTATTCTATTTGCCTGATAGAAAATTATCAAAATTATCCTTCTTTTATTGAAACCATTTTGGATTTTGAACAGTAGTGATACCTCAATAATAGAAGAATCTAAGACAGTTCTCTCATCCTGCCAGACTGTTCTAAGACTTTTTTTTCCTTTTTCCGTAAGTGGTATAATAATTGTATGGTGCAGTCTGTTACGAGGAGATAAAAATGCAAAGCAAAGGGAAAACAAGTGAGTCTTTAATATGACTTGAGAGATTGAAAAAAGTGGTGACACCCCTGTCGGATCTGTGAAGGGAATTCTTTACTGAAAGTGATAGCTAGCTGAATTAATAGCCATGAACTGTCTCCTGTTTAGAAAATAGCAAGGAAAAAAAAAAAGATTAACAAAGGATGATTCATCACAAATAATTTAGCTGGCACATAAGAGGAAATATATAGTCCTATAGGGCGTAATCAGTCAAAATTTTGACTGATATTAAGAGAATGTCTGCCTGAGAAAAAACTGCAGAAATGAGAGTCTGGACTTTTTCTGACCTTCTGTGGTCTGTGTGTATACATATTTTTGTTGTTTTTTTATTTTTTCCTCAGATTATTCAGACTCAGATTACCACTTTCTTTTCTCAAGGTTCAATTTAGCCTGAAAGAACAGAATAGAATGCTCTGTTTCTTTAGTAAGTCTGTGAATACTCTTGAAAAAAATATTCACTCAACCATCATTCAGTGACAGAGTACAGTTTTTCTATTTATACACCTGAAAAGTGGTTTGGAGCAGTACACTGATTGTCTCACCTAAACATACTGAAGGATGGAGAAATCAGCTGGGTTGTTGATTCACCCTTTTTTAGTATGGCATTATATTGGCTGAGTAACAGAAATCAGGAACAGCAAGCGTCATTATCTAGCTCTGTGTCTTAAAATGTATACCAAGAAGCTGTCATTGCTTGTGGATTAACTCACCACAAAAGTTGCTACAAGGATATAAAGCATTAGGGAAATGCAGAAATTAAAATCATGCCTAAAATGAAAAAGTAAATCAAACTAATGTTTGGCAATCTCTTCCTACCCTAATTAATTTGGATGGCCAAATCTTTAAAACAATTAATGTGAGTGAAGAACTAAGCTAGGTGAGTTGGTGACTCTTGTTAAAAAAATGAAATATAATGCATTTGACTTAAAATAGGCATATACTAAAGGCAATGGACATTTGCAGTCCTGGTTGTAAAACATAGTAAAATAAAAGTTTTTCTACAAGTGAAATAAAAGTTTTTCTACAAGAAACTTAATATAGTTGGTATCAGTGAAGCATAAGGGAAGCCAATCTATCAAATAGAGTGAGAATTTGTAAGTGAAAAAGTTACTTGTGGAAGTATATGCAATACTGACCATGCAGTTTATTTTGATACTTAATTTAATGAAGGTCTACTAGTGTGGGTTTTCTTATTTTTAAGCACATCAATTTTTTCCTTTTGTTATGAAATGAGTAGGAGGAAAACACGCTCTCTGCTTGTTTTTGGTATGCTTTGGCACTAAAATAATGACATGCACTCTCATTCACCATTTACAACACCAGCATTGAAGACCTTAGCCAGTGATGAAAAGCAACATCAAGGAACAGGAGGAGTACCTGCACATGAAATGTTCAGAAAATGCAGGGGAAGAAACAGTATTAGAAACACAGGAAATATTGCTGAACTTTTATAGGAAAATTCACTTCAGCTCTTTCTTGTGGTATCAAGGCTCAGTTGGTACATATTTAACATGTATTTTTGTATATATAGATGTTATTATTTGGTTGTCTGCTTAAATTACTTACAGCTCCACAATCTCAATGGGGTTAATTTCCTTTTGTTTCTAACTAGTTTTTGTCAGAGAGCTTGTTTTGTCCCAGTGCATAAAACATTTGATTAAGAAAAGAATAAAACTCTTGTATTCTCCCTAGCATATACTTTGGAACCTTTTCTTGGTATTATCAGAAATGTAAAGAAGAGAAACAGATAGGCAAGTGGATGCTGCACTTACAAATCTATTCCACCAAATGCAACTTTTCCTTTCTCAGTATATCCTCCTTACACAGAAAGACACAAATGTTTTTGCAGGATCTCCTTTTGTTGTTTGTGTGTGCAGGACTCACACCTTTGTGCTTTGCAACTGGATCACTCCTTGAGCAGCAGCAGACTGTAACTCCAGCTTTTTGACATTTTCCTCCTCCTGAATGCTGCTGAAAACTGTCTCAGATGATTAGGGGCCTGGAACATCTGCCCTATGAGCAAAGGCTGAGAGAGCTGGGCCTCTTCAGCCTGGAGAAGAGAAGACTGAGAGGGGACCTGATTAATAAATACCTCAAGAGAGGGAGTGAGGAGGATGGGGCTGGCCTCTTCTCAGTGGTGGCCAGTGATAGAACTAGAAGAAATGGCCGCAAATTGATGCAACAAAAGTTCCACAAGAACTTGCGAAAGAATTTCTTAACAATGAGGGTGACAGAACATTGCAACAGGTTGCCCAGAGAGGTGGTGGAGTCTCCTTCTCTAGAGATCTTCAAAACCTGCTTGGACATCACCCTGTGCCACATGCTCTAGGAGACCCTGTGTGTGCAGAGGGGTTGGACTAGATGACCTCTAGAGGTCCCTTCCAACCTTAAGCATTCTATGATTCTATGATTCTATGATTCATTCAGTCATTTCAATTGCCCATTTATCTGCCCCTCATCCCCCCAGTCATATATGTCCAAGGTTAGGCTTTTTTTTTTCTCTCTCTCTTTCTGATTTCATCTGTTCAGTCACACTGGCTTCATCTACTTTGACTTATCACTGACATCAATGGCCAAAATGGAACTTCTCTACTAACAGGCAAGAACCACAGATAAAGAGCTCCCCCAAATGGTGCAATAAACCTGAAAATGCACTATCACACACTCAAACATACATCCTTACTCGTCTGTCTGCAAACATTAGTGCTAAAAATACGACCTAATTTTTCAAAGTCTAGTGTTTAACCTGCTTGTGGTGTTAGATTAATAATGTCATCATAATGGAATGAAAAGTTCATACTACATACTCCTTAGAAGTAAAAGAAACTTCCACCGGTACTTAGCTTACTTCTTATTCAGAGCAGTTCATATAGGGCCAGGCAAAAGCACTAGAGACAAAGGAAAATACAGAAAAGTATCTTAGATTATACAGATTCAAAAAGTCTTTAGATTTCTGGACCAAAAATCTTTCCCACTGTAACAAAAACCATGTAGTTCTCCTAACTTTAACGTCATTTTACATTTTGGCAGAAGTGCAGTTTTCATCAAAAACATTATAAAAGCATGTATGCAAACTCAGAATAGTGTCCAATGGAGGCAGTTTGTAAAGAGAGCTCCCCATGTCCTCCCTAGATACCTCCTTATTTTAATTAGATAAATAGTTACTAGATTGCTTCTTTCTTTAAAATGTTAAAATAGATTAAATACTAGCAGCAAAGTTACGTCTGTCTGTTCCAAAGCTGGCTTCATGAAGGGAATGGTTTAGTGCTGAGTGAGAAAATTTTACATGAGAAAAAATGAGTGTGTGTGTGTGCTTTTACTTTATATCACACTCTGATATGTTTTGCTAACTATATGGCTTATGTATTAAAAAGATTAAGAGCTATGGTTTTAAAAGCTTAACAAATCTCTTTTTCAAGGCTAAAGGTTGCATGTTTCATGATTCCTTGCTCCATCACTATTTCATGCTTCTGCAGATGAAAGTAAAGCTGTTAGACCAATAAATGTGAAAAGTCTGTTTAGACAGATATTCTGTTTCTTGCTTTGTTCTTTGTTCATTGTCAACAGAAGCAAACAGTTAATAGCCCTGAATTTTTCAACCTTTGAAGGACAAAACTATATGGTTCATGTAACTCTTCAGCACCTGAGTCATTCTTCTTTTCTTTACTACCAAGGGCAGTCATTACAACTCCTCCCAATCTCTTTCTCTGTCTTTTGCTACATCTTTGTTAGACTGTCAAGGATGTTTGAAAGCAATACAGCTCTCCTTTCTTCTAACTTCAAAGTTTGCTAGTAGATTAATAACAGACTTCCTATTGATCTCTTCTGTACCAACACAATTCTTGCTTCTTTGTAAATACAACAACAGAAGAGAATACAGTAAAGTGACAGACAGTTAACCAATATATACTTCTTTTAACCTTGTAATCAGGATTGGGGCACAGAAGTTATCTAAGTCAGACATTTTAAGCAGGAGGTTAACACTTTCAAACCTGCACTATTTTTTTATGTACTAAAATAAGTAGCTAATAGTAGCCAATTTCTCAGAATAGTAGCACCTGCAATTCCTGTTCACTTCAATATTTTTACTCTTTTAGAGATTTGGTATAAGGCCATAGATTTTCACAGGTCTGAGGTAAGATATAAAGTATCTGTCAAAGTAAAGCACTCTGACTGAGAGCCCAACTTTGCATACAGAGCTGAGAAAAAGAATTGACATAAAGATGATACTACCATGTTTTAGGAACTCAAGACTGAGAGAATAATAAAGTTGATGTACATGTGTGTGTTCAGTGAGCATGTACAAGATAAATTAGGCAATCGAGGACAGAATTCAAAACACCTATTAGGAAAGTCAGCCATCTGAAATGTTGAAAAGAAATACACACATCTTAAATTCATCCATAGGTAATTCAGTGCTAAGTAATGTGATTCTCTTCCTTTCTAACCTGGATCAAATAACACATACACTATTCTCTTGCATATGCTGCATGTGAGCACATACAACATGTGAGCTTGAATAGGTTATAATTTTGACATTTTTGAACCTTATTCTATCCATTGTAAAGTTATAGTGTGGGATTTTTTTAGCTAGATCTGATGTACAATTCTGCAATTATCACTCATCATTCACCCCAGAAGATGGGAGAGGGCTCTCAGTCTTGAGGAGTCTCCTCAGGCGGTGTCCCAATCAGAGGGGAGGAAAGGGGGATCAGCCCAGCAACTGATCCAAAATCTCTGATGGAATCTTCCCTCTCATTTCTGAGTCTCCTCAGACAGCATTCCAATAGGAGAAGAAAGGGATTCAGCCCTTCAACTGACCCAGGAGTTACAATGGATTCTTCCCTCCTCCCTTCTTTCCTCCTTAGTTCGCCTTTTATACTTTTCTTTATATTCAGGTGGAGCTTGAGTGATTACAGTCATTATTGTTATTAACTGGTGAAAAGTTTCTCACTTTCAGTTAAAGGGACAGTCAGTCAAAAATCTAGAGCACATGCTCAGTGAGAAGTGGTTATACCTTGGAGGTAGAAAACTTCTGAGATGAAATTGTGTTTTGACATTATAATGAACTTATAATGAGCAAAGTTCAAGCAAAGTTCATCTGAAAGCAGTGATTTGCCACCCTTGCTGACTCAGCATGGAACATGCTATTGTGCATCTCCCGTTGGGCAGCTCCTGTGCTGCTGATCAGCGGCCCGGCACAGGGAGCGCAACAGAGTTTGGCCGCGGTGTCTTCACTCTGCGCCACCCTCCATTACTCATCTTTGCAGCTGCAAGGAGGGCAGACTGTGCTGTACAGGGAACCATGGAGGAGCAGAGTCTGTGCATACCAACCATCCTGGAAGTGAAAACTGTGTCTTACACCAAAGCAAGCTTCTGTGATGCTCAAACTTCTGTTAGGCCCAAATTTTTCTCTAAGTTTCTCCTTTTCAAGCAGTTCTTTCATATGAAGCATAGGAGCAGCAGTTGAGGCATTTTGTTTACTGTCTGGACAGGAGATGGCTCCATCTGTCCAAGCTCAAGGAACATCATTCATTAGTCAATAAACTCCTAGCACATATATTGCAAATGTATTCTAAATGTAATCCAGAAGAAATGATCTCCAAAGGAACAAATCATAACCTCAAATGCAAGTGCCTAGAAGAACCAAACTGGTTCTCAGAACTGGATCCCAATTCTGTAATTTCACATACTTGCTGTCTAGTAGTGTACATGTAGTTGCAGAGTCAGAGCCTGGTTTTAAAACCCACTGGCAAGAACTTGAAAAACTGCAGAAAAAGAGAAGATGATATTATAAAAACTGTTTGCAATTAAGTCCAAAGTCGTGTGAAACAGACATGAGAATGAAATAACATCCACAGGAGGAAGGTCTAATTGTTCCAATGGCAATGTATAGCAATACTATTTATGAAAAGCGGTAGCAACTTCACAACTAAGTGTACAGTCAAAAATACATAGTGAACTACTCAAGCTATATAATTACTATATTCATATAAATATAGAGAGATATCAGATATTACGGCAAATGTTGAGACAGAAGTAGAACTCATTTGGGGAATTGTTTTTCAAATATTTAATGTATCCTTTAAAAAGAATTACTTTTGGAAGGTACTGTACAATGACAATGATTCAATTTCCTTTCCTGTACATAAACAAAAGGTTTTCCCTAAAAAGGAATACTTGCTATTAATCATTTGTAGTACTTGCTTAACTCATTCCTTGATAATGGTATGTTCCTGTATGTGTTCAAGCTTACATTTTCAATCAGTAAATATAATTTTTTTTTAACATATCAGATATAGACATTCGGAAACAAGGACAATGTAGCATTTGTGTTCCATGATATCTAAACTCTGGTTATCCACCCTCATATATATGTAAGTCTTAATTAGGTCCTCAAAAATCCCGCTCTGCATTCTGCTTCCTCACTTCAAAATCAATGAGTTTATCTTTTTTTTTTTCAGTAAAATTTCCCGTGTGGCTAAAGGTTGCTGTCTTACTTAGATCATTGCCACGCAAATCAGTTAAAATACACCTACACAACAAACAGATGCCTAAGTTAGAGCTACATCTACATATAGGATATATAAGTAAGACAATTATTCCATGTAACAACCTCCATTGCTATAGTTTTTTTAGAAAGATCTACAAGGTATTATACTGCTCTATGTTAGTCAAAATGATTGGTATTTAGTCCTGTATGCAGCTCAGACTGTGAATCAAAATCCATAATATGTGTTAGTATATCTTTTATCCAGTACCGTAAGGTTAATTCCATATCCTGAATAGAAAAGACCAGTATTCAGATACTCAGTATTCAGTATTAAGCAATCTCATTCTGAGACTCCTTCCTGTTTTGCATTTGCCACTTGGAGCAAAAAACAGGAGTAATTTACTGACCCTAATAGGGAGAAGGAGACGAACTTGGAGATTTCAGATCTTAGGTAGGTTGTGAGGTGTGAGCCAGTTTTAATGATTATTTTTATGATGTTTTTAATGATGACACCCCTAAAGATCAGCCAAAGTCATCTGGAGCAAATCCTGACCTTTCTGCTTCAGGGCATTTTCGGTAGTACTGCTTTACTCAGTATGCATTTCCAAATGGTTGTGCAAGTGCTAAAAGCCCAGACTTCAGTACAAACAAAAGACTCAGAAAGAGATTGTTAATTTAAGATTTTAAACAATTCTTGACAAATATTTGAGGAAGATTTCAAATTTCATCTCTTAATGATAGTAGAGATTATTACTACATTATGTGTGACTTAGCACAAGTTCTTGCAAGTCAGTAGATTAAGAAAAAATATAATTTTGTTTACTAAAATTGGCAAAATGGCTAAAAATGACCCTGTCAGAAAAACATTGTTACATTACAGTTTCATCACAGATTTTTTCCATACTCAAAGCACTTCTATTTGGCGTATGTATGTGAGCAATGTAACTTCTTTCTCTTTCTTTCTCCAGTTGGTTGTCATAAGTTGTTCTTTTAAATAACAAGGTCTTCTGGGTAGCTGCCGAAGGCCTGGAATAGTAAACATATGAAACTTACTCTTCTAGAATTTGTTTGAAAGTGTCTCAGAAAACCGGTATCAGAAGTATTCTCAATTAAATTAACATTTTTCATCATGATGGCATGACAATTATTGTCATGACATTGCATGACATGAATCAATACTCAGTCATACTAAAACGGGGGTACTCAAGGCCGTCAAAGAGTATAAAGGAGTGGGATGAACGTGTATGAATTACACTGATTCATGGCTGCTAAGTTGCCCTTGGGCAGTTCTACCTCATGCAGCCAGCACTTATGCAGCTAATTAACTTTATGAAGGTAATTATTTTCACAAGGATGAACTGTTCTTGAACAATTCCTTTAATACAGGATATGTAAAGCTTTTCTTCAGGTCTTGACATGAAGTTCCTCTTTTGTAGCTTTTGTTTATTTAATATACACATACACACACGTGCATAGACACATGTGTGTTTACATGTATATATTTTGTGTGAGATAAGGATATTCTAAATTTGTTTTGAAGTTTCTCAAGGATTAAATTATAAAATACAAAGTATTTCATACCCTAGAAAAACAGTTTGACAATAATAATAATATATCCACAATAATAATAGTTAGGACATGTTATACATTTGTATTTCACAGTTTTCCTCCACTTTCTATTTTAAATTAAAATAAAAAAGGTCATCATGATTTTTTTTTTTTTAAAAAAAGATTTCTTTACTCTTTCTCTAAGATTTCTTTACTCTATTTTGGTTTTAATTTATCTTTCTTCCTTGATTCTGTTTCAGAAGAAAGACAAAAGAAAAAAAAATAAAAGAGGATAAAAGAAATAATGGAAGGAAAAAAATAAGATAAAGGGAAAACTGCAATAATAAAACCAAAAAAAAAAAAAGGGAACAACTTAAAATTTTGTTTGTCTTTGATCTTTGGATGCATAACTTAGATGATGTGATGGGAAAGTGCATAAATATAAGAACGTAAAATCTTTTCTTTACATACAGTTCACATGCTGAGTCACACTTTAGGTCATTCCACTCTCAGAAGCCACCAATAAGTGTTTAGTGAAGAGTAATGAAAAGGGACAGAAAAGAGTACACTCTTGTTTACATTTTCCAACATGTGGGAATAATTCAATGCCTAACCAATAGACTGAAGTACTGTGTTCCAGTTTGCTTTCTTTTTCTATGATCATTTTACCTTTCTTTTCTCTCTCTGTATTCTCCCCTACAAGTTACCATTATTTCTCACAGAGTGAAGAAATTTCAGCAGGAGATTCCTTTCATGGAACGAGTGGGGTGGGGGGCATGTGAGTGACACAATGCACTTCACTCGGGTGAAAGAAACAGCAATAGGAAACCACTGGTAGTGGTTTCACGAGATTCTATGGTAAGGTCACTTATTACTATTTACTGCATGGAAGTTCAAGATAATACACAGAATTATCTTGGATGCCCTTCCATTGGGTCACAAGGTTCAGACTGAACCCCCTTGCTTTCTAAACTCCTCAGAGGAGTCTAGGTGCGGCTGGATCCAGTCCTAGTCCCAGACCTGGTGAATGGTTCAATGGCTCAATGGGCTCTCCAGCTGTCCCCAAATTTATGGGATAAGATGATTGACTCATAGTCATTCACTGGTATGCACAGTTAGCCGTATCTCCTCATTAGCACACAGCCGTGAGGACTGTTATTGACTTGAATGGAAGTATGTATATTTAGCCGTATCTCCTCATTAGCACACAATGGGAACAAGTCATGCAGGCAACGACCAGGATCAGTCCGGTCGAGCTGGGGAAGGAGTATATCAGTCACAGGAATAGCAAGTACTCTGGAGTAGAGGATAGCTTGCTGCTGAGGACACATAACAGATTTATAAACGAGCAGAACAGGGGAAAAAACTTCCCTACTCCTCAGTGTACTTCAGGCAGAGTATTTCAAGCAGAGTAGGAAACAGAAGTCAACTCTTCTGATCTCACTCTCTCCCCCAATGTGGAGAGATTTAGCTGCTATCTTATTACATAACGGGAAACTTCCCTATGCAAAACTAAAGGAATTTGGGGGATGCACAGTAACATGGTTGCTATGAGGACATTTACCAGATGAACTCCTGGATGACATTCATTTAAAAGAATATTCTTGAGTCAATTGCTCCTTGGAATCTGCAATATGCTGAGTGGTTTCTTATTCTCCAGCCTAAGTCCCTATCCTATGAGTGTGAATATAATTTAGCAAAGTTGAAGTTGATAAGCTCCACTGTACATTACGGTTAGTCATTGCCTTAGGTAAAGTGGCAACTGAGTGGGAGTTTCCTATTTTATGTTTTTAAACCTAGGTTATCACATTCTAACTTTATTTCTCTTTGAACATTTCAGTCATCTACTGATGCAAAAGTAAATATCTCCAGTTAATAAGTGGGGGAATACTGCAAGAAGGCAGTCTTAGCCAGATTCCAGATCAACCATGTACTGGAGTTCTCTAGTCATGACATCTGATGAATGCAGTGAAAATCAGGAGGAAATTATCTTCTTGCATATATGTGTGTATATAAACATATGTACAAAGCAATTTAGAAAAATACTCTTCACAGCAAACTCTCCCAGGGAAACAACACAATTACTCAGTTAGAAGCAGCAGCCACACCACTTTTGAAGGGCTGAGTTTGCTGGCATCATCTCACAGCATTCATCCTTTTATACCTCTTCTATTAAAAGATTGATTTATCTTTTCTGATTATAAATTAATTTTTAGAATCTCCTTGAAATCTTCTCCCTTCTTTTAATTGATTATTAATTCATTTGTAAAATTATAGGCAAGAGAGGATTGTTTTTCTGCATAATGTCAATAGTCTTGGAAATAAGATCTGACCAAGCCACAGTAATTTTTATTATAGTCTGCTTGAACTTCCTGGACAGTATCATATAGTGGTTTTTAAATTTATCTGTGACTCTACAGGTTAGAAGAGATGAGATCTGGGGTTTAATGTTATATAAAATACAATCTGAACAATTTGAGTTGCTCCTGTGTAAGTAATGAAATGCATAAATTAATTATAAATATATAAAGCTTTATCATTCAGTAAAATACTGGAAGCCCATAAAGTCACTCTCAGTAACAGCTGTAGCGTTTTGGAGTTGCAGGATACTGCACAAACATTCACATTCTTGTAAATGTTAGTAAAGATTATTCTGCTAATGAAGATCTTTGTTGTCTCTGCAGAACGTTAGTCCAGTTAGTGCAGCAAGAATCACCACTAAAAGAAAGGAAAGGGGAAAATGGCTATTTTGGTGAGGTTAACATACCTTTTTAAGTTAAGGCACTCTTGAATATCAGTGCCTACCTACAAACCTCCCTGTAAGCCCAAGCATACTGATTTTCATACCTACAGTTTTTCAACTTACAGGAAAAAAAATAATTAAAAAGCACAAAGCAAACAATTGGTCACCGTTGCCAAAGGAGTGCAATGAAAAGCAGCTAGTTAAACAGAGAAAAGCACCTTTAAATTTGCTTATCCCATCTCCGTCAGATACACAGTACCAAATTAAAAAATAGCAAGTGAGAATTCTTGCCTTACATTTCAAATAATCTAATTCATATCTGATTTTCCATAATCTGATTAAAGCACTGATTGTTCATTTTTAAAAAAACCTAACTAGGGCTTCAATCTGCACTTAAAATTTGTTGAGCTGATTTAATTTCCTATATCTGTTCTTATGAGCACCAAACTAGTTTGTTTTTGACCTTTTGAGTTCTAGAAAATATTTTAAAGCCATAAATGTATATTAATTGAGGGAATTAAGAAGGGATAATTACTGTAAACCATTAATTACACATTCTGTTTAATAATAGACAGTGGTTTCCAATTTATTTTTCATAGAAATGGGTTTTTTTTTAAAAAAAAAAAAAGTTTATCTTATGACCTAACATTTTTCTGCCTGTTGAATGACCCAGCCAGCACAGTATTGATGTGTCCTTGGAAAACATACACTCTTTTTTTTTTTTCTTTCTAATTAAAGAGTGAAAAAGAGGAATAGGAGAAAAAGAAGAAAAAAAATAATCCTTAACTGGAGGTAGCATAGCAAGATTAAAGTCCTTCTCTTTTAAAAGTTTAGCCAGAAATTATAATTTCTAGCCTTCCTGACTGTAGAATGACACTTTAGAACCACAGTCTTGAGGAACATAGGCAAGAGAAAGACACTTTCAATCTTCCTATAAATAACTTAGGGACATCCCTAGTCGAAGATGGTACGGAGTTAAAGGAGTCATACTCTTTTCCAATGTATTGCCTCTAAAAAAACACATCTCAGATGTGAAAAACTTCTCTAATTTAATGCAGTAGAGGCAAGAAATCTTACTCTCAAAATGTCAGCAATGTCAGAGGATCCTTTCTGCAGATTTGTATCCCTTGTGTCAAACAATGACACCTCATTGTTTGATTATATGTTTTCTCAACATGTTTAGTTAGAAGAAATTCATTCTGGCAGTAGTCCTATTTTACATGTAATTGTCGAAAATGAAATGGATTAATAATCTTTCATAGACTGCCTGAAATCAATATCTATTGCTCCATTTCAAGGAAAAAGTTTAACAAACCTGTTCTTGTTTATTTTCTATCTCTATTTCCCTATCCTAGTAAATCTTGTTGATTATTGCATTTGCCAAGGCAGTGAGAGATGAGTTTGTATTCCCTGAGACAGAAACTGGCATTGACCCCAGGTCTCTCCTATTCTAGGGAAATGATTTAGCCATTGAGGCATTTTATAAAAGGAAGAGAATAGATGCGGCCTCATCACTGACTGACTTGAAAAGTGTTTGAAAAGAAGGTCATGCTGCTTTGTTTCTGTGAAACAATTAGTGCCAGAGCTAAGGAAGCCTGATTTTCTACAGATTTATTTTTTGTGACTGATTGACTCTGCACTCTGTGAAAATACAGTCTCTGATTGAAGCTTTTTCTTTGATTGGGACATGGATATTAGAACATAATAAAAAATAAGGAGGAGAGTTCATGCTGAAATCATTTCACTCAGCCATAACATGTCTGGCTTCACTAGTCCTCTGCCATTAAAATTCTTAAAGAAGAGAAGAAAATTCAGCTGTGGGAGGAGGTGTAAGAGACTATTTTGGGCTATGTTTGTCTCGACATTGTTGCCACATCATTGATACTGTGATATCAACCCAAGACTGATATCAGCCCAAGATCAATGGTTGATGTGCTTATCTCAATGTTGTTGCTGCACCATTCACACCTCTTAACTGCCGCATCAGGAAGACTGTGACATCATCTTGAGRATCTGTGACTTTTTGGGCTAACAATGCCCAGCAGTGCCCTCCAGGCAGCATGAGCACTCAAGCTGGGGGGGAAAAGGAGCACCAGAGCACCCAGCAGTAGGACACGGACTGCACGTACCAGAAATCTTCAAGTGGGCGGAACCTTCAAGAACTGGGACAATAAAAGGACTACGTTTTATTCCATAGAATCATAGAATCATAGAATCATAGAATGGCTAGAGTTGGAAGGGACCTGTAGAGGTCATCTAGTCCAACCCCCCTGCACACGCAGGGTCCCCTAGAGCATGTGGCACAGGGTGATGTCCAGGCGGGTTTTGAAGATCTCCAGAGAAGGAGACTCCACCACCTCTCTGGGCAGCCTCTTCCAGTGCTCTGTCACCCTCACCGTTAAAAAATTCTTCCTCAAGTTCCTGTGGAACTTTTGTTGCATCAATTTGTGGCCATTTCCCCTAGTTCTATCACTGGCCACCACTGAGAAGAGGCCAGCCCCCTCCTCCTCACTCCCTGTCTTGAGGTATTT